>BGZK01000036.1:600000-1064673 GCA_005406025.1 Eumeta japonica | reverse complement strand
AAATGACGCGCGTTAAATATTGGTAATGGCAGGATGTATTTAGGAAGATTGTGTTTGCATTTTACTGTTTGAAAAACTTATAAGAGATAAATAAAGAGGTATAATTGAAGAGGTGTAATATTATGAACTTTAAATGTCGTTTCTTTGTATTTTCAGGTAGGATAAAATGTAATTGGTATAGTTAAAATATGATTGATGTGTGTTTTAATAAACAAAACTTGTGTATTTTCTCAGAGAAACAATTTGTGGTTTATTTTGAAAATCTCAATAATATTATTCATAAAACGACATTTCGTAAACTAAAACAATATGGACCGGCTGCAATTGAATTTTTACGAGATGATAGGCCTCAAATGATGGCAAAAACTAATGTATTAAGTATAACGTCAATATTCTACAGTTAGAAGGAAAATATTATGTTTTACCGGATGAACTGAAGCCGGTAATTCATCATACACATATTGTAAAATTGAGCTCTTCCCAAAAACAAAAATAAAGTATAAAGAAAAGGCATCAAAGAAAAATATGGGATAAAATTAAATGAAGATCTTAAGCAAACATACATGGATGAGGAAGGTATTATGCAATTTTTAGATCAGTATTTAGAAGATGAGCACAAACCAACCATATAAGCAAAGATGATAATGCAACATATCTTGGAAAAATTAATAGAAACTACAACAAAGGAAAGAAAATCAACATAACCTAAAAACATATTTTCAGAGAATATTATTGAAAAAATTCACAAGCAGGAACTCTAATGCAACGCACAATGGATAGAAAATTTTGAAAAAGAAATGACCGTTTTAATATAATAAAAGATGAAACAAAATAGATATATTACGACTATTTTAGAAAAATCTTGTTTGGACTGGTATAAATCGATACATAAAACTATCAATAAATTCGGAATGGATTGAATGGAAAAACAAATTTGTAGAAACCTTTAAAAACCGAGGATGGGATGTAGTCACTTATGCTTTCACATTCAGATATAAAGAAGGACTATTAATTGATTATGCTATAAAAAGAACGGCTTCTACTAGATGTAAACAAATCGATGGACTCAAAACAATGATAGATCTTATCGCAACAGGCTTACCTGGGTTTATCTTACAAAAGTTAAACAGGGATGAACTCAACGACACCACTGATTTGTTCAACGAAATAAGAAAATATGAAGGTATGATGTATAAGAAAAACCAACTATGAAGAGTAGTACATCTTTTATAAAATAAACTAATGAGAAGAAATCCTGTAAGACTTGTGAATCTCTAGACAAAGGAATTAGATACCATCCGGAGAGTCATGTTGGTTCAGGAAAAATAAAATGAATCTGAAAAAATTTCCAAAATCAGAAACGTAAATAACAACTCCATAATTGAAGTAGATATAAACACCGAGAAAAAACGAGTAAGCACGCCATTAATCAAAATCAAGCTCTTATTAGAAAAATAAACTAGAAGTGAGTGGCATTTACGATTCAGGCTCACAGATCTCTTTAATAAATTCAAGATTGATTAAAGCAAAAGAAAAAGGATAATGTGAATATAGCATATATGAAAACGGTTAATGGTGTAAACAGATGGCTTGATAACAATAAAAGTAAAATATTTGATTTAGAAGAAGAAGTGGATGTACATATATAGTAGAAAATGAAGATTTTGATGATTTTATAATCAGATTGGATATGATAAAGAAATTCAAATTAACTCAAAATGAGGACTTGCAGATAGAACAAAAGAAAATAACAAATAAAATAGACAGAATGTCTAAAGATAGTATAAATTGAAGAAAAGAATATAAACATTTGCAATAAATTTCAATGAATATTTGGAAACAGAAGAATTTGTAAATTTAGATAATGAAAAAGAAAACTGAGATAGAAAATTATAAATGAATATAAAACAATTTTGCTAAAGACAAGTACGATATAGGATCGGTCAGAGATTATGAGGGCTCACATAGATTTACAATAATAGATACTGTAGTAAAAGACCATACAGATGTACAATAGAAGATAGATTAGAAATTGAAGAGCAAATAGCCATGTTGCTAAGAATTTAATAGAGAATCATACAGTCCGTTCGCCGCTCCAGTGACATTGGCATTTAAAAAGGTGAAAATAGAAAATCCCGTCTGTGTGTAGATTTCAGAGAACTAAACAAAATTGTTGTTCCACAAAGCTCAACCCTTCCCGCTAATAGATGATTTAATTACTAAAACTAGAAATTGTATGTATTTACTACACTGGACATAAACTCGGCATTTTGGGCAATACCACTTCGGGTGGAAGATAGAAAAAGACAGATTTGTCACGCAAGATGGCCATTTTCAGTGGACCTGTTCTTTGAAAACATCACCAGCAATTTTTCAGAGAATTCTAAGCAACATTCTAAGAAAGCACAACCTTACAGGATACGCCATAAACTATATTGATGATATTTTGATATATTCGACCACCTTTGAAGAACATATAAGACATATAAGAAATGTATTGGAGGCAATAATAAAGAAGGTTTTAGATTGAAGTTTAAAATGTACTTTTTGCTTCGAGTTCAGTAGTAAAATACCTCGGCCATGTAATCAAAGAAACAATTCAGTAAGACCTCTAAAGACAATTTAATCTCAACAGTTTCCAACTCCTAAGACGCAAAAAATATTCGACAATTTTGGGAAAAATAAACTTCTACCACGAATACATACCAAGAAGCGCAATTATTTTAGACCCATTACATAATTTATTAAGAAAAATGAAAAGTTTGTGTGGTCAGAGAAGTGTGAAGAATCATTTAATCAAATAAAAAGATGTTTATGTTCTCAACCTGTGTTGGAAATTTTCGACAAAGATTACCAATAAAAATATTTACAGATGGATCTCTAGAGGGTAATAATGGGGCAATACTAAAGACACAAATGGATGGTAAAGACAAAACCGGTGGCATATTTTTCAAAAAACTGAATGAAGCTCAAAAACGTAAAAGGCTATATACTTGGAATGTTTAGCTATAAAAGAAGCAGTTAAATATTGGCAACACTGGCTAATTGGAAAGCATTTCACTATTTATTCAGACCACAAACCTCTAGAGAACATGAATATTAAATCAGGACAGACGAAGAATTGGGTGACCTCACATATTACCTATCTCAATATGACTTTACAGTAAAATACATACCTGAAAAGAGAATGTAAAAGCAGACTGTTTGAGTCGAAACCCTGTATTAGAATCAGAGGATAACAAAAGAGGAATTATGGAAATAGTTAATTTAATACAAATAAAAGATATAGTTGAAGACCAAGAAAAAAAATGAAACAATAAAAGAAAAAACAAAATCTACTATATAAAAATAAAATATATTATAAAAAATGAAGAGACTAGAAAAGATTATCCTCTCAGAAGAATTTAGTAAAAATTTATAAAAAAGGTACATGAAGATTTATGCCATATTGGAATCAGACAATTAAAAAAATAAGCCAATATATACAGCTAAAACCCTAACAAAAAATATCATAAATATTTGTAAAACATGTGAAATATGTATAAAAATAAATCAAGATGTCAAGGAAAATTGGGTTTAATGTCACAACTGGGACCAACAACAAAACCATTCGAAATAATGTCTATGGATACTATAGGTGGTTTTGGAGGATCTAGAACAACGAAGAAATACCTACACCCTTTAGTAGAGACCACTACACAAGATATGGTTTATTGCGACATCAAAACACAGAATGCAAATGACTTTATAAAACTAACAAAGAAAATACTAGAGACAGATGAGATCGGAATAATTCTGACAGATCAATACCCAGGTATTAATTCAAGAGAATTCAAACAACATTTGCAGGAGAATAAAATTAAACTAATTTTACAGCTGTGAATACAACCATTCTCGAACGGCTTGAATGAAAGATTAAATCAAACAATAGTAAATAAAATAAGATGTAGAATAAATGAAAAAACAATAAGAGAACATGGACAACAATAGCAAGAGAATGTATACAGAAATACAACGAAACAGAACACAGGGTTACAGGTTTTGCACCAAAGTATTTACTGGATGGCACAAATGTCAGTATCGTACCAAATGAAATTAAAACAATAGGAAAGGAAGACAAGTGGATTGCTGATAGAATATTAGCATTAGAGAATACAATAAAATCTACAAATTACAACAAAAATATTTGATAGAAATAGAAAGATGCAAGAGTTCGAGATAGGAGACAGTGTATATGAAAATGGAAATAGACTTAATAGAAAGAAATTAGACGAATTAAAATAGGCCTTTCAAGATAATAGAAAATATCGAACTCCATTTACAAGATTGACACCTGCAACACAAAAACAGAATCAACTTTATTCCACATAAAAAATTACACCCTGTCACAGCAGAGATGAAGTAGAAGAAACGAATATGAAGATAACTTGTAGGTGCATTGTTTAAATATATTATTTAGAATTTTGTCTCGAGGGAGATATAATGAAATGACATTTCATTAATTCAAATTGCCGCTTCGCGCGTTTCTAGACTGTCATAGAACATCGGTATGTGGCAGCGGCGGCGAGACGCGGTATTGTAATGGCGGATGATTAGATTGTGTTTGTGCATTTTACTGTTTGAAAAACTTATAAGAGATAAATAAAGAGGTATAATTGAAGAGGTGATATTAGTGAACTTTAAATGTCGTTTCTTTGTATTTTCAGGTAGGATAAAAATGTAATTGGTATAGTTAAAATATGATTGTTATAAATGTGTGTTTTAATAAACAAAACTTTGTATTTTCAGAGAAACAATTTGTGGTTTATTTTGAAAATCCTCAATAATATTATCTTATAAAACGACATTTTCGTAAACTAAAACAATATGGACCGGCTGCAATTCAATTTACGATGATAGCCTCAAATGATGGCAAAACTAATGTATTAAGTATAACGTCAATATCTACAGAAGAAGGAAAATATTATGTTTTACCGGATGAACTGAAGCCGGTAATTCATCATACACATATTGTAAAATTGAGCTCTTTCCCAAAACAAAAAATAAAGAAAAAGGCATCAAAGTAGAAAAATATGGATAAAATTAAATGAAGATCTTAAGCAAACATACATGGATGAGGAAGGTAATATGCAATTTTTAGATCAGTATTTAGAAGAAATGAGCACAAACCAACCAAGGGGCAAAGATGATAATTTGCAACATATCTTGGAAAAATTAATAGAAACTACAACAAAGAAAGAAAATCAACATAACCTAAAACATATTTCAGAGAAATTTATTATTGAAAAATTCACAAGCAGGAACTCTAATGCAACGCAATGGATAGAAAATTTTGAAAAAGAGTGTGACCACTTTAATATAATAAAAGATGAAACAAAATAGATATATTGCGACTATTTTAGAAAAATCTTGTTTGGACTGGTATAAATCGATGGCCATAAAACTATCAATAAATTCGGAATGGATTGAATGGAAAAACAAATTGTAGAAACCTTTAAAACCGAGGATGGGATGTAGTCACTTATGCTTTCACATTCAGATATAAAGAAGGACTATTAATTGATTATGCTATAAAAAAGAACGGTTCTACTAGATGTAAACAAATCGATGGACTCCAAAACAATGATAGATCTTATCGCAACAGGCTTACCTGGTTTATCTTACAAAAGTTAAACAGGGATGAACTCAACGACACCACTGATTTGTTCAACGAAATAAGAAAATATGAAGGTATGATGTATAAGAAAAACCCAACTATGATGAAGAGTAGTACATCTTTTTATAAAAATAAAACTAATGAGAAGAAATCCTGTAAGACTTGTGAATCTCTAGACAAAGGAATTAGATACCATCCGGAGGAGTCATGTTGGTTCAGGAAAAATAAAAATGAATCTGAAAAAATTTCCAAAATCAGAAACGTAAATAACAACTCCATAATTGAAGTAGATATAAACACCGAGAAAACGAGCACGCCATTAATCAAAATCAAGCTCTTATTAGAAAATAAACTAGAAGTGAGTGGCATTTACGATTCAGGCTCACAGATCTCTTTAATAAATTCAAGATTGATTAAAGTAAAAAAAAAGGATATGTGAATATAGCATATATGAAAACGGTTAATGGTGTGAAGAAGACAGATGGCTTGATAACAATAAAAGTAAAATATTTGATTTAGAAGAAGAAGTGGATGTACATATAGTAGAAAATGAAGATTTTGATGATTTTATAATCGGATTGGATATGATAAAGAAATTCAAATTAACTCAAAATGAGGACTTGCAGATAGAACAAAAATAACAAATAAAATAGACAGAATGTCTAAAGATAGTATAAATGAAGAAAAGAATATAAAACATTTGCAATAAATTTCAATGAATATTTGGAAACAGAAGAATTTGTAAGTTTGACAGACCATTTAGATAATGAAAAGAAAACTGAGATAGAGAAAATTATAAATGAATATAAAACAATTTTGCTAAAGACAAATTAAGATATAGGATCGGTCAGAGATTATGAGGCTCACATAGATTTACAAGTAAATAGATACTGTAGTAAAAGACCATACAGATGTACAATAGAAGATAGATTAGAAATTGAAGAGCAAATAGCCATGTTGCTAAGAAATAATTTAATAGAGGAATCATACAGTCCGTTCGCCGCTCCAGTGACATTGGCATTTAAAAAAGGTGAAAATAGAAAATCCCGTCTGTGTGTAGATTTCAGAGAACTAAACAAAATTGTTGTTCCACAAGCTCAACCCTTCCCGCTAATAGATGATTTAATTACTAAAACTAGAAATTGTATGTATTTTACTACACTGGACATAAACTCGGCATTTTGGGCAATACCACTTCGGGTGGAAGATAGAAAAAAGACAGGATTTGTCACGCAAGATGGCCATTTTCAGTGGACCTGTCTCCCTTTCGGCTTGAAAACATCACCAGCAATTTTCCAGAGAATTCTAAGCAACATTCTAAGAAAGCACAACCTTACAGGATACGCCATAAACTATATTGATGATATTTTGATATATTCGACCACCTTTGAAGAACATATAAGACATATAAGAAATGTATTGGAGGCAATAATAAAAGAAGGCTTTAGATTGAAGTTTACAAAATGTACTTTTGCTTCGAGTTCAGTAAGTACCTCGGCCATGTAATCGAAAACAATTCAGTAAGACCTCTAAAGACAATTTAATCTCAATAAGACAGTTTCCAACTCCTAAGACGCAAAAATATTCGACAATTTTGGGAAAAATAAACTTCTACCACGAATACATACCAAGAAGGCAATTATTTTAGACCCATTACATAATTTATTAAGAAAAATGAAAAGTTTGTGTGGTCAGAGAAGTGTGAAGAATCATTTAATCAAATAAAAAGATGTTTATGTTCTCAACCTGTGTTGGAAATTTTCGACAAAGATTTACCAATAAAATATTTACAGATGGATCTCTAGAGGGTATCAGGGCAATACTAAAACAGACACAAATGGATGGTAAAGACAAACCGGTGGCATATTTTCAAAAAACTGAATGAAGCTCAAAACGTAAAAAGGCTATATACTTGGAATGTTTAGCTATAAAGAAGCAGTTAAATATTGGCAACACTGGCTAATTGGAAAGCATTTCACTATTTATTCAGACCACAAACCTCTAGAGAACATGAATATTAAATCCAGGACAGACGAAGAATTGGGTGACCTCACATATTACCTATCTCAATATGACTTTACAGTAAAATACATACCTGGAAAGAGAATGTAGAAGCAGACTGTTTGAGTCGAAACCCTGTATTAGAATCAGAGGATAACAAAGAGGAATTATTGGAAATAGTTAATTTAATACAAATAAAAGATATAGTTGAAGACCAAGAAAAAATGAAACAATAAAAGAAAAAAACAAAATCTACTATATAAAAATAAAATATATTATAAAAATGAAGAGACTAGAAAAGATTATCCTCTCAGAAGAATTTAGTAAAAATTTATAAAAAGGTACATGAAGATTTATGCCATATTGGAATCAGACAATTACAAAAAAAATAAGCCCAATATATACAGCTAAACCTAACAAAAATATCATAAATATTTGTAAAACATGTGAAATATGTATAAAAAATAAATCAAGATGTCAAGGAAAATTGGGTTTAATGTCACAACTGGGACCAAGCAACAAAACCATTCGAAATAATGTCTATGGATACTATAGGTGGTTTTGAGGATCTAGAACAACGAAGAAATACCTACACCTTTTAGTAGACCACTACACAAGATATGCGTTTATTGCGACATCAAAAACACAGAATGCAAATGACTTTATAAAACTAACAAAGAAAATACTAGAGACAGATGAGATCGGAATAATTCTGACAGATCAATACCCGGTATTAATTCAAGAGAATTCAAACAACATTTGCAGGAGAATAAAATTAAACTAATTTTACAGCTGTGAATACACCATTCTCGAACGGCTTGAATGAAAGATTAAATCAAACAATAGTAAATAAAATAAGATGTAGAATAAATGAAAACAATAAGAGAACATGGACAACAATAGCAAGAGAATGTATACAGAAATACAACGAAACAGAACACAGGGTTACAGGTTTTGCACCAAAGTATTTACTGGATGGCACAAATGTCAGTATCGTACCAAATGAAATTAAAACAATAGGAAAGGAAGACAAGTGGATTGCTGATAGAATATTAGCATTAGAGAATACAATAAAATCCTACAAGTACAACAAAAAAATATTTGATAGAAATAGAAAGATGCAAGAGTTCGAGATAGGAGACAGTGTATACGTAGAAAATGGAAATAGACTTAATAGAAAGAAATTAGACGAATTAAAAATAGGCCCTTTCAAGATAATAGAGAAAATATCGAACTCCATTTACAAGATTGACACCGGCAACACAAAAACAGAATCAACTTTATTCCACATAACAAAATTACACCCTGTCACAGCAGAAGATGAAGTAGAAGAAAACGAATATGAAGATAACTTGTAGGTGCATTGTTTAAATATATTATTTAGAATTTTTCTCGAGGAGATATAATGAAATGACATTTCATTAATTCAAATTGTTGCGCTTCGCGCGTTCTAGACTGTCATAGAACATCGGTATGCGCAGCGGCGGCGAGGACGCGGTATTGTAATGGCGGATGATTAGATTGTGTTTGTGCATTTTACTGTTTGAAAAACTTATAAGAGATAAATAAAGAGGTATAATTGAAGAGGTATATTAGTGAACTTTAAATGTCGTTTCTTTGTATTTTCAGGATAAAAATGTAATTGGTATAGTTAAAATATGATTGTTATAAATGTGTGTTTTAATAAACAAAACTTTGTATTTTCAGAGAAACAATTTGTGGTTTATTTTGAAAATCCTCATATTATCTTATAAAACGACATTTTCGTAAACTAAAACAATATGGACCGGCTGCAATTCGAATTTACGATGATAGCCTCAAATGATGGCAAAACTAATGTATTAAGTATAACGTCAATATCTACAGAAGAAGGAAAATATTATGTTTTACCGGATGAACTGAAGCCGGTAATTCATCATACACATATTGTAAAATTGAGCTCTTTCCCAAAAACAAAAAATAGTATAAAGAAAAGGCATCAAAGTAGAAAAATATGGATAAAATTAAATGAAGATCTTAAGCAAACATACATGGATGAGGAAGGTAATATGCAATTTTTAGATCAGTATTTAGAAGAAATGAGCACAAACCAACCAAGGGGCAAAGATGATAATTTGCAACATATCTTGGAAAAATTAATAGAAACTACAACAAAGAAAGAAAATCAACATAACCTAAAACATATTTCAGAGAAATTTATTATTGAAAAATTCACAAGCAGGA
The DNA here is from genome assembly GCA_005406025.1 of Eumeta japonica. Taxonomy (NCBI): domain Eukaryota; kingdom Metazoa; phylum Arthropoda; class Insecta; order Lepidoptera; family Psychidae; genus Eumeta; species Eumeta japonica. Next base: position 1,054,793 of record BGZK01000036.1, on the reverse strand, counting down.
ACTCTAATGCAACGCAATGGATAGAAAATTTTGAAAAGAGTGTGACCGCTTTAATATAATAAAAGATGAAACAAAATAGATATATTGCGACTATTTTAGAAAAATCTTGTTTGGACTGGTATAAATCGATGGCCATAAAACTATCAATAAATTCGGAATGGATTGAATGGAAAAACAAATTTGTAGAAACCTTTAAAACCGAGGATGGGATGTAGTCACTTATGCTTTCACATTCATATAAAGAAGGACTATTAATTGATTATGCTATAAAAAGAACGGCTTCTACTAGATGTAAACAAATCGATGGACTCCAAAACAATGATAGATCTTATCGCAACAGGCTTACCTGGGTTTATCTTACAAAAGTTAAACAGGGATGAACTCAACGACACCACTGATTTGTTCAACGAAATAAGAAAATATGAAGGTATGATGTATAAGAAAAACCAACTATGATGAAGAGTAGTACATCTTTTATAAAAATAAAACTAATGAGAAGAAATCCTGTAAGACTTGTGAATCTCTAGACAAAGGAATTAGATACCATCCGAGAGTCATGTTGGTTCAGGAAAATAAAATGAATCTGAAAAATTTCCAAAATCAGAAACGTAAATAACAACTCCATAATTGAAGTAGATATAAACACCGAGAAAAAACGAGTAAGCACGCCATTAATCAAAATCAAGCTCTTATTAGAAAATAAACTAGAAGTGAGTGGCATTTACGATTCAGGCTCACAGATCTCTTTAATAAATTCAAGATTGATTAAAGTAAAAGAAAAAAGGATAATGTGAATATAGCATATATGAAAACGGTTAATGGTGTGAAGAAGACAGATGGCTTGATAACAATAAAAGTAAAATATTTGATTTAGAAGAAGAAGTGGATGTACATATAGTAGAAAATGAAGATTTTGATGATTTTATAATCGGATTGGATATGATAAAGAAATTCAAATTAACTCAAAATGAGGACTTGCAGATAGAACAAAAGAAAATAACAAATAAAATAGACAGAATGTCTAAAGATAGTATAAATGAAGAAAAGAATATAAAACATTTGCAATAAATTTCAATGAATATTTGGAAACAGAAGAATTTGTAAGTTTGACAGACCATTTAGATAATGAAAAGAAAACTGAGATAGAAAATTATAAATGAATATAAAACAATTTTGCTAAAGACAAGTACGATATAGGATCGGTCAGAGATTATGAGGCTCACATAGATTTACAAGTAAATAGATACTGTAGTAAAAGACCATACAGATGTACAATAGAAGATAGATTAGAAATTGAAGAGCAAATAGCCATGTTGCTAAGAAATAATTTAATAGAGGAATCATACAGTCCGTTCGCCGCTCAGTGACATTGGCATTTAAAAAGGTGAAAATAGAAAATCCCGTCTGTGTGTAGATTTCAGAGAACTAAACAAAATTGTTGTTCCACAAGCTCAACCCTTCCCGCTAATAGATGATTTAATTACTAAAACTAGAAATTGTATGTATTTTACTACACTGGACATAAACTCGGCATTTGGGCAATACCACTTCGGGTGGAAGATAGAAAAAGACAGGTTGTCACGCAAGATGGCCATTTTCAGTGGACCTGTCTCCCTTTCGGCTTGAAAACATCACCAGCAATTTTCCAGAGAATTCTAAGCAACATTCTAAGAAAGCACAACCTTACAGGATACGCCATAAACTATATTGATGATATTTTGATATATTCGACCACCTTTGAAGAACATATAAGACATATAAGAAATGTATTGGAGGCAATAATAAAAGAAGGCTTTAGATTGAAGTTTACAAAATGTACTTTTGCTTCGAGTTCAGTAAAGTACCTCGGCCATGTAATCGAAAACAATTCAGTAAGACCTCTAAAGACAATTTAATCTCAATAAGACAGTTTCCAACTCCTAAGACGCAAAAAATATTCGACAATTTTTGGGAAAAATAAACTTCTACGAATACATACCAAGAAGCGCAATTATTTTAGACCCATTACATAATTTATTAAGAAAAAATGAAAAGTTTGTGTGGTCAGAGAAGTGTGAAGAATCATTTAATCAAATAAAAAGATGTTTATGTTCTCAACCTGTGTTGGAAATTTTCGACAAAGATTTACCAATAAAAATATTTACAGATGGATCTCTAGAGGGTATCGGGGCAATACTAAAACAGACACAAATGGATGGTAAAGACAAACCGGTGGCATATTTTTCAAAAAACTGAATGAAGCTCAAAACGTAAAAGGCTATATACTTGGAATGTTTAGCTATAAAAAAGCAGTTAAATATTGGCAACACTGGCTAATGGAAAGCATTTCACTATTTATTCAGACCACAAACCTCTAGAGAACATGAATATTAAATCCAGGACAGACGAAGAATTGGGTGACCTCACATATTACCTATCTCAATATGACTTTACAGTAAAATACATACCTGGAAAAGAGAATGTAGAAGCAGACTGTTTGAGTCGAAACCCTGTATTAGAATCAGAGGGATAACAAAGAGGAATTATTGGAAATAGTTAATTTAATACAAATAAAAGATATAGTTGAAGACCAAGAAAAAATGAAACAATAAAAGAAAAAACAAAATCTACTATATAAAATAAAATATATTATAAAAAATGAAGAGACTAGAAAAGATTATCCTCTCAGAAGAATTTAGTAAAAATTTATAAAAAGGTACATGAAGATTTATGCCATATTGGAATCAGACAATTACAAAAAAATAAGCCCAATATATACAGCTAAAACCTAACAAAAATATCATAAATATTTGTAAAACATGTGAAATATGTATAAAAATAAATCAAGATGTCAAGGAAAATTGGGTTTAATGTCACAACTGGGACCAGCAACAAAACCATTCGAAATAATGTCTATGGATACTATAGGTGGTTTTGGAGGATCTAGAACAACGAAGAAATACCTACACCTTTTAGTAGACCACTACACAAGATATACGTTTATTGCGACATCAAAAACACAGAATGCAAATGACTTTATAAAACTAACAAAGAAAATACTAGAGACAGATGAGATCGGAATAATTCTGACAGATCAATACGGGTATTAATTCAAGAGAATTCAAACAACATTTGCAGGAGAATAAAATTAAACTAATTTTACAGCTGTGAATACACCATTCTCGAACGGCTTGAATGAAAGATTAAATCAAACAATAGTAAATAAAATAAGATGTAGAATAAATGAAAAAACAATAAGAGAACATGGACAACAATAGCAAGAGAATGTATACAGAAATACAACGAAACAGAACACAGGGTTACAGGTTTTGCACCAAAGTATTTACTGGATGGCACAAATGTCAGTATCGTACCAAATGAAATTAAAACAATAGGAAAGGAAGACAAGTGGATTGCTGATAGAATATTAGCATTAGAGAATACAATAAAATCCTACAAGTACAACAAAAAATATTTGATAGAAATAGAAAGATGCAAGAGTTCGAGATAGGGACAGTGTATACGTAGAAAATGGAAATAGACTTAATAGAAAGAAATTAGACGAATTAAAAATAGGCCCTTTCAAGATAATAGAGAAAATATCGAACTCCATTTACAAGATTGACACCGGCAACACAAAACAGAATCAACTTTATTCCACATAACAAAATTACACCTGTCACAGCAGAAGATGAAGTAGAAGAAAACGAATATGAAGATAACTTGTAGGTGCATTGTTTAAATATATTATTTAGAATTTTGTCTCGGAGATATAATGAAATGACATTTCATTAATTCAAATTAGCCGCGCTTCGCGCGTTTCTAGACTGTCATAGAACATCGGTATGTGGCGCAGCGGCGGCGAGGACGCGGTATTGTAATGGCGGATGATTAGATTGTGTTTGTGCATTTTACTGTTTGAAAAACTTATAAGAGATAAATAAAGAGGTATAATTGAAGAGGTAATATTAGTGAACTTTAAATGTCGTTTCTTTGTATTTTCAGGTAGGATAAAAATGTAATTGGTATAGTTAAAATATGATTGTTATAAATGTGTGTTTTAATAAACAAAACTTTGTATTTTCAGAGAAACAATTTGTGGTTTATTTTGAAAATCCTCAATAATATTATCTTATAAAACGACATTTTCGTAAACTAAAACAATATGGACCGGCTGCAATTCAGATTTACGATGATAGCCTCAAATGATGGCAAAACTAATGTATTAAGTATAACGTCAATATCTACAGAAGGAAAATATTATGTTTTACCGGATGAACTGAAGCCGGTAATTCATCATACACATATTGTAAAATTGAGCTCTTTCCCAAAACAAAAAAATAGTATAAAGAAAAGGCATCAAAGTAGAAAAATATGGATAAAATTAAATGAAGATCTTAAGCAAACATACATGGATGAGGAAGGTAATATGCAATTTTAGATCAGTATTTAGAAGAAATGAGCACAAACCAACCAAGCAAAGATGATAATAATTGCAACATATCTTGGAAAAATTAATAGAAACTACAACAAAGAAAGAAAATCAACATAACCTAAAACATATTTCAGAGAAATTTATTATTGAAAAATTCACAAGCAGGAACTCTAATGCAACGCAATGGATAGAAAATTTTGAAAAGAGTGTGACTTTAATATAATAAAAGATGAAACAAAATAGATATATTGCGACTATTTTTAGAAAAATCTTGTTTGGACTGGTATAAATCGATGGCCATAAAACTATCAATAAATTCGGAATGGATTGAATGGAAAAACAAATTTAGAAACCTTTAAAACCGAGGATGGGATGTAGTCACTTATGCTTTCACATTCAGATATAAAGAAGGACTATTAATTGATTATGCTATAAAAAGAACGGCTTCTACTAGATGTAAACAAATCGATGGACTCCAAAACAATGATAGATCTTATCGCAACAGGCTTACCTGGGTTTATCTTACAAAAGTTAAACAGGGATGAACTCAACGACACCACTGATTTGTTCAACGAAATAAGAAAATATGAAGGTATGATGTATAAGAAAAACCAACTATGATGAAGAGTAGTACATCTTTTATAAAATAAAACTAATGAGAAGAAATCCTGTAAGACTTGTGAATCTCTAGACAAAGGAATTAGATACCATCCGGAGGAGTCATGTTGGTTCAGGAAAAATAAAATGAATCTGAAAAATTTCCAAAATCAGAAACGTAAATAACTCCATAATTGAAGTAGATATAAACACCGAGAAAAAAACGAGTAAGCACGCCATTAATCAAAATCAAGCTCTTATTAGAAAATAAACTAGAAGTGAGTGGCATTTACGATTCAGGCTCACAGATCTCTTAATAAATTCAAGATTGATTAAAGTAAAAAGGATAATGTGAATATAGCATATATGAAAACGGTTAATGGTGTGAAGAAGACAGATGGCTTGATAACAATAAAAGTAAAATATTTGATTTAGAAGAAGAAGTGGATGTACATATAGTAGAAAATGAAGATTTTGATGATTTTATAATCGGATTGGATATGATAAAGAAATTCAAATTAACTCAAAATGAGGACTTGCAGATAGAACAAAAGAAAATAACAAATAAAATAGACAGAATGTCTAAAGATAGTATAAATGAAGAAAAAATATAAAACATTTGCAATAAATTTCAATGAATATTTGGAAACAGAAGAATTTGTAAGTTTGACAGACCATTTAGATAATGAAAAGAAAACTGAGATAGAGAAAATTATAAATGAATATAAAACAATTTTGCTAAAGACAAATTTTGATATAGGATCGGTCAGAGATTATGAGGCTCACATAGATTACAAGTAAATAGATACTGTAGTAAAAGACATACAGATGTACAATAGAAGATAGATTAGAAATTGAAGAGCAAATAGCCATGTTGCTAAGAAATAATTTAATAGAGGAATCATACAGTCCGTTCGCCGCTCCAGTGACATTGGCATTTAAAAAGGTGAAAATAGAAATCCCGTCTGTGTGTAGATTTCAGAGAACTAAACAAAATTGTTGTTCCACAAGCTCAACCCTTCCGCTAATAGATGATTTAATTACTAAAACTAGAAATTGTATGTATTTTACTACACTGGACATAAACTCGGCATTTTGGGCAATACCACTTCGGGTGGAAGATAGAAAAAGACAGGATTTGTCACGCAAGATGGCCATTTTCAGTGGACCTGTCTCCCTTTCGGCTTGAAAACATCACCAGCAATTTTCCAGAGAATTCTAAGCAACATTCTAAGAAAGCACAACCTTAGGATACGCCATAAACTATATTGATGATATTTTGATATATTCGACCACCTTTGAAGAACATATAAGACATATAAGAAATGTATTGGAGGCAATAATAAAGAAGGCTTTAGATTGAAGTTTACAAAATGTACTTTTGCTTCGAGTTCAGTAAAATTACCTCGGCCATGTAATCGAAAACAATTCAGTAAGACCTCTAAAGACAATTTAATCTCAATAAGACAGTTTCCAACTCCTAAGACGCAAAAATATTCGACAATTTTTGGAAAAATAAACTTCTACCACGAATACATACCAAGAAGCGCAATTATTTTAGACCCATTACATAATTTATTAAGAAAAATGAAAAGTTTGTGTGGTCAGAGAAGTGTGAAGAATCATTTAATCAAATAAAAGATGTTTATGTTCTCAACCTGTGTTGGAAATTTTCGACAAAGATTTACCAATAAAAATATTTACAGATGGATCTCTAGAGGGTATCGGGGCAATACTAAAACAGACACAAATGGATGGTAAAGACAAACCGGTGGCATATTTTCAAAAAACTGAATGAAGCTCAAAAACGTAAAAGGCTATATACTTGGAATGTTTAGCTATAAAAGAAGCAGTTAAATATTGGCAACACTGGCTAATTGGAAAGCATTTCACTATTTATTCAGACCACAAACCTCTAGAGAACATGAATATTAAATCCAGGACAGACGAAGAATTGGGTGACCTCACATATTACCTATCTCAATATGACTTTACAGTAAAATACATACCTGGAAAAGAGAATGTAGAAGCAGACTGTTTGAGTCGAAACCCTGTATTAGAATCAGAGGATAACAAAGAGGAATTATTGGAAATAGTTAATTTAATACAAATAAAAGATATAGTTGAAGACCAAGAAAAAAATGAAACAATAAAAGAAAAAAAACAAAATCTACTATATAAAAATAAAATATATTATAAAAAAATGAAGAGACTAGAAAAGATTATCCTCTCAGAAGAATTTAGTAAAAAATTTATAAAAAAGGTACATGAAGATTTATGCCATATTGGAATCAGACAATTACAAAAAAAAATAAGCCCAATATATACAGCTAAAACCTAACAAAAATATCATAAATATTTGTAAAACATGTGAAATATGTATAAAAATAAATCAAGATGTCAAGGAAAATTGGGTTTAATGTCACAACTGGGACCAGCAACAAAACCATTCGAAATAATGTCTATGGATACTATAGGTGGTTTTGGAGGATCTAGAACAACGAAGAAATACCTACACCTTTAGTAGACCACTACACAAGATATGCGTTTATTGCGACATCAAAACACAGAATGCAAATGACTTTATAAAACTAACAAAGAAAATACTAGAGACAGATGAGATCGGAATAATTCTGACAGATCAATACCCGGGTATTAATTCAAGAGAATTCAAACAACATTTGCAGGAGAATAAAATTAAACTAATTTTTACAGCTGTGAATACACCATTCTCGAACGGCTTGAATGAAAGATTAAATCAAACAATAGTAAATAAAATAAGATGTAGAATAAATGAAAAAAACAATAAGAGAACATGGACAACAATAGCAAGAGAATGTATACAGAAATACAACGAAACAGAACACAGGGTTACAGGTTTTGCACCAAAGTATTTACTGGATGGCACAAATGTCAGTATCGTACAAAATGAAATTAAAACAATAGGAAAGGAAGACAAGTGGATTGCTGATAGAATATTAGCATTAGAGAATACAATAAAATCCCACAAGTACAACAAAAAAATATTTGATAGAAATAGAAAGATGCAAGAGTTCGAGATAGGAGACAGTGTATACGTAGAAAATGGAAATAGACTTAATAGAAATTAGACGAATTAAAATAGGCCCTTTCAAGATAATAGAAAATATCGAACTCCATTTACAAGATTGACACCGGCAACACAAAACAGAATCAACTTTATTCCACATAACAAAATTACACCCTGTCACAGCAGAAGATGAAGTAGAAGAAAACGAATATGAAGATAACTTGTAGGTGCATTGTTTAAATATATTATTTAGAATTTTGTCTCGGAGATATAATGAAATGACATTTCATTAATTCAAATTTGTTGCTTCGCGCGTTTCTAGACTGTCATAGAACATCGGTATGTGGCGCAGCGGCGGCGAGGACGCTTGTAATGGCGGATGATTAGATTGTGTTTGTGCATTTTACTGTTTGAAAAACTTATAAGAGATAAATAAAGAGGTATAATTGAAGAGGTATATTAGTGAACTTTAAATGTCGTTTCTTTGTATTTTCAGGTAGGATAAAAATGTAATTGGTATAGTTAAAATATGATTGTTATAAATGTGTGTTTTAATAAACAAAACTTTGTATTTTCAGAGAAACAATTTGTGGTTTATTTTGAAAATCCTCAATAATATTATCTTATAAAACGACATTTTCGTAAACTAAAACAATATGGACCGGCTGCAATTCAATTTACGATGATAGCCTCAAATGATGGCAAAACTAATGTATTAAGTATAACGTCAATATCTACAGAAGAAGGAAAATATTATGTTTTACCGGATGAACTGAAGCCGGTAATTCATCATACATATTGTAAAATTGAGCTCTTTCCAAAAACAAAAATAGTATAAAGAAAAGGCATCAAAGTAGAAAAATATGGATAAAATTAAATGAAGATCTTAAGCAAACATACATGGATGAGGAAGGTAATATGCAATTTTAGATCAGTATTTAGAAGAAATGAGCACAAACCAACCAAAGGGCAAAGATGATAATTTGCAACATATCTTGGAAAATTAATAGAAACTACAACAAAGAAAGAAAATCAACATAACCTAAAACATATTTCAGAGAAATTTATTATTGAAAAATTCACAAGCAGGAACTCTAATGCAACGCAATGGATAGAAAATTTTGAAAAGAGTGTGACCGCTTTAATATAATAAAAGATGAAACAAAATAGATATATTGCGACTATTTTAGAAAATCTTGTTTGGACTGGTATAAATCGATGGCCATAAAACTATCAATAAATTCGGAATGGATTGAATGGAAAAACAAATTTGTAGAAACCTTTAAAACCGAGGATGGGATGTAGTCACTTATGCTTTCACATTCAGATATAAAGAAGGACTATTAATTGATTATGCTATAAAAAAGAACGGCTTCTACTAGATGTAAACAAATCGATGGACTCCAAAACAATGATAGATCTTATCGCAACAGGCTTACCTGGGTTTATCTTACAAAAGTTAAACAGGGATGAACTCAACGACACCACTGATTTGTTCAACGAAATAAGAAAATATGAAGGTATGATGTATAAGAAAACCCAACTATGATGAAGAGTAGTACATCTTTTATAAAAATAAAACTAATGAGAAGAAATCCTGTAAGACTTGTGAATCTCTAGACAAAGGAATTAGATACCATCGGAGGTCATGTTGGTTCAGGAAAAATAAAATGAATCTGAAAAAATTTCCAAAATCAGAAACGTAAATAACAACTCCATAATTGAAGTAGATATAAACACCGAGAAAAACGATAAGCACGCCATTAATCAAAATCAAGCTCTTATTAGAAAATAAACTAGAAGTGAGTGGCATTTACGATTCAGGCTCACAGATCTCTTTAATAAATTCAAGATTGATTAAAGTAAAAAGGATAATGTGAATATAGCATATATGAAAACGGTTAATGGTGTGAAGAAGACAGATGGCGATAACAATAAAAGTAAAATATTTGATTTAGAAGAAGAAGTGGATGTACATATAGTAGAAAATGAAGATTTTGATGATTTTATAATCGGATTGGATATGATAAAGAAATTCAAATTAACTCAAAATGAGGACTTGCAGATAGAACAAAAGAAAATAACAAATAAAATAGACAGAATGTCTAAAGATAGTATAAATGAAGAAAAGAATATAAAACATTTGCAATAAATTTCAATGAATATTTGGAAACAGAAGAATTTGTAAGTTTGACAGACCATTTAGATAATGAAAAACTGAGATAGAGAAAATTATAAATGAATATAAAACAATTTTTCTAAAGACAAGTACGATATAGGATCGGTCAGAGATTATGAGGCTCACATAGATTTACAAGTAAATAGATACTGTAGTAAAAGACCATACAGATGTACAATAGAAGATAGATTAGAAATTGAAGAGCAAATAGCCATGTTGCTAAGAAATAATTTAATAGAGGAATCATACAGTCCGTTCTGCTCCAGTGACATTGGCATTTAAAAGGTGAAAATAGAAAATCCCGTCTGTGTGTAGATTTCAGAGAACTAAACAAAATTGTTGTTCCACAAGCTCAACCCTTCCCGCTAATAGATGATTTAATTACTAAAACTAGAAATTGTATGTATTTTACTACACTGGACATAAACTCGGCATTTTGGGCAATACCACTTCGGGTGGAAGATAGAAAAGACAGGATTTGTCACGCAAGATGGCCATTTTCAGTGGACCTGTCTCCTTTCGGCTTGAAAACATCACCAGCAATTTTCAGAGAATTCTAAGCAACATTCTAAGAAAGCACAACCTTACAGGATACGCCATAAACTATATTGATGATATTTTGATATATTCGACCACCTTTGAAGAACATATAAGACATATAAGAAATGTATTGGAGGCAATAATAAAAGAAGGCTTTAGATTGAAGTTTACAAAATGTACTTTTGCTTCGAGTTCAGTAAAGTACCTCGGCCATGTAATCGAAAACAATTCAGTAAGACCTCTAAAAGACAATTTAATCTCAATAAGACAGTTTCCAACTCCTAAGACGCAAAAAAAATATTCGACAATTTTTGGGAAAAATAAACTTCTACCACGAATACATACCAAGAAGCGCAATTATTTTAGACCCATTACATAATTTATTAAGAAAAAATGAAAAGTTTGTGTGGTCAGAGAAGTGTGAAGAATCATTTAATCAAATAAAAAGATGTTTATGTTCTCAACCTGTGTTGGAAATTTTCGACAAAGATTTACCAATAAAAATATTTACAGATGGATCTCTAGAGGGTATCGGGGCAATACTAAAACAGACACAAATGGATGGTAAAGACAAACCGGTGGCATATTTTTCAAAAAAAAACTGAATGAAGCTCAAAAACGTAAAAAGGCTATATACTTGGAATGTTTAGCTATAAAAGAAGCAGTTAAATATTGGCAACACTGGCTAATTGGAAAGCATTTCACTATTTATTCAGACCACAAACCTCTAGAGAACATGAATATTAAATCCAGGACAGACGAAGAATTGGGTGACCTCACATATTACCTATCTCAATATGACTTTACAGTAAAATACATACCTGGAAAAAGAGAATGTAGAAGCAGACTGTTTGAGTCGAACCCTGTATTAGAATCAGAGGATAACAAAGAGGAATTATGGAAATAGTTAATTTAATACAAATAAAAAGATATAGTTGAAGACCAAGAAAAATGAAACAATAAAGAAAAAAAACAAAATCTACTATATAAAAATAAAATATACAATAAAAAAATGAAGAGACTAGAAAAGATTATCCTCTCAGAAGAATTTAGTAAAAAATTTATAAAAAAGGTACATGAAGATTTATGCCATATTGGAATCAGACAATTACAAAAAAAATAAGCCCAATATATACAGCTAAAACCCTAACAAAAATATCATAAATATTTGTAAAACATGTGAAATATGTATAAAAATAAATCAAGATGTCAAGGAAAATTGGGTTTAATGTCACAACTGGGACCAGCAACAAAACCATTCGAAATAATGTCTATGGATACTATAGGTGGTTTTGGAGGATCTAGAACAACGAAGAAATACCTACACCTTTAGTAGACCACTACACAAGATATGCGTTTATTACATCAAAACACAGAATGCAAATGACTTTATAAAACTAACAAAGAAAATACTAGAGACAGATGAGATCGGAATAATTCTGACAGATCAATACCAGGTATTAATTCAAGAGAATTCAAACAACATTTGCAGGAGAATAAAATTAAACTAATTTTACAGCTGTGAATACACCATTCTCGAACGGCTTGAATGAAAGATTAAATCAAACAATAGTAAATAAAATAAGATGTAGAATAAATGAAAAACAATAAGAGAACATGGACAACAATAGCAAGAGAATGTATACAGAAATACAACGAAACAGAACACAGGTTACAGGTTTTGCACCAAAGTATTTACTGGATGGCACAAATGTCAGTATCGTACCAAATGAAATTAAAACAATAGGAAAGGAAGACAAGTGGATTGCTGATAGAATATTAGCATTAGAGAATACAATAAAATCCCACAAGTACAACAAAAAATATTTGATAGAAATAGAAAGATGCAAGAGTTCGAGATAGGAGACAGTGTATACGTAGAAAATGGAAATAGACTTAATAGAAAGAAATTAGACGAATTAAAAATAGGCCCTTTCAAGATAATAGAGAAAATATCGAACTCCATTTACAAGATTGACACCGGCAACACAAAAACAGAATCAACTTTATTCCACATAACAAAATTACACCCTGTCACAGCAGAAGATGAAGTAGAAGAAAACGAATATGAAGATAACTTGTAGGTGCATTGTTTAAATATATTATTTAGAATTTTGTCTCGGAGGAGATATAATGAAATGACATTTCATTAATTCAAATTGCTGCCGCGTTTCTAGACTAATCATAGAACATCGGTATGTGGCGCAGCGGCGGCGAGGACGCGGTATTGTAATGGCGGATGATTAGATTGTGTTTGTGCATTTTACTGTTTGAAAACTTAAAGAGATAAATAAAGAGGTATAATTGAAGAGGTGATATTAGTGAACTTTAAATGTCGTTTCTTTGTATTTTCAGGTAGGATAAAAATGTAATTGGTATAGTTAAAATATGATTGTTATAAATGTGTGTTTTAATAAACAAAACTTTGTATTTTCAGAGAAACAATTTGTGGTTTATTTTGAAAATCCTCAATAATATTATCTTATAAAACGACATTTTCGTAAACTAAAACAATATGGACCGGCTGCAATTTAATTTACGATGATAGCCTCAAATGATGGCAAAACTAATGTATTAAAGTATAACGTCAATATCTACAGAAGAAGGAAAATATTATGTTTTACCGGATGAACTGAAGCCAGTAATTCATCATACATATTGTAAAATTGAGCTCTTTCCAAAAACAAAAATAGTATAAAGAAAAGGCATCAAAGTAGAAAAATATGGATAAAATTAAAATGAAGATCTTAAGCAAACATACATGGATGAGGGAAGGTAATATGCAATTTTAGATCAGTATTTAGAAGAAATGAGCACAAACAACAAAAGGGGCAAGATGATAATTTGCAACATATCTTGGAAAAATTAATAGAAACTACAACAAAAAAAGAAAATCAACATAACCTAAAACATATTTCAGAGAAATTTATTATTGAAAAATTCACAAGCAGGAACTCTAATGCAACAATGGATAGAAAATTTTGAAAAAGAGTGTGACCACTTTAATATAATAAAAGATGAAACAAAAAATAGATATATTACGACTATTTTAGAAAATCTTGTTTGGACTGGTATAAATCGATGGCCATAAAACTATCAATAAATTCGGAATGGATTGAATGGAAAAACAAATTTGTAGAAACCTTTAAAAACCGAGGATGGGATGTAGTCACTTATGCTTTCACATTCAGATATAAAGAAGGACTATTAATTGATTATGCTATAAAAAAAGAACGGCTTCTACTAGATGTAAACAAATCGATGGACTCCAAAACAATGATAGATCTTATCGCAACAGGCTTACCTGGGTTTATCTTACAAAAGTTAAACAGGGATGAACTCAACGACACCACTGATTTGTTCAACGAAATAAGAAAATATGAAGGTATGATGTATAAGAAAAACCCAACTATGATGAAGAGTAGTACATCTTTTTATAAAAATAAAACTAATGAGAAGAAATCCTGTAAGACTTGTGAATCTCTAGACAAAGGTTAGATACCATCCGGAGAGTCATGTTGGTTCAGGAAAAATAAAATGAATCTGAAAAATTTCAAAATCAGAAACGTAAATAACAACTCCATAATTGAAGTAGATATAAACACCGAGAAAAACGAGTAAGCACGCCATTAATCAAAATCAAGCTCTTATTAGAAAATAAACTAGAGTGGAGTGGCATTTACGATTCAGGCTCACAGATCTCTTTAAATTCAAAGATTGATTAAAGTAAAAGAAAAAAAAGGATAAATGAATATAGCATATATGAAAACGGTTAATGGTGTGAAGAAGACAGATGGCTTGATAACAATAAAAGTAAAATATTTGATTTAGAAGAAGAAGTGGATGTACATATAGTAAAATGAAGATTTTGATGATTTTATAATCGGATTGGATATGATAAAGAATTCAAATTAACTCAAAATGAGGACTTTACAGATAGAACAAAGAAAATAACAAATAAAATAGACAGAATGTCTAAAGATAGTATAAATGAAGAAAAGAATATAAAAAAACATTTTAATAAATTTCAATGAATATTTGGAAACAGAAAGAATTTGTAAGTTTGACAGACCATTTAGATAATGAAAAGCTGAGATAGAGAAATTATAAATGAATATAAAACAATTTTTGCTAAAGACAATTTACGATGGATCGGTCAGAGATTATGAGCTCACATAGTTTACAAGTAAATAGATACTGTAGTAAAAGACCATACAGATGTACAATAGAGATAGATTAGAAATTGAAGCAAATAGCCATGTTGTTAAGAAATAATTTAATAGAATCATACAGTCCGTTCTACGCTCCAGTGACATTGGCATTTAAAAGGTGAAAATAGAAAATCCCGTCTGTGTAGATTTCAGAGAACTAAACAAAATTGTTGTTCCACAAGCTCAACCCCTTCCCTTAATAGATGATTTAATTACTAAAACTAGAAATTGTATGTATTTTACTACACTGGACATAAACTCGGCATTTGGGCAATACACTTCGGGTGGAAGATAGAAAAAAGACAGGATTTGTCACGAAGATGGCCATTTTCAGTGGACCAGTCTCCCTTTCGCTTGAAAACATCACCAGCAATTTTCCAGAGAATTCTAAGCAACATTCTAAGAAAGCAACCTTACAGGATGCGCCATAAACTATATTGATGATATTTTGATATATTCGACCACCTTTGAAGAACATATAAGACATATAAGAAATGTATTGGAGGCAATAATAAAAGAGAGGCTTTAGATTGAAGTTTACAAAATGTACTTTTGCTTCGAGTTCAGTAAAGTACCTCGGCCATGTAATCGAAAACAATTCAGTAAGACCTCTAAAGACAATTTAATCTCAATAAGACAGTTTCCAACTCTAAGACGCAAAAATATTCGACAATTTTTGGGAAAAATAAACTTCTACCACGAATACATACCAAGAAGCGCAATTATTTTAGACCCATTACATAATTTATTAAGAAAAATGAAAAGTTTGTGTGGTCAGAGAAGTGTGAAGAATCATTTAATCAAATAAAAAGATGTTTATGTTCTCAACCTGTGTTGGAAATTTTCGACAAAGATTTACCAATAAAAATATTTACAGATGGATCTCTAGAGGGTATCAGGGCAATACTAAAACAGACACAAATGGATGGTAAAGACAAACCAGTGGCATATTTTCAAAAAACTGAATGAAGCTCAAAACGTAAGGCTATATACTTGGAATGTTTAGCTATAAAAGAAGCAGTTAAATATTGGCAACACTGGCTAATTGGAAAGCATTTCACTATTTATTCAGACCACAAACCTCTAGAGAACATGAATATTAAATCCAGGACAGACGAAGAATTGGGTGACCTCACATATTACCTATCTCAATATGACTTTACAGTAAAATACATACCTGGAAAAGAGAATGTAGAAGCAGACTGTTTGAGTCAAAACCCTGTATTAGAATCAGAAGAGGATACAAAGAGGAATTATTGGAAATAGTTAATTTAATACAAATAAAAGATATAGTTGAAGACCAAGAAAAAATGAAACAATAAAAGAAAAAAAAACAAAATCTACTATATAAAAATAAAATATATTATAAAAAAATGAAGAGACTAGAAAAGATTATCCTCTCAGAAGAATTTAGTAAAAATTTATAAAAGGTACATGAAGATTTATGCCATATTGGAATCAGACAATTACAAAAAATAAGCCCAATATATACAGCTAAAACCTAACAAAAATATCATAAATATTTGTAAAACATGTGAAATATGTATAAAAAATAAATCAAGATGTCAAGGAAAATTGGGTTTAATGTCACAACTGGGACCAGCAACAAAACCATTCGAAATAATGTCTATGGATACTATAGGTGGTTTTGGAGGATCTAGAACAACGAAGAAATACCTACACCTTTAGTAGACCACTACACAAGATATGCGTTTATTGCGACATCAAAACACAGAATGCAAATGACTTTATAAAACTAACAAAGAAAATACTAGAGACAGATGAGATCGGAATAATTCTGACAGATCAATACCCGGGTATTAATTCAAGAGAATTCAAACAACATTTGCAGGAGAATAAAATTAAACTAATTTTTACAGCTGTGAATACACCATTCTCGAACGGCTTGAATGAAAGATTAAATCAAACAATAGTAAATAAAATAAGATGTAGAATAAATGAAAAAAACAATAAGAGAACATGGACAACAATAGCAAGAGAATGTATACAGAAATACAACGAAACAGAACACAGGGTTACAGGTTTTGCACCAAAGTATTTACTGGATGGCACAAATGTCAGTATCGTACCAAATGAAATTAAAACAATAGGAAAGGAAGACAAGTGGATTGCTGATAGAATATTAGCATTAGAGAATACAATAAGATCCCACAAGTACAACAAAAATATTTGATAGAAATAGAAAGATGCAAGAGTTCGAGATAGGAGACAGTGTATACGTAGAAAATGGAAATAGACTTAATAGAAAGAAATTAGACGAATTAAAATAGGCCTTTCAAGATAATAGAAAATATCGAACTCCATTTACAAGATTGACACCGGCAACACAAAAACAGAATCAACTTTATTCCACATAACAAAATTACACCTGTCACAGCAGAAGATGAAGTAGAAGAAAACGAATATGAAGATAACTTGTAGGTGCATTGTTTAAATATATTATTTAGAATTTTGTCTCGGGGGAGATATAATGAAATGACATTTCATTAATTCAAATTGCACTTCGCGTTTCTAGACTGTCATAGAACATCGGTATGTGGCGCAGAGGCGGCGAGGACGCGGTATTGTAATGGCGGATGATTAGATTGTGTTTGTGCATTTTACTGTTTGAAAAACTTATAAGAGATAAATAAAGAGGTATAATTGAAGAGGTGATATTAGTGAACTTTAAATGTCGTTTCTTTGTATTTTCAGGTAGGATAAAATGTAATTGGTATAGTTAAAATATGATTGTTATAAATGTGTGTTTTAATAAACAAAACTTTGTATTTTCAGAGAAACAATTTGTGGTTTATTTTGAAAATCCTCAATAATATTATCTTATATATATAATTCTATGAAAACTTAATTGGTGGCATATTGAAAAGGGTCAAATTTTAAGTACCCGTAAACTAAAAGCGCGCGTGAAAATATTGACAGATACCAGTGAAGCAAAGAAGATATGCCATGTAGAAATCCTACTCTTCTGACAAATAGGCATAAGTTTATATTATTATTATTATTATTATTATATATTTCTCTATTGCTTTTTTCACATATGATTTCTCTTTACACTCTCTATTGCCGAAGTGATTCATGAAAAAATCCGTTTCATCACAACACGTGGAACATTACGTCTCGATCCTTTATCTCTGCTAGTTGCGAACATCATCACGGCGCGGGCGACAAGTATTTGACTGCGAAGCGCATTGGGTTAGCGAGATCCTTGTTCCTTGATGGCAGTGAAAGTAGTGTTGGAAGATAGTTGCGTCAAGTTATACCGCCTCGTAGTTGGGGAATGAGATGGTTTACCCGAACTTGACGGAACGATAAATAATCGTCATGTATATCGACGTCGTCTTACAACTTAAATAGTTAAATTTCATGTTTCTCCAAATCGTTTGCGGTTTATTACTATTATTAATTATTACACATATTTAGTAGTCGTAACTATGGAATACATCTGCTAAATGAAAATCCTTCTCACTAATCCTAGTTTTCGGGCAATATAACATAATATTTAAAAATAGTTTAGAATTTAAGGACTTGGAAGAAACGTGAAAATTATTTTTTTTAAGAACTATAAGTGCCTAAACTTAGCTTTATTTTACTTGTAAGGTAATTATATGATAATAAGAATCTTTGAATTTTTTTGTTTTCATGTATTTGTGACAAACAGAAAATAAGTTTCTACATTTTCGCATAAAAGTCGAAAACTAATGCTATTAAAATCACATAAATACATTCAATATATTTAAAATATTATGAAACTCGAATATACCATAACTACCTAAGGCTAAAAGTTAACGATGACATTTTGATTTAGGTAATTAGGTAATAAGATGTATTGTTACGCTCGATTTCCGCGCTACCATGATGAAGTATCGATGTAATAATGAAATCTTATAAAAAAAATATATGATGTTATTTTTTATATAATATGATTATATTTTATAAAAGAATAAACCTCTAACAGCAAGCAAAAATCATGTGAGAAGTTTCAAAACGTTCATTCTTTTTGTATTATGTCTAACTCACACTCTCTATGTGGTAGAGCCATGGTGTGATTAATTTTGGCTCCAGCACGAAACTGAGATATCACCGGTATCCTCACAGAATACAGACGTGAAATAATAGCTTCGGCTATTGCATTTCGCCCCGTAAGGCAGGGTTTCGTTATTAGTGTCTCATATCAACCGAGTGGCCCACTGCTCTCTCCATAACCCCACTCTCCCTGCATCAGATGTCCTAACTCCAGAGGCCCCCAGATGTACTGGTAACCCTCCTGGCGTTGCGAGCGGCCATGGGCGGCGGTGCCCATCTACTCTTTGGTAATTAACGCACTTGTTTTACCGTGGATAATGCTATAAGAAAAATATAATTCGAACTTAAATTAATCACACAAGTATACAGTTGAACTAAGTTTAACTTTTGTGAAATGTAAACATTCTTATTTGTAACATTACATAAACTCTCAGGATAATAATGCTATTAAGGAGTTGTCAGAAGAGAATCCCCGACCGGTCCCGAGGTGGCGCAGCAGCGCTCGTCAAACGAGGTACGCGGTACAGATAGCTCGAGTAGAACGTAACGGAGAAGTTACCGCGCACACCTCAGCGAAAATGCAATTAGGTTCGTCTCCAGAGACAACTGCGAACGTTGATGATAGTCCAGGAGCCGGCGGCCGAACTCGCCCTGAAATTAAATAAAAACGGAACTAATTATTAAAGACATCACAAAAATTTCACTGGTTGCACGCATCACTTTGCTTCAAACTTGTCTGGTTACAGAATTTTTCTTTGTGTCTACTATTAGTTGGTAAATCTAGAGAAACTCTTATTAGCTGTGGGATTATTAAAATACTATTATAATCCTGAAACGATATTTTAATTTACAATACAATACAACGTGTAATAAAAAATATTGATTAATTTAACTCCTATCACAAGTTTATTTGAAACGTTATACATTTAAATTTTTTAAGTTTATTTTCAATACTTTCATCATATTATATTTTTATATTTATACTAAATTTTGTTCACCCAATATAAATTAATTTATAATAAAAATTATACATACGTTTTTATCCTAATCATAAATGTTTACTTGTGTATATGAAAATAATAGCAGATATATTTAGAGCTACTTTAAGTGCATTAGAAAGAACCGATATCTTCTCATAATCAGGAAGCTTAAGTATCGAAAGGCAGGTTAAGTCGCTCGTACACGCGATAACCCTTGGGGAAGAAAGACTGTCGAGTGCTGACAGCAAACTGGCTACCACTGCACGCGGCGGCCTCTTGTTAAGTGAAATAACAACTGGTAAGGTCGCGGGCCACTCGTCTACACGCTTAACTCACATCGTGGAAATCTGAAATAGGCTTGATCTTTTTAAGTAATTCAACGAAAGATTTATTTTGTATGTCCATTCTGAACATTTTTTATTTATAAGAAATAATACCATTATACAATTTGAATTCAGCATGATTTTCATAGATAAATGCGTGTCTGGCTCTCGGTGTAAAATCGTCCTGGGCCTGATTTCCATATAGATTGTCGCTAACTCACGTGGTCCGCGTCGTTTACTTTTAACGGCACTCGGCGGCGCGCTCCCGCGCGTTTGCGGCCCCGGGATGTCTCCTGAAAAAGTCTTTCAGGTTTTACATACTGTACAGATGTTAAAACGTTCACTTAACATTACTACAGTTGAAAAAATTGGTTGCCTGTAAAGTCGGTATACGGGCGAAAGTTTTACGTGACAACGACTTTGAGTGGTAAAATCATTTTAATGTGAATATTCATTCGTATAGTAGGAAGAAGGATGAAATAATAGTAACAATTTAAAACATTTATTTATACAAAGAATTATATTTAAAACATTAATTTATACAAAGAATCTCGCACTGAATTTCATATTAACAAAATTTTATTTTTACCTTTACACATACATACGTATACAAATATACATACAATAACTTGCAATACATTTGCGTACAATGAAACAGCGTTTACTACAACTTAACTTGTTCCTATCTGAGTGGAAGGGACGCGTGCCTTTCACTTTTATGTCTCTGTCTCTCTCGCTCTTAGGCGGGCTAACCATGCCAGCTGTGGAAGGGACGCGTGCCTCTCACTCGCTCTCATTGTGAGCGCATAACGTGAGCGGAGCGTAACGCAGTTTCTTGAAGTGTCACCCGGCAAACCAATTTATAAGACGTTGTCACGTCAAAATAATTGTAAGTTGAAGAATTTTCTGTTGATAATTCAAAATTTTAATTTTATCTTCGTTGAAGGATCGAGATAATGCTAAATTGAATTGTAATAATACTATAATCATTTAGTTTTTAAGAGATTATCGTGAAATTTTATTAAATTTCTAACGTCGTGTTGTTAATTCTCAAGAATAACTAAACTATTTAAAAAAGGAAAAGCAGAAATGAGAATCATATTCTGAGTGAAATTTCTATTATTTTACATGTAATATTAGAAATTATACCTTAAAATAAACATAAACTGAAGATTCACAACAAAAATTAACGTCAAATTTATAGGACTTTTAAGTGATGACATAAATACATTCGTATGTCTTCACCGGCAACATGCACCATTTGATAATTTTATTTTTTAAATAACTGAAATGTGTTAATTTCTCAAACGTCTATTGAATCTTCTCTTTCCAGTAATTAAAATAAAACATCGGAAGTTACAGTACTAGGTGAGATCCTAACTGACTTGTGGAAGAGCATAGGCTTAATAACTATAGCCTGGCTAACCAAGCTCTTTAATACTATCGTAGCTACAAAACAAATTACTTACTCTTAGCGGCAGAATTATTTACTTTCTACTTTAGATATATTAGTAAGAAGATATATCAACGATCTACTTACTATCTTTTTACAAAAACAAGGTTGATGTGGCGCAGTGAGGAAACTATAGAGGTATAGAACTGATCTCACTTACAATTAAAATGTAGGAAAGAATCACCAATAAACGACTCACTGACGGTTGTTAAATATCTATAAACCAATTTGACTTCATAGTAATCACTGAAGCCATACAGACGACCACAGCCTTGATGGTAAAATAAGGAAACAACAACAAATACATCTGGCTTTCATTGATCTTGAAAAATCTTTCGACAGAATACCACACAGTGGTAGTATGGCAGGTTCTTCGTGCCTAAAATGTACCAAAATATTATATAGAGCTTAAAAAAGATGTGAAAAATAACATTAGCACGAAGATTCGATTCGAGGTTTCCATGAGGGATCGGCTCTCAGTCCGCTAATTTTTAACCTTGTAATGGACTACCATACCTAGGACATACCCTTCCATTACCATAGATTATTATATGCTGATGGCACAGTTTAGACTGCTGATATTGCACGACATCTGCAGAAACTGTGAGATCGTGGACTCAGATTCTTGCAAAGTATGGCTCGAGAGTGAGCAGGAACAAAACTGAGTATCTGAAATGTCCTTTTGACGGAAACACGACGCTCGAAAATATCTATCTTGGGTCAACACTCATTCCGACAGTAGACTAATTCAAGTATTTACGCTCCATATTCACAAAAGATGCCAATATCGACTCTGACGTAATTCATAGGATCAGTGCTGCTTAGGTGAAATGGCACTCACTTACAGGAGTATTGTACGACCCGCGCATCCTCATAAAACAAAGGATAAAATTTGTAAAACAGCTGTTAGTTCGGCGTTATTGTATGAATCAAAATGTTGGACAAATAAGAGGCATGAACAAAAGCTCAATACTCACGAAGTGATAATTCTCAGATAGGCGGGAGGTGTAACTTGATAAAATTCTTAACGAATATATATGAGGCTAGTTCAAATTACATCAATCGTAGGTAAAACGAAAGAAAATCGCCCCAGATTCTATGGACTAGTCAAAAAACATAACGAGGACTATGTGGTCCAGATTGCTTTGAATTTACCAGAACAAAAGAGAGGCACAGGCCGCCTGCCGATGACCTGGTGGTCAAATCGGACTTCAAACAAGCCCAATAAACAGAACTCATGACCCAATATAGAACAACTTGGGGCAACAAAGTGAGAAGATCGACCTCCAAATAACAGGATAGGGAACGAAAGAAGGAAAAGAAGAGCGTCGTTGTGTTTTAAACGAATTAACTTGGTTTGACACTTACGTCTTTTATTTTGAGTACACGTGCACTACTGCTGATTTAATTTATATGTGCGCTAATAACGATAGTCCTACTCGTTTACCCATCGCTCAGGTGCCTGTTATTGGTGCTTTGAACGCGCGGGGACACCGTCCGTTTTCCTTATTGAAGTATCACCTTAAGGACGCTTAAAACATCCCTGCCATTAACGGATAGTGCTGAGTATGAGGAGTTCGGAATTCATGAAAGAACCAAGTATCAGGAAGGCGTTGGGTGTTCGTTTTAAAGAAACGACTGTATAACTTCATATTTCTTTGTTACTGATCAGTCTGAAACTCAGTCTGAAATTATCCTCTTAATTTTTATTGGGTAATTCAATGGACTGATAACGAATGAGCGTTTTTAATCTGGTCTGGAAAGTATTTAGACTTTTTGTGAATATTACGTTATTCATAAGACCATCATAGTCGTCTTTCTCGGGAGTACTTAATGCTATAAATGTGAAAGAGAAGAGGGTAAATCATTCATCGGCTTCATTATTACGAATGCATGTTTTATTTACATCGAAATAGAAAAGCATAGAAGTATTCCTACATAAACAAAATGACTAAACGAAATTGGCTACATAATAGGCGTGGTAGACGATATTGGCTTCGCCGCTGTACAACTGTTCACCATGTGTCTTTATTCTTTCTCTTTTTTTCTCTTCGGTTAAGCAATATCAGTGTCATTCATGTCACATCTTACAAGATGATAATAAAGGCCTTGTAAGAGATTTATTAAATATAAAAATATGTCGTATGTCCTCATTTACATTTTTGTGAGTTATGTGCCACGAATGAACATAAATTTGTTCGACGCTATAATTATATGCTTTTCTATTTCGATGTTTGTTGGTTTCGATTAGTTTAACGGCGGCCTGATTTCTTGCTCGCTTGGGCACATACTGAAGAACTCGTATATATTTTGCAAGCTTTGCGATTTCATGTAACCGGTTTTGTGATGTTGGTCTAGGTGAGTGGTTGAAAATATTGGATAGATGAATTGGGCATTTGGCGTTTCATCAAAAGCATTGGTAGAACATACTAGGAGGAAATCAAAGTGGAGCCCCAAGACATAATGCCTTTGTACATGTGGTCAATGTGTACATAAAGTCCCCATGGTCCGGGATATTATTTGGATGAACCTTGGCAGTGGTGTTGCGGATGGAAGGCTCGTAATATAACAATAGTCTAGTTACAATTTCCAGAAGAGAAAAAAACATTTGTGGGACGTAAAAATAAATAAGTATTATTTAAATTTTTTAACTTTGCTTTATTAAATTATATCATTTGTTTTTCTAAGGTTTCATTTACTTTATTTTAATTTTGTAAGTTTTGAAATTGACAACGTCGCTAAAAGTACTGAATACGGTCCGGTACGTAGTAAGATAGTAAATATTGACCGACCTTTTTCGTGAAGTACTAAAAAACATTTTTTACACATTGCATTACAAACGTACGTATGATTTTCTATGTTTATGAATTATTAAAGTTCACTAATAAATTAATGCTTCAATACTAAAATAAAACCGGCCAAGTGCAGGCCACGCACAATGAACGATTCTGTAGTTGCCCATTACAATATAGGGGCTTAGAAGAGGATTTTGATTTAACGCTATGAACTTATTAATTCAAGTAGGTTGAATAGTTAATGACGTTTATAACGGGCCTGCGGAAGACGGGTGTTAATGATGCTATCATTTTATTTTGCCATAATTTTACATAGTTGACAAACTTATAATAACTACCTATTTTAAGCAGCCAACAACGTCATCTAAATAATTTTCAATGGAATTTGTGTGAAAATTTGCTTAATGGTCTTTGACCTTTTGACCAAAACGCTCTTAGGAGCATTTAGGTCAACTATTACTCGTTAACTTGCAAACGTCAACTTAGCTATTGTGAATTTTTTTACATATCCAAAAATGGCCTGGTGGAGAGAACACTTACTTTAAAAAAATTAGCACTTAATATTTCGCAAAGAAATCTTTAATACGGAAAATGGTTTTTTCGGGCCTGCAATGTTTTTCAATGGGCTATTCAATGATGCCCCACACCGTGGGGTTGACGAGAAAAGAAATTCTTTTACAAGTAGGAGAGGTATCGTAAAATTTTATTATTAAATTTTAATCTATCGCTTTGTCGACATGATTAATATGTAAACTCATATGAAATTACTACTTTCTAATACTAAGAGTACCTGAGCTAAACCGCGAACAGACGGACAGACAGACAGAGAGATGGATGGCGAAGTTATAAGGATTCCTTGTTGGCTACAGAGCCAATAAACCACTTACCCTCGAATTAAATAGTACTTTTCATGAAAGTGACACGATATCGACACACCTTCTTCATTACGTTATTGTATATTACAGTTTATCCCTATTATAGTACCTATCATTCATTTTTTTAAAGTTAAATGTTTCACAATAAATCCTTCGCATAAACGACTCGACAATTTTTCGCAAAGAAAATTATTAATACAAGCCGATGAGAGCTAAACAAAACAGCACCCCCTCGACCGGGCGTAGGGCGGCGGGCGGCGGGCGGCCGACTAACGTCTCGCGCGCGTCTTGACCCCACTTGCCCCAATCTAATTTGGCCCCTCGAGCGCGCCGTATCATATCATAACAGGCGAGCGGCCGGCGCGCTCGGCAGCGACGACGCAGGTAACCCGCGTTCATCTAATTTTCTAAATTGGATTACGCAGTTCGTCCTCTTTCTGTGTCCGAACCTTTTGTTGTGGCCGCACCGTCACAGCACACACGAGGACATGCTTATACCTATAGCGTACATATTACTTGTTTTTGATCCTCTGAGTAAGCGCAGTACGACTATCGAGACGAGATCTTACATGTTTTTGTATTTATTGAACCTTAAGTAAAAAAGGGGTACATTTCGATTGAAACTAAAATACTTTGAGCAATGCAGATCACGAAACGATTGAGATACAATTTAAGTAATAAATAAAATTGAAATTATATAAAGACGCAAATTTGAAATCGATATGTGCAATCATCAAGGTTTGTTATAAATATAGTGCATAACGTGATCATAATGACGACAATATAAATCTGTTTGAGTGTAATAATATGTGAAGAGTATGGTCGCCGCGGCCACGAGTACAATAATCAAAATACATAAAATGGATTCTCCAGCTTTCACATCGAATTTTACTATATTTTTATTGACACCTAACCTGCCTAGTCACTCACTAGCTTTACCTACTTACTTGTGTCCGTTGTCTACTTGTAGTCTTTTATTTCGTGTAACTTCCTGAAAGAGCTTTAAACTTATTATTTTGCAACATTAGCTCAGCCCAACATGACAGGTCACGAGCCCATCACTCGTCATTTCATCATCGTTGTGTATTGCCTATAAATAACATTTGTACGTGTTACACGAATGTCGCGTGATACGTATAAAACTTGAACTCAAATGATATACGCTGCATCATGCATGTGGCTTAATCAATGTGTAAATAATAACTACTTCAATAGATAAATTATTGAAATAAATAACAAATGTTAAAGTGCGCTATTATACTGAAATGGTTTGTAGTTTATGTATTTTACTTTATGTCTGATACCGGTTTATTGCAGGTTCTGCGGTCAATGTGCTGGACTAGCTAAGCGGGAGCTGAGACATCTTCAGAAGTAGAAATTTGACGTGTGTTGTATTGAACTAAACTCCATTAAGGCTCTATATTTAATCGAAAATCACAATTAATATCAACTTACACACAGAATAATAGGACCAGGAATCATAAGATAGCATTATCACTCGCAGCGGTTATGCGGTGAAACCAATAATGGTACGCCGGACCGAGCGGGCGTCGGGCTCAGCCTACGTTCGCTGGTTAGTCCTCAGGACCTATGAACAATAACAATAAAAACTATCAACGACCGCTTCCTAAAGCAATCAGCGGCACACGTCGATGCGGCAGCATGGTTTCTTTTGCTACACTGAACAATCCTGAAATCATTGGCACATAGGTTGAGCACCCCGATATTTTAAGTGCTCTGGTAGATTTCGTAAACGCTCCATGGGATTATAATTAATTGTTTTTTGGTGTCTTTAATACTAATATGTTGAATCTAAATAGTAAAAACTTCAAATTTTCTGAATTTCACAAACTTTTTAAATTAAAAGTTGTGGTTTCCTCACAAACCCGTTTCATTATATGCATCCAGACATTATAAGCACTAACACTCATGTTGTAAAGAAGAGAATCTTTGTGAATTCAATTTTAAAAAACCACGTATACATTCCAAACTTGTTAGCTATGGACCTCTTAAAGTGACTTAAGTGTTTAAGTCATACGTGCAATGTAGATGATATATTTTTTTATTTTAATTGTTTCTTTATAGGGCCATTTAGTGTCGACGTATCCTTTAAAACTGTTCCAATGAAACGACATCATTTTTCTTGATTGACTGAAAATATCAAACTTATGAAGCCAATAAAAAATGAAGCACACCTGAAAATCACGATACTGAAAAGCAAAGGCACTAGGATTATTACGATCTCAAAAAATTGTTACGGACAGCCGCGCTCTTAGTGTTAAATTAGACAATCTGTAAATAAATCTATTATTTTGTTTTATATTAACGGACATAGTTTAAAAATTATTTGTGTTTAATTGTATTTTAAATGTGATTAAATAATTTTAATAGTTGTCTTATTAAAATTACCCGGGTGGGGATAATTTGTAAGGAATTATTCATTCTATAAAAGATATATACAAATATCTATAAAATATACAAATATTTGTATATTTTTCCTGTTTGTGTATAGTTATTGTGTTTTTAGTGGAATATTTCTTGTCCTGTTTTATTTATATTTTACCGTATTTAATTACGAAATCGTTGTGATGCGCATCTGAATTGCATATAAAATTATGCCTTGATGGGAGGACCAATGAGAGACCGAAAACCGCGGCAGTCTATACGCTATGACCGCAAATCGGTGTACCGAACGCATGTGGTGTTCATACGGCGGTCGAGGCCAGCGGGCACGGCGCAGTGGCCACGGCAGGGCACGGCGCGATACGGGCGACGGAGGCACGACGGAGGACGACGGAGGCGCCGTCGGCGCGGGGGGTCACGGCGTTGGCAGAGGGTGGGGTCGACGGAGAAGAAGCTAGAAGAAGAATGGAAGCAGCTCACCGCCGAGGTTGAAGTTCGTTTGGTACGCCCTCCACATTGGTCGACTTCGAGCCGGATTTGAAGAGAGTCGTCGTCGTCGTTTGAAGAAAGAAGACCTGTTGAATTTGAACTGTCCTGACGTTCGGATCGTCCACATGCGGATTAGCTTCGAGCGTCGTTGCGCGTGGACTGGCCGCGCACATAAATCGTTGCTCCGGCATGAGTACCGAAAAAGGAATTTTAATTCCTATCTTCGTTTGAAACGTCTTACGTCATATGTAACGACAACGAAACGCCGTTGTCACGGCGATATAGTTTCTGGTAAAGCGCCGCCCGCGTGCTGGCTGCCCGCGTCCCGCCCGTCGTGAGCTCGCATAGCTCCGGGTATCCGTAGCGCGCCCATCAGCGCTACACGCATCGTCGTGCCGCGTCCTTTCTCCGTCCTTTCCCCGCGCTCCGCACCGCCTCGGGTCCGAGGAACGCACTTCACTTCACCATCACTCCCAGAGACGGCCGTGACGGTCGAGGACGATGTCGGTGTACCCACTGACAACTCCTCTTGATTTTCGGCTGTCTCGGGAAATCTTCAAGTTTGAACCCCTGAAATGGAGCCATCACCACTGGACCGTCGGGGTCGTATCGTCGACGAGAAGACGCCCGGGCATGAGGCAAGTCCTCCGTCCCGTACCCGCACCCGCGAATTGGGTGTGAAAGACCCAAGTACGAACGAACGTTCATACGTGAAATATGCGAAATGCATGGCCATACTCCTTCGAATGTAATGTATGCAGCTCATATGTGCAGGCGGATGCGCCATCTATAAATTGCAGCGGAATTGGTACATCCGTCATAATTATTTTCCTATAGCTTGGAAAGAGCTGTAGTCATAGGTATTCCAAAGCCAGGGAAACCGCGCGACCTCCCCTCCCCTCCAGTTACAGACCTATAAATCTTTTGAGCATATTAGGTAAATTATTTGAAAAAACACTCAAAATTCGCTTAAGCAATCATCTCATAGGAAAAGGCCTTATAATTAATTAACAATTAGGATTTACATCTAACCATTCTTGCCCACAACAAGCCCTCCGTCTTGTAGAATACATTTTGGAAGGGTTTAAACTTAAAATAAAGACAGTGGCGGTCTACTTTGACGTAGCAAAGGTCTTCGATAGGGTTCTCATACATAAGCTCTATCAGTTAGAACTTCCAGATCGTCTTGTTTTAAAAATCCACCATTACATTAGTAATCTCCACTTCTCTTTTAGACTGGACAATACGTACTCGTCAATGAGACCTATCAGAGCTGGAGTACCTCAAGGCTCTACGCTCTGTCCACTGCATTACTCCGTGTACGTAAATAACATACCGTAACTGTCGACAGGCGTCCAACTCGCGCTTTTTGCAGATGACACCGCACTTTATCTTAGGGCTAATAGTTTAAGGAACATTCTCCCAAGGTTACAGAGAGCCATTGACAAGCTGACACAATGGCTCCGCCTCTGGAGAATAGACGTCAACCCAGAAAAGTTAGCACCAATCTATTTCGATTATAGTCTACATAAGGTGCAGTATCCGGTACCTTTTTAATACGCCCAATTTACATATATCAAGTTAATCAATTCCGTGGCAACATCATTATAAATATCTAGGCATCACGATCGATAAGCATCTTCATTTTAAAGAGCATATCGCTCGTGTTAGAAACTTAGCACTATTTTACCTATCTCGCTTATACGGTATGATAGTTACGAAAAGTAAAATGTCGTTACGTAATAAACGTACGATATACACGATGTGTATCAGGCCTGTCACAACGTACGCGAGTCCAGTCTTTGGTCATGAAAATCCTGACACACTTTATGATCTGCAAATAGTGCAGAATAAATTTTGTAGAAGAGCAGCTGACGCACCATAGTACGTCAAAACTATGTGCCGCACTGGTATCCGGAGCTCCCAACTATTTTCAAATTTATGAAGGACGCATCAGAGCGTTCCTTCGATATAGCGAATAGCCATCCGAATCCATTATTAGTTTCGGCCGTATCATACGAGTCACCTCCTTCACATCATTTCTGTAGAAAATCATGGAATGTCCTGATAAATCCACCCGACGATCTCACTGTCGAGGTGGAAAAACTCTTAGAATTAAATAAGATGGCTATTGATTAGGAGTAGGGACTACCCCAGTCATTACGACCTTTAAAGGTCATCAATCCGGTGCGCTCCCCGCGTCTCCCGGAACCCTTCCTCTGAAGTATCAGTCCATACTATAAACTTCACGTGACCTCCTACGCCGAGGTGTCTGCTTAAAAACACATCCGTACTGAAATCGCCGTTACAAAAATTGTTAATACGTCTCTCTATAAAGAAAAGTGGGCTTATTTAAAACTGTATACCAATTGTAACACAAGTGATTTCAAGATATTGTGAAACAATCTGAAAACAAATGTGCTTCTTCCAAAACCGAAAACGGATCTTCCTGTGCATCTTCGCTCTCCTGAAAAAATGAACATACATTTTCTCACTTTTTCTCAATCTAGCCACATTAGTATACCTAATTTTTTTTTATTTTACAAATTCTACAATTCTACTTTTAGTGTCAAATATTTCAAGCAAATAATTCTTTCTAAAGTAATCCTTTTCTTTAAATAGAATGCATCGGCTAATGATATGATCTTATTAGATATACTTCTGCTAACTTTACGTAAATTCGTAAATGCAACAACTTACGGTATAAATAGATCGATCGATACGTCAATCCTCTCCCCGAAGGTCGCGGTTATTCGGCCTTTGTCAAAAATACAAGCCCCTGAACTTAAGCTCTTTGAGTAATCAGTATTTTGTTCTGTTGTCGAAAGTTATTAAGAAATTCGTCGGTTTGCAGCTTGTTATTTATTTGAAAGCTCAAGAAATATTCCCGCAGGCACTATTCAGTGTTCGCGAAAATCGAAGCACAGCCACTGCCCTGATAGACACCTGTCAGTAACATTTTAGAAGCTTAGGATACCAATATAAAAACAGTACTATTGCTACGACATTTTTCAATAGTGAATATATCTTTGCCACTTTCAAAAAAGTCAAATTACTGCTTCGACCCTTCGATTGGGAGACGGTTTGACAAGTATTTATCAATTGTTGTCAGTTTGTGGAAGTGCGTTATGGTAACGACTCCACGTTACCATAACTCTTCTCCACCAACAGTTTCACGAGGTTTGCCTCAGAGATCTTAGGCCAATTATCTTTATCCTGCATAGTGCCGACATCATCAAAAACTACAAATATGACATATATGCAAATGATTTACAATTATATATTTCCTATCATCCAAATGCTATGAAATTTGCAACAGACACGCGTAAATGAGATTCTATCTAGATTATCTGAATAATCTAATAAAAATTCTAATCTATATAGATAAAAAACAGGCCAAGTGTATGTCGGACTCAATGACGAAGCCGTTTCTACAAAAAATGTATTACAGATGAAAAAACTACGTTGTTATAACTAGAGAAACAGGTAGATATGTAGACTATTACTTTTAAAATAACGTAAGCTAAAAAGCACCAAAAAAAGAGCGTATCTTCATTGTACTTTAGTCCTTTTGTTGAGAAGCACAGTTTTTCTGCAATAACTCAAATTCGACCATGTTCAAAGTAATTTTTGTTGAAAGTATTTATAAAGCGTTACTTTTGTAATTTTTTTAATATTTTATGGACATACGGTTTAAAAAACAATGGGGGGACACACAGTTTACACTAGTTTCGGAGCGATTATTCCAAAAATAATAATTTAATTTTAAAAAATGCTTAAAAACCTTAAAGTGTTTTAAAAGAACTATCGAAATATGTGCCACACAGTGATGTTTAGTGAAAAAAAATTTTTCAGCTTCTGTTACATGTATGGTGTGCCCCCCCTAGAAATATTTATTTTTGTTATTTAATTACTAAATTAAGTAGCCGCTACGTACAAGTATATTATAAATTTCATAAATATACATTTTGTAGGTTTTGACTAAAATGCCTGTGACATACGGACGTTGGACGGACATGACGAAACTATAAGAGTTCCGATTTAGCCATTTTGGTTTGGAACCCTAAAAAATAATTTCTAAACGTGGTGCGAAACACAAAATTCGAGAACGGCTGGACCAATTCGGCTAGTTTTTTAAAATATACTTTGGCGTCTTAAGAAGGTTTAGAAAAGAAGAATTGGAAAAGTTATTCGCAAAATTTGAAAATTTTGCAGGAAATGAAAGGATTTTCTTAAAAGATTTTTGTATGAATCTAATCACCGTGACCCACAATTCAAACGATGGATATAAGTTATTTTTTGTTGAAAATCAAAAGTGAGAACGGTATTTAGATTGATATCGATCGATTCGAACTATGAAGGAATTAGATATAAAACCGAATGTTCGCATATTTGTCCCCTATGCGTGTCTATTCTATTGATCATATTACGGTAAAACTTTGGTAATATGTTGTATCCATGGGCAATAATATTTCTAAATAAAACTAGCATTTGTCCTCTGTTTGATTTTCGTATTTGAACTGCTGAACCACAATATTGAATCCATTCTAAAAAAATTCAATATTATACATAGTTACTCTATTCCTGAGCAAATTAAGCTGCCTACATTTACTCCTGGCTTCATCTATGAATTTATATTTCTAAGACGATCTTAATAATTATTTAACTTAGCTAAATGGTCCGCGAATAATATAGCTTATATTTTATTTTGAGACTAGCATTCTCCCCGAGCTTCGTCAAATCGGAACTATGACGCGTAGTGGAATCGGAATTGATAGCCGGACGGAGAGCAGAATCAAGACCGGGACCGGACGTGAAATTGGAAATGGATCTGAGGTAAAAAAACAAGTGTGAGAACAGAATCAAAAGTATGACCAGCATTTGAATCGAAAGATACAAAAAGTGACGGAATTCAAAAAAGAAGGAATTCTATATCCATGCTGGGGGAGCTGTGGACATTAACTATATAGGTGAGCCACCCGCTAAAAAGGGTAAAATAACGTCTGCTGGGCAAGCTAGTGTCTAATAAAAGCCTCATGCTAAACCCAAGTAAATCAAAATATATGGTTCAACGTTGTAATCAACAAACATTTAAAAGATACTCCCAGAAATCTTACATTGTGCTTAGCTTTGATGCTATACAATTTACTATGGAAGCTCGCAACTGTGGGCTGACTATAGATCTCAATTCAAGATTTGAAACTTATATTCGTTTAATTGTTATTAACTGCCTCAATTATTTAAAAGTGCTGTATAGTAAACGCAGTTACCTTACCGTTAATCTTCGCATAACTCTAGTAGAATTATTTGTTTTATCAAAGTTCAACTAGTGATACTGTATACGTACTGCCATTGCTTCTTGCAACAACTAGAGGCTTAGAACGAGTTGAAAATGGCCGTGCTAGGCCATATATCAATGTATCGCTCCGAAGCCACGTAATACCGTTTTTAAATAAGGCAAAAATGTACGGTGCTACCAAGATATGGAAGAATATCCCATTATATAATCTTCCTTCTATTAATTAGTTTGAGCGCTAACTTGGTCAGTCCAAATTTGTGACATTACTGATCGCTTGTTCTAATAATCTCTTCATGTCCTTAAAAAAAGACAATAAAAAATCTGTAAAAAAGTTGACTCTGCAAGTCATCCCTAAAACTTCCCGCTATGATATTTATACATTTTTTTGGGCTCCTTAAGCTCGTTATAAATATTTCTATGAATTTTTGATATCCTAGTTCGGGTTCAAAATTTTTAAAAGGAAAAGAGCAGTAAATTATTTACCTCATCACGAGCAAACATTTGATGTTAATCTGCTTCACAGATTTGATGCTGTTTTCTAAGCAGAAAAAGATGAACGAACACCAAATATCTATGCATAATAAATTAGACACGTTATTTTGAAAACCTTTTTTTTCAATTTTTCGTTAACGATATCTCTCGAACAAAATAACCGATTTCATGTATCTTACAACTATCAACGCTGCTTACTAAACAGAATAGCTGCTTAGACTTTTGTATGTTTAGGTCTTTACCTAAACATACAAAAGTCTAAGCAGCTATTCTGCTAGATAAAGAAATATTCTAAAAAGACACTTTTTAAAAAATAATCCTCTAACAATATCTCGTGCACAAAAAAAAACGATTATGATGAATTTAACACAATAGTCGATGTGATTTTTTAAAGTAAAAAACCAGATAGGTTATGAAATTTATCGATAGAATAGATAAAAAAATATTATAATAAAACACTTGAAGAAAATTTTCTGCAACGATGTCTCTTGAATAAATCAGTCGATTTTTATAGTTTGTAGTATTCGATATAACTGCTTATGGAAAAAAGCTGATTATCGGTAGCGTAGTCCAACAGTTATTAAAAAAAAAACATTTTTCCAAAAATGTTGAATTTAAGACTCTCCATAATCTATAGGGCGAAATAAGTTCAACGCACACTCGCACGCACGCAAACACACATACAATACTGAGACATCACTCGGAAAATGATGGAAATAAAAATAAATAATAAATTCCTAGCACGTTAAAGGTCAAGATCTGGTGAAACAATAACTTTCCAATTTTACGATTTTTTTTTATTTTCATAGCGGAAAGCTAAAATTAAAAAAAAAATTGTGTTCTTATTATAAATTATTTTTAAGCGCTACATGAATTTCTTCAACGGTTTTTGAATTTAGCGTTTTAGTTAAGCCTGATGTTATCTAAAATGTGTATTATTGTACTATAAATTCACTATAACATTAATTTCAAATACAGTACAACCTCTTTTTAGATATTGTGTAGCAATCATAGGTTATTACATAAATAGTCACTGTTAAACTGTTATGGTTGACTTTCAAATATGAAGTGTTGGATGAGATGCTTCGAATACGATGCTTTTGTATTACACTATACTTTTTGAGCGGCAATGTGATGGTGCTGTTCCTAAAACAAGGATAGTATTTAGTTGAAAAATTACAGACCAATAAAGCCCTTGGCACTTTTACGACTTGAGTTCGAGAGTTATTACAGACCACCTGAAATAAGCCTGCTTACGAATGGCTCAGCATGTAACTGCACTTATGAGTTTCGATGGACCATACAAAAGACCGAGTAGTGTCTTTGTTTGTTCTAAAATATGTAATGTAATATAGCAGTTTGAACCCATAGAAAATAACAATTATATGTATTAATTTTTTAACGTTAAGTCGAATGATATTAATTTTTATGAACTCTGATGTGATGGATGACATTGCTTCTTTGATCAACGACGAGCTTTACTGGCGGGTTCGTCTGGGTCGACATATAATAAATTTCTAGATCTTTCATATCGATATACTGTCCCGAGTCAAACCCTATCCCTTTTGTTCTAGATCTCAATTCCGATAATAGGAGCAATAAAAACAAATTACGAAATTCTTTCCGGAATACCGATATATGAGATATTTTATTTTCGTCTCCTTAATACTATATTCATGCATTTTTTATTATAAAAATCTATTAAGCCATCAGAGTGGAGATTCCTAGAGTTGGTTATGAGTCGTTAGGTTCATAGCAACATTCTATATTTAATAAATAGTTTTATCAATAAAATAAGCTACTCGTAAGCAAAATATCACGAGAATCATTTAGATTGCTATTTAGACGTTAAAACCGAATCAACGTGTCATCAAAAATACGCATCTTTAAAACAAATCACTTAGCCTAGACTGCGTGTCTTGTTATGGGAAAAAAATAATGTATGTTTTTATGTATGTCAGGTCTGTCGTCAGAAGATTTTTTCACAATGGCAAAAATATATTGTGTGAATTTAAAAACTTAAGAAAAAAAACTATGGTATAGTCTATTACAAATTTATAATCTCACATAAATTCTTAATTTCCAAATATGTTAAACAAGAAGGCATATTTAATGGTTTTGATTTTTTCTTCAGTTTTTATTGCCTTCTAATGTCAACAAAAAATTTTGACGGCCGTAAGACACCTTTTTCTTTAACTAAATTATAAATTAGTTATTGTAGACCACAGACTCAGAAAGTGCTACGATACTACAGGAAAATGAAATACTGGTTATTATTTTATTATCAAATCTTTGCAAAGACCTTTTAATTGACTTCTACTATCAAGTTTCATACCTCTAAATCAGTTTTCAAAACACATTTTTCGCATCAGACACCTTCAACCGCCTTCTCTGATGCAGTCAATGCGTTTTTAGGTGCTGATATTGAACTGTATTTTTCTGATTTCGGTCGCTTGATGCTTACATCAAAACTTTTGACCGACATTCGACAACATAACGTTCAGCATCAACGCCTCTTTTATTTCATTGAGTAGACCGGGATCGTATAATCAGTCAAAAAGAATTTACCTTCAAAGTATTGCCTGAAATTCTCATTCGTTTCACCTTGTTAGACGTTGGTTGTTTTCGAAAAAGGCACACGATTGAATGTCGCTTCTATTTTGGATCGTACGGATAAATCCATGATTGATCGCCCGTAACGACATCGCAAACGCGGTGAAACGAGCCTGCTTTAAATTTTGCTATCGCTTGACGACACCATTGTATCCGCACCTGCTTCTGACCCTGCACTCTATACACAATTCACCACTTCATCTACAGTATATATTGAATCGCTTCGTGATTATTCGCCTATTCTCTTGAATCAAATTTTTGACTATCACCACATTTCCTTCTCTAATAACTCGCAAAGGGCGACCACTTCCTTTTTCGTTTGCCAACGACCGCGATTAAATTCGCCGAGCAATCAGTAACCAATCGCTTTAAAAACATTGTGTTTTTGAATGTCATTTAAATTTTTTAAATAGTTCTTCTTAATTTAGTTTACGTTTGAAATTTTGGAAAATTTTTACGCAAAAATGTTCATGGTGTATATTCGCTTTTCAGTGAGGCAGAATAATGTAATTATATGCGTAAAAAAAATGGAGAGAAATAGGAAATTAAATATTCCTAATTTTTTCTACTGAGTAAACGTATTTTATAATTCCATAAAAATCAGCAAGTGTCTCTTCGTCAAAAACTGTTTTCGTAAAATGTTTTTAGCGGCTTGGTATAATGGTACCTACATACCATTAAGCACATTCAGGACAAAGGTATGGAAACGAGACAATGTAAATAGCCATCGATCAAATGTGATAAATGTTTGCAGTCGTAGGAATGCATGTTGTAAGAGTCGCAGTAAGTAAAGAAACATGAATCTGCCGTGTCCAACGCACGCACGCATGCACGTATGCAACTCACACACATTGTCAAACATGTTTTTTTTGTAAATATCATTAGTTGATTTCTCATAAGCACCTTTAACGATTCCGTTAAAAAATCATATTTTATAATAAACGCTTTGTATCTACATTTAAAAACAATCATTATTGGAAATGAAAATAAGCAAATTTTCCTGCGGAAAGTTATTACATTCGCAGAGCAAATTCGAAATATGTTGGTCACAACTCGATCGTCCAGGCGCTTGTTCTCTCGAATATGGACAAAGGTTATATTATCGACGATTTAATGCTACCAGGAAAAATTAGAATTTTACAAAATAACAGTCACTTTGTCAGGCAAGTGAAATATTTTTTTTCGAAAAATTCCAGAAAGAGCGATTCTGGAATCACAAAAATAAATTAGCTGGTGATTCTCGAGACGGTTGTGTTCCGCCTCACCTACAAGTTGCAACAGTATTTCGCAATGAAATAGTGGCGAGGTGAATTATTGCTACGAGTAATATCCTAATTTTATATAAAGCCTATGTCGTATACTTTGTATGTTTTTATACTTGTACAATATTGTTAAAATCAGATATGAATTTGATTACAGATTCGAGGTAAAGCAATGGATTCTTCGCTCATAATCCAGCAACACGTTTTTATTGTTTGTAAGCGAGAGACTTTATTTGCAAAAAGTGGCATCGCATTTTGACTAAATTTAAACTTTAATCTGTATTATTAGTTTGTGTTAATTTCACTTTTTGAACACTTTCTTAACAGTATTGATTAAAATTGATTCTATTGTAGATGGTGAAGGTATTATTGCAAATCAATGTTTTTAATAATATTCTACTATTTATGAGCTTACGAAAATATATTGATTTCATCATAGACATAAATTTATAGTTGAGAATATCGTTCTCTTTAATACGATTATAAAGAGACTATAGTATGTAAGACGATATCTGCATTTTGTGACATGCGAGGATTTTTTTTTTGATTATCGTTTTAAATACAAATAAATAAATTTCATTGGTTATCAAAATAATCAATGTTTTTTTTTAAATATTGATTATTTAATGTAATTTACGTAAGTAAAAGAAATCGGAACTATAATAATGTTAGGAATAAGTTGAAAAAAATGTCAAAATACAAACATAGACAAGAGAACGCGCATTCCAACGCATGTTTAACTAGTACTTCGTCAGTGCGTGATTATCAATACGTTCTGTACTACGGACTTCTTGCGTCTGGAGTGAGTCGACAATAAAATATCAGCGTACATGTATTAATATGTCAGAAAGATTTTTGTGGGCATATTGAAGAGTTCTACCTGCGCCCACACTCATTCACACCATTACCCAAAAACGTCATAAGAGAATAAACCGGATTCTGTTTTGTTTGCTTACTCGTATTTCAATCTATGAGTGGTCATGCTTATTTTAATCACTTCAAGCCTCTATAAGGTCCTCAATAATTTTTATTGCCTCTATTATAATTTATTACGAGGCGTCTATCTCATTATTTTTAACTCCATGTTGAGGACTTCAATTTTTTTCCTAGTTTTTCAAATTAATTTTTATATTTAATTATGTTCAATCTATATAAAAAGTTAGTTATATTAAAAAAATTAAAGCAATACGAATGCAAAAAGATGTTTGTCCTAGTGTGCTGACGTTTTCACCCGATAAACTGACTGTTAGATATGCACCCACATAAAAGATAATAAAAGCGACGCCTGACTTCTTCGTACAGCAAAGCTCGTGGCGGCCGAAAGGCGGTGGAGGCGAGCGCAGGCGCCGCGGCCGATAGATATATTTTATTTTATAGGTGCGGTAGGTGGGCGAGCAATTTCCTCGGAGCTATAACAAAGTCTCCGGCGGTGACCGGCCGCTACCTATCGCCGATAAGGTGCGTCCCGCTTTGGGAAAACGTGGACATTACCCTTGACCAAGACCAGGGAAGGGTTGCAGTAGAGATTTACACTTTGCTCTGTCGATAATTAAAAAAGTTAAAGCTAATGAAGAAATTAAATTCTATGAAATACGTATTCAAATACATCTTGCGGAGAAACGAATCTTAAAGCGATAATACTATGTATGTTGGTTTCATTAATAGGCGAAGCTGGGTAAAGTATATATACATTTTTTTCATTACTTGATAATATGTTTCCGTCATATCTGTATTTTATGATATACAATGACTGCATTATCAAGACTTTTGATGAATGTTATAAAAAGTCTACAATGTACTTACTATCTGAAAGTGTGCGAAAGCTTGTGTGTTCGGAGAGATAACCATTGTTAAGTCACGCACCACAAAAGTACTTAAGATCGTGATAGAGGGCTGAGACAAAAAGGGTATGATGAAGAGTCTCACGACGCTGACTAAACGAAGTGTTTAATTTTCACTCAGTTTATCTAACGTCGTCAGACTTCACCAAGTGGATCAAAATCTAACCTTTGAATTCAGAATTACTATCCCAATGTCAAATCTCACTTTAAAAGCTCTAAGCAGTGATACGATTTGTATCAGTAGGAGAAACCTTATAAAATGACATTGCTATTGTAGTAATATGTTTCTACTATTGTAGATCTTGGTGTCGATCATTATTAATTATGGCATGTCCATAGCAGGCCGACGGACCGCGCAGGAGTAATTGAAGCTATCAGGCCCACGGTCAGGCGACCATAAAGAGGTAAATTGAGGTGAGCGCTGAGATGTTCGATGGAGCGCGAAGAAAAGCATTAGCTGCAAGAAAAACCCCACTCGGTCCTTTTACGGCTTATATATTGGGCCTTTTACCTTTGTCGCTGAAAGGCCGCGCCGGCCGGGTTATTGAGCCGATTTGTAAGCGCCATTCTTAGTCTATTTGCCGCGCGGCCGCCGGCGCACTCCCGCTATTGCTCACCGCCGAAAAGATGATATGACCCTTTTGCGTTCCCCGGCCGACTCCTAGTTTGTGATTTCGTCTAAAGTCGACGTGATATTTAAAAAACTTATTTTTTAATTATTAGATTTCTGTATTGTTAAAAATAAATGTGGCAATCAACAATGAAAGGTTTCAATTAAAGCGAATTAGTAAGGTATGTACGTTATATATGAAAATTTGGACATGTGGCGTGAGAAAAAATTTAAAAATATGCAGATAATGATTAAAAATATTACAAAGTTTAACGTCAAATAATGACTTACTTACATGGTATATGTTGCTATGTACTTCAAAGTCACCAATAGGAATATGTTTTAAAAAACTTGTTAATGTTCCGCCACTAAGCTACATGTAGACATGTTTTGTCTACATGTAACTTGAAAATAAAGGTAACCAAATTACAATAAAAATTACAAAAAAATGGGTAATAATATTATTTGCAGACAGAATAAATGATTGAATTGTTAATCATTTTCAACTTTTACTGCGACCGGTATGACAAAAAATCAAATATTTATGCAAATATAAAAACATGTCATAAATCTAAATAGTATTGGATACTTGATATTGCATGTACCAAAGTCGCATAAAAACTATTTATGTAAGGTAATCATTACAAAGGCGAATACGAGTCGAGGAAAAGTCGCGAGAACGAGTACGAAATCCTTTCCGAACTCGTCTGAGCTCATTGAGAACGTGGAGAAGTGTCATGTGTAGCGCTCGAACAGAAAATAGAAACCTCCGAGTCTGACGAACACCGGCCCGGGGCGGCCGCGCGCCGCACCGGACTATTCAACTTTCGATTTCGCCGACTCTAGACTGCGGCGACACACGCTCTGAGAGATGAAATACGTTAGATTGTTCAATGAGTAGACGATTTCAATGTTTCCAATCCTGAACCCATAATTGTCCACACGTATCGATAAAATTTTCCACATGTAACCCACGATGTCCACATGTATGCTGCGGCATGCGCCGGTGCGCGATGGACAAGCGATTTCAAGTTAGAAGAACAGTAACAGAAGTTTAAAAAGATTCTTGCCCAAACCGCGATTTTTTCACAAAGCGTAAGTAGCTTTCAGATCGAAAACCAGCAGTGTGCACGACTTCCTACCTGACTAATCACAAATAAATATTGAAGTGTATTGCTATTCAGCTATGTGTGTCGAGATTATTTCGTTGTTTCAACTATTTAATGTCCTCTGACGGACACAAAACTCTCTCCTCAACTGCATCGGGTTATGAGCCTGGATCACCTGCACCCGACGGTCGATCGCAAGCTTCACTGGGCCGTCAGTCTCGCACTACGACGTCCAGCTAGTAATGGTTACTCGAGAACCGTGTTTCCCCAGAGGTTATCAGCACGAGCGATGCGTCCAACTCGATTTGCTGTCCTCGTGAACTACACTTATGAGTATCGTTCTTTTGAGCATTTCCTTCTTTCAGATTTTATCTCGTAAAGAAACTTCGGTCCGTACAGCATACGTTGACCGATTTTTAGTTTAACATCAGTAGAATTTCTCGAGACGTTTCTCGAGAAAGTTGTATCTAAAAGTTAACAGGAATAAGACGAAAATGATATCAAATGAACATTTTATATCCACTCAATTAATAGCTGTATACTTTCCAATCAAAATTATAGACGAATACGTCCACCCGAGACAGACCGTTCGATCAGGTATAAAGAGAGACACCATGAATTCCGCTCGCCCGGACAGCGCTTCGGAAACTAAGAAACTTCTTGAGGTCAATATATCTCCGCACCTAAGGTCAAAGATTTCAGAACAATTCGTTTTGCTAGTAATAACAATGCCAGACGTACTTCTTTATCGTCGGTGTTGTAAACAAACTAAGGATTCCTTATATTTCGGAAAGTATAATATACTTATTAAGTTTCGTTTTTGTCTTTGATTACTCTATGAAACATTTTTATAAATACACGTTCCTACTATAAAGGTAATTATCAAGGAAATACTCATTAAGATGAAACATTCTATAACTAATATTTTGTCTCTCAATAATTATTTACTCAGCGAAAACGGTAAATCACAAATAGTAAAAAAATAATACGACATTACATCAACAAACAATTGAACGCCATCATTGCTCCGAAAGGCTAATAACACCTACTAAGTCTAAGAACTAAATCGCACACGTCATGGTCGACGCCGGCGACGCCTGTCCCCTGCAGGCCGGGCCGGCGGCAAACCGATGCGTGTGAGCGATTCATCAAAACTCATTTCGAAAATGATATTTTACGTGTGGCGCCGTCAGTCCGCGCGGGCGCGGGCGTGCGCGGCTCTCGCATTTCCAAATCGCGGCACGGCCCGTTACCCCCGAGAGTGACTTGCGGAAAATTGGAAAACGAAACAAGGTGAAAAATATTATTAAGTTCCACTCGGCGGTGGCTCCCCCGGCGCGGCGCAGCGGGGAAATTTCACAACTCGACTGTTTGAGAGAGCTTTCGAAATAATTCTCTTGTTTTAATTCATGGGGATTTCACACCTTTTTATTTTCGTGCAAACTTGGGACGTTTTATTGCGGTGCGAGTGGTTTTTATTGTGCTCGGTGTTTGTTCATCTTTGGAGAGTTTAATCATCTGTAGCTCACGGATTATCGTTTTGGATGAGCGTGGAGTAGGTCCGCGCCTATGGATCTGAAATACATAAAAGGATTGTCAAAGGACACGCTCCGTAGGGAGGTGACCAATACTTGATGCAACAACCTTATTGTTATCATATAAACACTAATTGACTTTTTGAATAAAGTATAATACTTGTTACGTTACATTAAAGTATTGAATAAGGTATTATATATATTACACTACAAGCAGTAAATATTATTAATTAAAAAATAGTTCAATATTATTTACGCACAGAACGAAGGTCAAATGACTACACATGTTGTCTGTACTTACAATACATTCTTTCATCAATGTGATCTGCGCTAACGAAATTTCATAAACGAGACGAATATAATTTACACGTAGACATTGCTTTTGGATACAGGAAAAACAATATCAGACAT
This sequence comes from Eumeta japonica, assembly GCA_005406025.1. NCBI lineage: Eukaryota > Metazoa > Arthropoda > Insecta > Lepidoptera > Psychidae > Eumeta > Eumeta japonica. Next base: position 1,011,269 of record BGZK01000036.1, on the reverse strand, counting down.
TTGGAGAATGTGTCTGTGTTAAATCTTATTTAACACACACCCACTAAAATACTGTATTTTTCGCTTTAGAAAATGAATATTCTTTCTTTGAATAAGTACAAAAATTACAACACAGGAAATAAAAATTGTGATAAATAATAGTGGAAAAAAGTGAAGATACCACACAAGCAATCCACTTAGGTCCGTCGTACCTGTCGACGCCGTAAATCCTACTTACCGTCGGAACTGCGCTGAAGTACTTTTTACCAAAAAGCAATATTTTCAGCGCGCCGCTTACGTAATTTAGCGAAAAACCGTAAATTTTATATGTAGCATCTGCTTTTTGAGGGATGCGGGAAAATATTACAAGAGGAAAGATTTACGACGCCTCGCGCTTAACAATAAGCAATTTCATTATTGCTGTGTGTAATACATTAACTCGAGAACGGTGCCTTTTCTTTGTCGCGAATAAAAAACAGTTAAAATATTTAGCCGAAGTGGAGTTATATGTATACGTTCCCGTTGTCTACGCTGTATGAAAACTTAGATATGAAACAAAAGAATAAATGAAAATCGTACACACCATTAGACGGTAAATATTGATATTCAAATCCTGTAACAAAAGCCGTGTGCGCAGCGCGCCAGCGCCCGGCGGGTGCTTTCGGCGCGGCTGAGTTATTGCACCATTTGCACCAAATCGCTCTACTCCGCCGAACACTAAAATATGGGGGATTTGTCTCTGAATATGCGGTCTACCTGCCCTCGGTGATGTCGTGCCAATGATTTGATGGATTTTTGGTTTTTGATGCGACGAGAAAGTAAGTAATAATTTCTGTTTTCTTCTGTGATTTATTAAAATCGGTGCCATAGCTTTCGCTATTATATTTATTGAATGATAAGTTGTGTAGCGCATTCCCTCATACACATAGACTAAAAAACGAATCGTCGTACAAAATAACGAATAACAAATCAAATGAACGGAAAAACCATAAGGTTAATATTTTCGTTCAAAAATGCGGCCTGTGCGATTACAGGTTGTAGCCGGTTGAAGATTGTTAGAGATTGTTAGATCACACATAAGCGAACCTACGATCTTAAAAGACAAGAATTATTTTTATTATAGAACTATTAAAAATAGTACGCAACGGAAGGGACTAAAGTACAGTATTTATAATTTTTATGATAAAAAAATAAATAAAAATCATAATACCATTAATTCGGTCACCGTAACGTGTAAATAATAATCCATGTTTGTGTCATATATCATCCATTACGCTAAACATGGCAACGTGATCACGTAAACGACTGCCGGACCTCATTACACTTGCCGTCTCGGGGACGTGCCCCACTCACCGACGACGGGCTGGGGGCCAAGTGACTCCGAACGGAAATAAAGGTGCAGGCGACTGGAGGTAATGTTAATTGAATTTCTCCAGACGCAGTCTGTTAGTGTTATAAAGTATTACGTTATCGATGTCTGTAACCGAAAACTAAACAAATTAAATTAAGTATTAACGATCTAATTGTATCTGTATGTATAAAATTAAAAATTAAAATAGCGCTGGTTCTGTACGTACAATCTTATCGTAATCATTCATATAATTTCTGTTCGTAGACAGTAAACTTATCAATGTAGATTCATACATTCAGATGACAAAACCTTCCCATTTGTCTAACATAGAGTCGATGGGCACGCCAGGGGTTCCAAATCGAGACATCAACCGATCGCTCGAGTCAATAGAAACTTTGTTTCCAGAATTTTTTTAATAAATGCATTATATTTCTTGTACTTACGTATGATCTGCAAAAAAACGTTTGATTCCAGTCTAAATTGTATTCAATATATTTATAAAACCTGTACATTTTCTTTATATGGTTTTCTCACAAGAAAAATATAATAAGTGGAGCATCAAAAATATATCTGGAACAAAATGAATGAAAAAATTTTAAATCTTAATTTGATATGTAACGCTATGAATTCAGTGAAATGTGTATTTATTAAGAATTGAATGTAAAATACTTAGGAACTACTTGTTTATTAATTTTGTAGACATATAAGAGAAATACATAACCATTAAAAGTTATTAATTTACTTCTTTCGAAGATTAATTTTGAGCACAACCTACACAAAATATACTTGGTTTTGCGTAATTAGAGCATATAAATGGTATGTATTAATATCATTGACAGTAATCGAAATTAACTATCATTTGTTAACCCAGTGAAGAAATTAACTCTTATTCACAATTTCACAATTATTTCACGTATAGTTTTGTGGAAATTATAGTCAGAAATATTAATTGTAAAAGACCTTTGCACAAGAAGACCCTACACAAAATGAAAATAATTGAGTGTTTTGTCATGACGGTTGCATTATTAATATAGTCTATGATTGTTAGTTGAGTAGAGACCTCAAATTTTTATCAAAATAGAAAATATTCCCTGATGATGAATAGAAAATATTCTCGCTGCATAAGCAGCCGATCACTGTACTGACATTCCTTGTGTTCGTATTTCTGTTATGTACGACGGATATCGGCACTGTGTAGAGAATTTAGTAGTTTTTATCACCCGATGATCATTTCATTTCGATATTATTTAGTACGACAACTTTTAGGAATGAGACATCGCCATAATAACTTTTAGACATAGATACAAGGGAAGTAGGGCTAATCCATGTATTACCTACTTTACCGCAGTAATGTTAAATATCAAACTTATTGTATAATATATTCAAATTGTATGTAAATCATCGTTATAACCTACATACAATTGATATCAATGTGTATTTACTAAGGAAACGAAAAAAGCTCGGTCAATATCTAATGTTTTGCTAAAAAGTGATATACTGCTAATAATATTAGACGAAATCCTTTCTACAGTTGTAATAATAAATAAATACAATTTTCTAGCGGCCTATAAGCATTATGAGTTCAATTGAAATAAATAATTAGTCATTACCAAACATTTTAATATTTCTTGATTCTTATAAATCATTCGGTTTATAAGAATTATTGAACAAATATCAAAAAAAACAATAGTAACGCTACAACTTAAAATACATGTTTACTTTCTTTTCCATGTAAGGAGTGTGACTCGAAAAAATTTATTCACTAATAAATTTTGAATATAAATTGAGTATTACCCTTGTGCATAAAAATATAAATTATTCTAAAATAGGTCAAATTCCATAAAGCAGCAGTGAATCTAATTTTCACTAATTGCCCTCAACAACTATCGATAAAGCTTAGCGGAGTACATCCCTAGGGCGGGCGGCGAGTGACACGCGTGTCCCACGCAAGATTAAACGTCACAACCTCCAGAAACTCGGAGCCACTTAAGTTATGACACCGGCCATCGCACCCCCTGTACCGCCGAGAATTAATAAAATTGTTTTGCTGTTTAATTTTATGCACAGGGCGAGGACGTCGTCTTCGAGAGTGTATCTACTTTTTATTTCTTCGAAGAGCAGCCAGCGTAAAATGCTTCGAAACAATGGGGAGTTACGAGCGGCGGCGCGCTTGCCCCGGCCGCCCCGCCGCCGCTTAGGGCGGACCGACAGCTCGGGCCTGTTCGTTTTTCGCACACGCTATGTTTATAAATTGACCTGTTTCCTGCTATAACAATTTTAATAAATCTATTGGAAATTGTAAGTTTACATATTTATTTCTTTGTTCATAAGTTATAATTGTGTGCTTATAAATTATACATCTACCCATACGTATATTTGTTTGAGTATAAGTTAGAAGTTCACGTACGTAAGCATTTTATATTTATATGTACAGGTTATAAATTCATATGCTATTGAATTCAATTGCAAAATTTCATACATTTTTATTAACTTACAAATATACATCTGTCTTATTAATAAAAAAAAACTGTAATTTTTTTATTGTTTTTATGGACATCTTGGAAAAAGTATAACGTGAGCACTAAAGCCAATTTCATATCCTAAGAATTTATAAATCTCGTTTTCGTGCACATAATTTGATCATTGGTTATTTTTAGTTAGATAAACTAGTGTGATTTTTGTATTCGATTACCAGAAGTGCGGAAACCACTTTTAGAAGTCAATCAAAGCACTTTTAAAATTTTTACATTTCTTTTACAAAAAAATTTGTAAAGCGTTTTATGAAATTAAATTGGATATTTCATCACAAATAGTCTAATAAAGCATTATATAAGTACATACATTTATATATATATATATATATAATATTTTATTTTACATGTGTCATTTTAGACAACTATCTTGTAATTTCATACACAAATATAATAGAAAAGCTGATGGTTCTCGTAGAGACTAAAACACTTTACAGTAAAAGTGTTGCAAGACCCGAAATAATTATTTATATTCTTGATGGGATATAATTTAAAAAATAATTTAAATCGATAATGAAATTTCAACTACTCACAATAATTTCAGTTACCAATTTCCTTTTGATGCCCTAAATTCCTATACTTCTATTTATTCACCTCACCTTCAGCTCGCGTTCAGGACCTTTAAAATAAATAAACAGCCCAGCAAAGCCGTGCGGCCTCCCTCGAATACTGCCCGCGTGTAAACAAAACAAAGGCAGTGGTATTGCAACCGGATACTGCTTTTATCGCCGACAAACAGGCGCTCAGGTGTTTGACTTCCGGTGAGCGCTCGCGCCGGAGCTCGGCTCCGATTTCCCACGTTTTTCTGCAATACCTAAAAATTACAATAACATGTATATTTAGGTACGTTAACGTGTCTGTGGATTATATGTTATATTTACATTAAGGTATGTAATAATTGACGCATATATTTTTTGTGTCGATGGTGTTTACCGAGACATCTCAAAACATGAAGCTGTACAGTACAATGCACGAAACTCTGCCGCTCTGAACTGCCTTCGAATGATGCAATGCGCAGGTTTAACGCTCTCCGACCCTGCCTTCTTCTCCCCCAAGTTCCTATTTTTCGCCATTAGGACGTTTTCATTACCAATTTCATAGCGGCAGAGTTTCGTGCGTTGTATGTACACGCTGTATCTTCATACAAATACGTACGACACAAAAGAAACAGACAAGTAAACGGAACTGTTCGATAAAATAAATAAGGTTTCATTTGTTGATAACAAAATTCTACACCTATATGTATACTACTATATAAATCTATATCGTCTGTCTGTACCTACGAATTTTTATAAAAAATTGTGATACATATTTTTTTTATTCACTGGCCGCAATTCTATTATTTATAAAATAAATTTACTTCTATATCTGCCTATGTCTTTATATAACTTGAGAGCGTAACCGACCTTAATAAAAACTGATATATAGCAAGAACATGTATTGCACAATTTACAGGTTATACACATATATAAATAACTAAACAAAACAAATTTTAATAGAAATGATTATCTCCTACAATAAGAAATAGTATACTTTTCACCCGATTGCGCGACGAAAAGAAGTATAACGTGTTTATCAGTTTTTATCTGTATGTACGTATTTATGTTTGTTTCTTTGCGACACTCCAGAAATCAAACTGAGGGCTGATTTTAATGTCACATCAATTAATTTGTCTTAATTTTGTCTCACTAAAAACTTGACAATAATCAAAATTTAATATAACAACAACCAGACCCCATATTGTAAGAAAATTAAAATCCACGAACTATAGCAAGTGGGTTATCAATGAATGTGTCTTTGAAACTCATCTTTAAAATTCTCTAATCATTTTTCATATTGGATGTCGTTTAGGATTTATAACGATTTAAAGTCGGTTAGCAATTATTGTCACTAAAATATTCAAAACTTTTAATAAAGGTGTGATATAATTCTTATAATCGTATATTTAAGTCGGGGAAAAAGTTTTGTCGTATTTTAGGATTAAAAATTTGGAATAAAATCTCTTTGGTTGTGCTGTTTGTATCCGGCTAGTATAGATGATATTTTTAAAAAAGAAAAATAAAACGTAAAAACGGTGTCCCATCATTTATCTATTGTTTTTCTGTTCAACAAAATGAGTGAATCTAACGTAGATATTCGATACATTTTGAAGTTTTATTACACAAAGAGAAAATAGTGACATAAGCTGCGAAAAAAATATGTGACGTTTATGAACCTAATACAGTGTCGGTAAGAGTAGCACAAAACTGATTAAAGCGTTTTCGGTCCGATGATTTTGATGTCAAAGATGAACCTCGCTCTGGTCGACCTTTTGCGGATAAAGTCGATGCCATTTTGGAAAAACTAGAGAAAAATAAGCATATCAACATAGTTAAAGACCTAGGGATTGAAAAGCTGGATATACAATAAATCTCGATACTTGAGTCCCCCACAAGCTCACTGAAAGAAATCTAATCAATCGTGTACTCATTTGCAATTCTCTATTGAATGTAATGAAAGAGAAAAAAAAGATTGATCACTACTTCTAATACTAGTTCACTTTAACGCAGTCAGGTAAAAGTGAACTAAAAAAATTGACACAAGATGATGTAAAAAATCATCCAGTTAAATATGACAAATATTTGCAGTCGAAGGCATCATATCTATTCTTGTTTCCTTAGTTGCTGCGACTTTTGCTATAAGTATGCCTCCGAGTGCAAAAAATTGTCATATTGAATCTGTACTTATCATTTTAAAATATTAACTCACCCTGTCTATCGGTAAGGTGTCTGCTTGTTTGTTCAAGCTGATTTCCGAAAAGGCTGTACGGGATAGACTAACTTCACTACTTAATACATATATATGCGCGAGCGTGTGTGTGTATTTGTTTTTGTGTATGTGCATCGTGTATGCGTGTGTGTACGTGTGAATATGTGGGTGTATATCAGTGTGTGTGTGTGTGTGTGTGTGTGTCTCAGTGCATATTTGGCTATTATTGACAGTTAATAACTATCGCAAATCGTTGCTAAAAAACAAGACACTAAAACAGCTAACTAGCTTTCTTGACGTCAGAGGGCGTCGCCCACTTCCCGATATTTTGCTAATTGGCCGATCGCTCAGCGCTGAGAGTGACGGAGGCGCGATCTCTTTGGTTTTTTTTCTCGTTATCGCCAATTTCAGCCTGAAACCAGGAAACAGCCCCCCGAATCAAAGTGACTATTGCTTTATTCAAAGCTTCGAAACGTAATTCTTTTCTATCGAATTACATCTTATGAGTGCTAGCAAATCATTTGAGAAAAAAATTAAAATTATCAACATAGCACCCAAGTAATTTCCATTCAACCAAATAAAAGCCATGTTAGCTAAAAAACATCTACTATCTCATGATTAGTAAATACGTTTTCTCATTGAATAAGCAGTAGAAAAAGTCATGTTAATAGCAATGGATTTTATGAAAATAAAAATATAGCATAGTTTATCTTCATTCTGTGCATCGATTGTATTCCATACAGTATTATTTAGTTACTTTTTGTGTCTATTCTAATAGTATTTTTAAGGGGCAAACGAGTTTTCTAGCCATCGGAGAGTAGGTGGTCGTCGCCACACATGGAGTCTCGCAACCCTAAAGAAGTCGTTAGAGCGTTGCAGGCCTCTTGGGGAAAAAGGAGTTATCTGAGTGAAGTGAAGGAGAAGTAAGTGTGTCATCTTCTCACTCCCTCTCAACCAATCCCCCTCCTCCATCAGATGAAGCTGATGCTGATGCTCTTAAAACAGAAGATGCTACTTCACCCTGTATTCTGTGATAGTGTGATACCTCATTGGACGTGCTGGCTAATTTTCGTGCTACAGGTTGGCCACAGCATGGCTCTATCACTTTTGCACGACTCAAAATGCTTAGTATATGAGAGGGCTTTACGATCAAAAAATTTAATTCATATTTTTCCAGCAACAATTTCTATCGCTGTATTGTCGCTAATAAAACACAACGACAAAATCTGCTTACAGATTATTTGATGAACGTTAGTTCTTTCAATTTAAAAAAAATAATCCAATGCAATAGAAACAAAAAAAAAACTTTAAAATTGTTTATATAACTTTCTCGTCAATCGAGTTAACGTTTAAAATTTGTAAATAAGATAGATTGCGAAAAAATCTATTAATATAGCCTTTTTTATTAGCCGTTAAATCAAAGGGAGTAATTTTCTGTTGAAAACGGCTGTCTAATTTATTGTAGTTTATTCATAAAATGTCAACAAATAGAATTCATTTATTATCAAAAATTATGAGCACAATGATGCTACATTTTCCAATTTATATATATGTTTATATTATACAATTAAAGTCAACAAAATTGAATAACACTTTGCTTACCTGATATTATTTGTTTTTAAGTGGTCACCGGAATCTCGTATGGTTTTCATTTCCGTAAACACGTCTATAACATTTAAATTGCATGTCATTAACCTTACTGGGAGACGATCTTGTTTGCAACCATAGTTCATTCTTAAAACGGTGTCCAAAATTACTAAACCGTTCAAAAAATTCACTGATGAGATCGGATTCTAGTCGCGACGTCGAGTTAAGATTATCAGATTGTTATAATCGATAGACGTTGAAATAAATAGACATTTACAAAATTCCTGTGATGGGGGTTCATATACATATACTTTTAACTATTACAATATCGGAGACCAGTTAAAATTGAGTTGTCAGCTAGACAATAGAACAGTAAATTAAAGTGCGCTAGCAGTAATACAAATTTGAATACCACCTGCTTTTCATAGTGGAATTAAGTCAACAATATTCGTCCCGTTGATACCCGCTACACCCGACCACCGCAGAGAGTCGCCGACCGCAATCGGCTGTCGCGGCTTCCTTTATATTTTCCGATACCCGGAACGGGAAATCCAATAAAGCTCATCTGCGACGAGCGACCGGATAAAGGAAAACTTTGAAAACTTCTCACAGCAGACGCGCGCCGACGCAGGTAGCGCGGCGGGCGCGGCGGGGACTAACCGGGCCGGCTGCCGATACGGACGTTTTATTACGCAACTTAGATTATGTGATATTTATTTTGGAAAACACAAGCTCATATTAATATATACATACTAATATATATATTTATATATACACATATATAAACAGATATGTTAATTTTCTGGTGAATAAGTTAATACTTATATACCAGAAAATTAAATTATATCTGTTCAAAATTTTATTGTGACAAGAAAAGTTTAGAAATGCTTTATTTTTATGAGGTCAAACTTCTAAAATACCATTACGCGTAATCGAAAACGTTAAAATAAATAAAAAAAGTAGGTTGACTTTGTAAATTCATTAGTTTACAATTTACTATCAAACACAAAAATATATTGTGAAATTGTATTGTATATAGAACTCATTCTTTAATAAAAACGTATACATATTTACAGAGAAACATTTGATTTCATGTTATGCACTCTACAATATACATGTTCATATAAAATTGTCTTTTGTTTGGACTATATAACGTTAAATGTGATTTAAATAATTATTAATTTGTTCAAATTCTTAACATTACATAAAAAATAAAATGTTTGAAAAATAATTTTATATTTACTTCTAGACAAACTAAAAGCTATTTCAGAACACCAGAATGCTTTAAGGGAAGTTCCCACCGACGGCGGCGGCGGGCGCGGATCAACTCGGATCGGGTCAGGTGAGCGCGCGCGCGTCGCCGAATCGGTGAGAACCGCTGCCGCTTGTTCTTTAATTTGGATGTTAAAAATAGATTAAAGCGTAATTAATAGAAATATATACAAACGCGCTTTTTTTGTAAAATAGGTATAGCATTTTTTTTCTGAATTCATAACATAACCTATAAAAAATATATTTTATAGGAGTCACAAAAAATTCCTTTGTGTATAATGTGCTCGAGAGTATATTTTAATTAATACGTTCTATTCACTGTACTAAATTTAAAGATATATTTATATACGTATACAGGTATTATATAAGTATACATGTACATTTATAAAAACAGTAACAATAATACTTCATCTAGCTTCAAACGAAGAAATCATAGAATTAAATTTAACGCCAAAAAAATATAGCATATATGCGAAATTTTTCGCCCAAGCCTGGTAAGGTTTAAAATCGTAAAGCGTATATAATTCAATTCGGACGCTAGCCAGTCTACTGCTCTTTGTAAGGTCATCCGTACAAACATCTATCTGTACGGCACAGAATGGTGTCCCGGGCGCAGTACGCGACGTGATTCAAGTCCGCTTAAGTGCACTTCACGTTTTTACTTTCCTTTCAAAATCGTTATGTCTCCTCTAAAATATTATGTTAACATTCATATAGAAATGAAATAATTTAGATAAGTGACATTTTCTCTTGTTAAGTCCTACATCGCCTATCAATATATCTCATGTGACTCATGGTTTTTTTAGAACATTTGATAGGCTAATTCTTGACATAATCGTTCGTTCATTTTTATTGCTATCTGCTACAACTCACTTATCGACAACGGAAGGATTATTTCCTGATCGTTAGCGTACAGGACATACCTGATGAGTAGGTTATTGACTTATTATTGCACATCATGTTCTTTTAAATTATTCAAATAACTATCCATAAATATTTTGAACAGCCACGGAGATTTCTCAAATTATTGTCTCAAAAATTTGAGACATCCATGCTAAATAACATGGATGCTAAATCACTCAATGCATATATCATTCCAATGCAGACATTAAAGTTTATATACAGAATTGGCAGTGCCCTTTCATACTGCTATCCACATTGTGTACGGTCAGTCTCCTATAGATTACTCTCTGCTTTTGATTAACATTTTCCGCCATAATTTAGTCTTTAATACTGTGTATATTATATAATACCAAAAATGTATTTGATATGATATACGACTAAAATACTGTTTCGATATATGATTTTCTTAGATATTCAAAGTCATCTCAAAACACGTTTAGGCCGGCTATAATTATTTTCACCATATTCAAAAATAATTTCTAGTTTCAAGAGACTTTGTCCCAAAATAAAGCTGAATTTTCTAGTTTATTCACAAACTTTGAAATACTATCTTCTCCGAACAATTCCATTCAGAGTTTATAGCCGTAATCAACTAAATTGCTCAGTTTGAGCCGCAATGCACCTGAAAGCCGTCGCGGCGGCGGCGGCCCTAAGTTTAATGAAAAAATAATTTCAATTCCAAAAGTTTGCGCGGCGCCGGAACTCGCTAACACCATTACCTCCGCATACTTGAGCTTACACGACACTTGAAAAACATTCATTTGCGCGTTAAATTTTCAACTTGTTTACGTTTTAAATTTTAGAGTTATTTCTTAATGTTTTTTCTGTTACTTTGATAATGAAAAAAATTTAAAAATTAAAACTTGTAAAATACATTTTTATAAGATTTCATGCTTCGAAAAGTCTATATAGTTAGACTTCGGTGTTCGTAGTGACAAGATAAAATTTAGATGATGATGATAATGATGATAAATCGGTGACGAGACATTCATGAAATGTGATAATCCTTAGACCCATACAATATTTGATTACCCATGGAAAACATAAAAAAAGTTGTAAGTAGAATACTTACTGCCGTAAGTAATCGATATTAATTTTTAACAATTCTAAATACATATAAACATAAAGGAAAAATTGTGAAAACCTTAAATTTTTAGTTACATCACATAATATATATATATCTTTTTAATAATTATAGACTTATTACCCTTTTCATCATAAACGCGTAGGGGTATCAAGTTGAAATTCATATCAAATACTTAGCTCTAATTGCCTTTAAGCTGTGAAAAAAATATTATAAACATAATTGTAGTTACCGCGTTGGCCGCGATTTATCTCTATGTATGGGGAGGAGACGACATTGTATCGCGTATGTACGTCGCAATCTTAAGGATGCCGTGACAGATGGATCACGTAAAAGATATTATTTAAATAACTCAGGCGCTGCAAACGGCCACTGTGAATGTAACTGTATATAGGTCACCACAATGTCAAATTAATGTTGCAATAAAATGCATAAATACAATATGCGGCAGCAACCTCAATAGGTACACTTCATGTTCTCGTCTGATTGTTGTGGGAGACTTCAATATCGATTTTAGAATGAATGCCCAAAATGGAATTCCCACATATTTTTCATCCATAAATATGTTTCCTTTAATAAACACTAACACTACAAGAAATAGTACATCTATAGATAACGTTTTTTCGAACTTCAATGTTCAATGTGGTACTATTCATACCTTTTCCATCTAACATTTACAAATCTGATTCAAATTTAATACTTAATTAGTATTTTTGAATCAGATTTTTAAATAGTGACTAAAAAACTTTGTAAATAAATAACTTTAATAAAAGAAGTTTTACAAGGCTAGTGTAGGTATCTCAGTTATATTATATAATAAATGATTTGTATTAATATAAAGGATTACTGAAACGATAAAGAGTTCTTTGTCTTAAATTTGTGCTCCTCCAGCTTTCCACGTTGTAATGTTATGGATTTCATTTTGCAATAAAATACCATAACTATGACTCGATTGTCGTAATTGATGAACTTTTACTTATACACAGCTTTGTACGGAACCCTCGGTCCGTGAGTCCGATTCGCACTTGGCCGATTTTTGTTTATAATAAAACTTCAAAATGTACCGAATTTCTAAATTTGATTCATTCATTTTGGTGGACAGTAAAACAATAGAATAATTGCGGGAGAGCGTTTTTACTTTTTATTTTTCTTTTTCCAAAATGTCATCTATTAAATGGTTTCAAAAGTAGTTGGATACAAGTAGAATAACCTAAGTGATATTACTGCAATTTTTGACTTATAAGATACAAAAAAAACATTTTCTCGGACCTAGTATATACAAAGTCAGTAGGTTTTAGTGTTCATACAAAAATGTAATATTTTAATGATTTTAAAATATAAGAGTGTACATTGTTTCATCCTTTACATGTGTTGCAATAAAAGTTGTGCTGTTTAAATAAAATCTAATGAAACTATTTTAATTATAGTAATCACATAAACATGTTTCAGACTGATGAGAAGCAAGACCTAGATTTTAACTTTTGCATATATGAAATTTTATTGTGTATATGTTTTAGAAATGTTTAATATAATTAATGATAATAATAATGATAGCTAGTGTTGAAGTTCAGACAGTATTTGCAGTTTACATATCTTATTTTTAAATATTGCACTTTACTTATATTATTTCTTACACTCTACACTTAATTATTATGCAACGATAACACCATATGTACGCCACTTATTGGCAAAGGCCTCCTAAATCCTTCTCCATTCCTCTCTATCCTTAGCAGTTCTCGTCCATGTGCCTCCTGCTATGGCCTTAATGCCGTCCACCCATCTCTTAAGTGGTCTAGCCTCTTTTCCTTTTCTTATGACTTGTGCACCAGTTCAGTATCATTTCGACCATTTTTCCTTCCCTCTAATTGTATGACCTGACCATTTTCATTTTAATCTTTTAACGTCTTTTATTTTTGTGTGTTTCGTTATGGTTTCAGTTCTTATTTTATCCGATAATCTTTTCCTAGCATACCCCTTTCCATTGATTTTATACGAATTTTATAACTTTTTATTGTGTGTTTTAGTGAGCTATGATTGCCAAACCAGGGTAGGTTTCACAACAATAAGAAAGTGCAGGGAGTATACTGGTATCAAAGAATTTTCGTTTGATAATTATGTTGATATCTTTATTTTTCATTATTTCCTTTAGGTTCCAAAATGTCTTCCAAGCATTCCTAATGTGTCTATCAATTTATTTTGAGGTTAGGTCTACAGGAGAGATTATTTGGCCTAAATAGATGTATTCATTGACGTGTTCAGTTGGGTTACTATTGATCAGAATAGGTTTTTGCCCGTCATAGTCAAAACCTTTGTCTTCGGTGTATTCATGTTAGTTAGGACTAGACATTATTGTAATTAGTTATAGTTTAATAGGTTTATTTAAAACTATCGTTATCATAACATTATCATAGATATATCCTTATGAGGCACAAGTCCGACCTCAAGTAGACTACTGTGTCACCTCTAGGCTGGAGAATCCCAATATCAGCTTTTGCCTCTAGATCGCATCCAACGTTAAGCATTTCTATTCCTCGGCGATCCTGTAGTATCCGATCAACTCGACTCGTTGGCTTTACGCAGAGATGTAGCATCTCTATGTATGATTTATCGCCTATACTATGGGGAGTGCTCTGAAGAGTTCTTCAACCTTATTTCTGCCGCCTATTTCCGTTATAATTCCTCATGCCGGAAATTCCATCATCACCATCTTAATGGCTGGCGTTCTATTACCGTACGCTTTATATACAATTTTCTATCACATACCGTAGGACTTTGAAATAATTTGCCATCAGCGGTATTCTCAATGAACTTTGATAAGCTGGTCTCATTAGTGATCATAGGAATTTCAGCCAAGGTAGACATGAAATGGCTAAATCCTATATACACCTCAGAAATTGGTTGTGTTATAAAAAAAAAACTTACCCAATAGAAGCGTTTTACCGCAAGTCATCGTTGAACCGGTCTTTGGCCACATTAGATATCCAAGTAAATGGTTGAATTAATTACCTAGTGTTGGATAACCAACTCGACTGCTAGATAACCAAAGTGGCCATTTAAATGCCGTTATTATCACTCTGCTATTATTTTCGAGTACAACTAAATAAAATATATAACAGTATAGAAGTGGTAACCGCAAATATTTATTTTAAGACTTATTTTATATTATTTATACATTAAATCCACCCACCTATCTTTTTTATATATAATTTCAAAATATCGTCGTAAAAGTTTGCGGAACGTTTTAAACATCAACAACAGTCAATAGTTCTTTTTCAATCGAAATCATTAACAGTTCTGTAAGCCGTTGTTGTCCCTGGGTATTGCGTAAATAAGTATGTAGGCGTTTTTATCATGAAAATGATCGTTTGGCAAAGGCACTAATTACGGGAACGGTGACGATCAACTTCGCCAGTCGTAAAACTTAAGAAAAAATTGTCAGTAAATTATTTTTATACAAATGTTCTATTATTTTACATAAATTGAGATCACGAAATTCAGACGCTTCGCATATGTATTTCAACTCGTTTCTCAAACGATCTAAATCAAAATTGTGAGCACTTTAAACATTGACAAAACTATTAAGCAGAGTATCAGGTAAAAGATACTGAATCTGCTAAAATCTTTAAGAAAGACAGTATCTAAAATTTTAAAGATATTAATTCGAATATCTTCAAATCTTTTAAATTTCTGTAGCGGTCTCGAAACCTGCTAAGAAAAGTATTCTATTGCTTCAATAAATATATGCTTCTAGTGACTTTTGATGTTATCTACATTTTGTTTCCTTTTAGGCTGGCCACGATTGCTCACAGTATCATAAATGTCGAAATATTTTATTTGTATTATTATTGATGCGAAATATTTTTAAAAATATTTCAAACTTTTTAAACTTCTGCACTCAACAAGCTACGTCTGAAGTATTTTTCTGTAATGTTTCGTAATGAATATACTAAATATCCAAAAAAAACGGTAAAACCAATGTATCACCGTCCCATTTGTCGACATTCTCAGTTAGTTCCTCAAAAAAAAACATTCAAGTTTAAAATTTCTTCAGAAATCACATTTATGATACGCGAATTATAGGACTAACTTGTTTCGGCGACGCGAGGTATTTTGGTGAATTGACCGTAATGAGCTAATCTTTTCATGCTATCATGAAAAAAAAATCGATATGCTTTTAATAATACTGAAATATCGCTTAGTTTCGCTGATTCTTTGACATAATTTAAAAAGAATCAGATTTAATACATGAGCAGATCACCAAACAAAAAGGGCTATAGGACAACTTTCTTTAATTTTAGTTTGGACATCGTTTTGCTCAGAAGACTTAACTCCTACACCATCATGTCATTTTGGATAAACAATCATATTCTTCGAGAACATGCAAAACTGCTTAACAAAGTGAAATAGCTTCGCGATGCAAACTGACATCCACGTATTTAATAAATCGGTCTACCACTTTATGGAATTTACAAAATATCGGAATAAACTACTACTGTTCTCTTTCACTGATGTCCGACGTTTCAACGACACTAATCATGATAAAATCAGTATCCTTTTTTTGTTTTTAATTGTGCTCTGTATCAGTAAAGTAATATTAGAAATTAAATCGTTTTGAACTTTACGGGATAAACTCGTAAAAATCTGAGTGGAAGTTTGTAAGTGACGTTCCAAAATACCGTCAAATTTCGACAGCAAAAAATTCTAAATAATTTCCCCTGTTTAATGAAGAGATAGTTCCATCAGGTCTTCGATTAGGTAATTCTTGTTAATTAACATTTGAAAAATATTACGATTTCTATCTACTTTTGAATTGTAAATTGTGTGTAGAAACTTGTTTTGATGTGAGTTTAACCAAAAGTATGTAATTTTAAGCATAACTCTTAGTGTTTTTTTGAATGGTCGTGTTTTTTAAAAGCATTTGCCAAATTATGCAAACCAACGTATTATTATGATTATTCAAATTAGATTTCGTAATTGGGAATAAAATACATGGAAAACATAAAAATCTATTTTTGTATTTGCACGCTGTAAGTCAACTAAACATTTTAAAATCTTTACTATTAAATTTTCTACTTACGTTTTCTATTTTTTGAGTCAAGTCTACATATGGTAACAGCCGGTCATTTTGCAAAATTTGTAATTTTTCTGTATAAGAAACTGAATAAATGCGTTTAGAGTACTGTTTAATTTTAATAAGCACACATTTCCGTCACAAATTTCACGAGTATAACTAAACATTTTTCCTAACACAACAAAATAACACACATAATATATAACTATCAAAAATGTGGTATTTACGAAAACAAGAGAATCATGACTGTTAAAAGACGTACATACATATTAATTCTCAAACGTTATTTAAAATCACAAAAGCGTTCAGGTTACAAAATGATTTAATCTTGTCGGTTTCTTTGTCTAGGCAGCTGAAATTGTAGGTTTATAATGGATAAAAAAAACACGTGTGGCACTCGGGGACTGCCGCGGTAAAGCTATTGCGTAGTATTTTTTATCAACTTATACAATTATAATTATTTATTTATTTTATTCATGCAGTATTTTTTTTGAGGAGGTGCCCTAACGCCGGAACTCTAAGCAGGCATGAGTCACCAGATTGCGGGGCGAAGAGGGGGATTACGCATGCGCAGTAACGTCAATACAACCAATGCCACCTAGAGGCGAGTTGCTGAACTAAAGAGACAAGCGTGATATTTCAAAAAAGTCATTAAAAGTTCTGCTATTCATCGATAGATGGCAAAAGTAAAAAGTATCACCGCTGTGCCGGTCGGAGTTGGGGGTGTTAGGTAATTTTCGTTACGGAATTTCTGGATTCGGTCTCCACGCTTAAGGCCCGCGATAGAAGCTATGCAATAGCTTAATAATAAATTTTTGAGAATGTGTACCTACAGCACATGTGTCTAATATTAAGGCAAAAAAAGACGTCGCCTTACGGTTAACAGCGCTGCCGTACGGTGGTAGATTATATCGTACTACTTATGAAATGCCTAAAATAAATATAATAGTTTAAAAATAAATATTTTTATTGTTATTCATGTTTTCACTTTTATGTCGAAAACATATTTTAGATACTGTTCTAAATATACTGTGTTTTAGATATTGTATTGTGTGAGGTGTTAAGATTAGATTTAGATTTTAAGTATTACACCCATAATATAAAAAAGGTTTGACAGACATGACTACTTAAGTTTTGAATAAAATAAACTATAGTGTAATTCGGTTCACTTAAACGGTATACTTAAACTTAAATTATAAAGTCGAAAATTATTAGATTTGTTGTAAAAAGATAATACTATATTAAATATTAAGTTCTTTTTCATGAATCTGTTAATGTACAATAAATAATTTTTGATGAAGTATACAAATTACTTGGTTACTTACACAATGTCCTTAAAACTTTACTAACTGTATTCTAAGATAACTCATACGAAGGTTTACGTAAAACAATCACGTGTTAAGGCTTTATGTATAAAAAACGAAAAACTACAAGTACATCTACATTAAGTCATGTTTCAAGTTTTATTAAATTTTAGGGCAGCTTACGCTGCAAACTCTATAGGAAAATATTATTTTGCTATAAATGCTAAAAAGTTTCAGTATCTTATAATTTCGTTGTTTTTACGCTATTATGACTTAATTTTAATTTTTGTTCTAGTTAACTCTTGACTTGAATGTTTTACCACGCAACATAACATTTCCAATATTGACTATCGGTTAGCGGTAATGATTTCAAATGATCAATATTTAGTCTGAGACAAGACGAAACAGGTAACCTCGTCGTCGTCGGCGCATTATTTTTCAAGCCCATGTAAGACATGTCAAGTCCGTAAACGCATCAAAATCAGATTTAAGCTCGAATTATAAAAAAGTGAAGTTAAGAACATATTTAATCCATCAAAACTTCGTGACACTGCACGATAAAATGAGAAAAACATAGTCCGTTGAGCAGAAAACTTCTTCAACCCTCAAAGTACCGGGGGGTGGAAGTTTTGAAAGCACCTCGTGGCCGACGCGAAAGACAGGTGTTAATCTGGCGTTGTATGAAAATTTCCCCTAAAACAAGTTTCGGCGACGGGCAACTCACGACAGCCTGCGCCGTGACAGATGACTCGCGCGCCGCCTCGCCGCGAAGCGTGCTCGTCGATCGGGCCGCGGAGCCTCGGCCGCCCCGCAGCGCGGTGTAGTGTGAAAAGAAAGTTGTAACGACAAAGTATAAGAAGAACTTAAATGTTTTAGGTCACGCTTACGGAGCGAGGCGTTAACGTAGACAAATGGAAACGTGAGAAAGCAACGTATAAGAAATAAAATGCATATAATTTTTAAATGGTAGATTAATAAAATCGAGGAATTCTTTTAAGAAATTATTATTTCAATTTATGAAGTGCGAAAAATATAATGTTTAGATAGCTGGATCTGCAATCTTGCAATATTTTAAAACATTTGTATGTTTTGGAAAATATTTTTTACAATAGTTCATTATGTCTCAGTAAAAAAGCATATCCGAAGGCTTATAGTTTTCCGAGACAGATCCCAGGGGTATTAAGGCATTAAGCACACCAGTCTGTTCGGCGGCGTCAACTAAATCACACGTGATAAGGATCGCGCGCACCGGACAGCCGGCTCAGCGGCTCAGCGCAGGTGACCCGCCGGATTACGGTCTGCCCTGACCCCCACTATCGTGGACCACGCGGACGGCAGCATGTTCTCTGTAGTTTTTGTCCGCTTTATTTTGTTTTTCGTCTATTTATCTCTATTCGTCTTTATATAAAATGAAATATTTGCCACTCACGGAGCCGTATTAGTCATGTTTCGTATAAATCTGAATTATACACTGCTTCTTTTATACCAAAGAAATATTTGAAACTACATATATGATCAGGTGTAACAGTCCTGAGTATTTTATTACGATTTTTTTTAATTTTAAATAGTGTATTATAACAGAATACGAAAAAGATGTTCGATTTTGACCGATTTTGTTTCAAACTACGCCAAGAAACAGTTCCTCTGTTGCCGGAAGTCACCGGGCCGAGTGGAATTCTGAGCGAAGGGGCCGCGGCGGGGAGCACATAAATTGGCTCCACTTAGAATCTGATAAGTATCTCGCACCGCGTGACAGCTCCTCAGCGCGGCCCTGGCGCTCTGCCCGCGGGCGAAAACTGAAATCGGGCACGGCGCTGCGCGTTGGCTCCTAATATGCTACGTTAGAATACCAAATGAAACAGAACAAAACAACATCCGAAAACTCGTATCGGACTGAAAAATATATATACCAATTCTGTAGTTTGTTGCCGCCTTTAACAATCTGAGAGCAGCTACAATTTAAGACGTGCCGTTCTAAGTTATGTACTTGGAAAAAGCGGACAATAGCAAGCTGCACTCGCAATAGTAGTGTTCTTAGTAACGTTCAATTTGTTTAAGTTATACAAGGACGGTCGTTTCATGTTTAATTTCTGTCTACACGCGGCTTCGCTTGATGATCGTACGTGATGAGGCACAATGCTATCCCTATTTGGATCCACACATTAAACTGAATTCTGATCTTGATCTGAATAGGAGTTCGGTGTCCATTCTGTTTTTGATTTCACAGGAAATTACAGATAATTAATATAAAAATTCATTTTTAGTGTAATCATAGAATCCTTTTGGCAACGATATCATCCGTATATACCTTAATAAAAAATGTAAGAAATTATTGACCCAGTCCGCCACTTTCAAAACTCTCAGTAATTTTAGAGCTTAAAAAGCTCAAAAATTACACTGATATTTTATGTACTATAATTACGCCTTAGATTCTGGGTTCCTTTTGCTGGCTGTAGGAACGATAGTAACGATGAATCGATAACTGCTTCTATATGCTTTCTAAATAAAATACTAACACGCTAAATGAATACCGTATATCTCTATATCACTTCCCTTACTCAATTCTTTGAGCTATTTTTCAAACGTACGCAGACCGAAGTTTACTTGAGTCAAGGAATTATTTTGAAAGACCGTGAATAGTTTGAATGAAGCAGAAAATTTTTGACCGTATAAAGACTTACTAAACTAAGAAAATTTTACTTACTGAAAAAAGATTACTGCTTTATTTAAAATAATGCCGGCCTTCGAAAAATTTATTTTGCTCAAGAATATTTATATTGGACGAATAATTATTTCTTTTCTGTGTATGTCGGAATTTAAATTTTAAATAATACCGTGAATACTAACATTAACAAACATGTAGTTTCTATCTGTCTAATACAATTTATATTACAATTATAATGACATACGTGAATATACTTTTCAAGAATAAAGAAGAAAAGAATAAATCTAATTAATTTCATTCGTTTTGTTCAATTGAGTTTCTTGAAAATTTGCTTCCGACAGTGTCTCTAGATTAAGTAAATCGGCTTTAACAGTCTCAAGGTCACTTAATGCACTTCTTCGAGAATTTTGCCTTTGGTAAAATTTCAAAATCGACAACTTTGCTTTGCAAATTATTCAAAACAAAATTCTGCAAGTAATTAATATTAAGATTACTCAAGATCAAATTAAGCAATCCAATTTAGATTCTTAGGTAGTTTTAAATAAATTAAACTCTTTAAGTTATTGTGAACTCAAAATTAATTATCATCGATCGATAATTAATATCGATTAACTAAGAAGTCAACGGTATATTTCCATTAAATTACTCAATTTTAATGGTACAAGAATTACTGAAATCTTTGTGGTTTTGATTCTCATTGTAAGATTGTATTATAATAATTACGTTTTTGAATAATAAATCGAAATATTTGTGTGGACAAAATAGTCCGTACATAGCTTGTACAAACCTTTTTGTAACAGCATGTTTTATTTTCAATTTTTATAGTTTTCACCTAATAAAATATACAACTAATTTTTATTTTATTAGACTTGTTTTGATTGTCAGATAAAGTCTTAAAAATTTGATAAACTAACAAATTTTAAGAAGTATACAGATTCAGAGACTAAAAGGAATAGCGGCCAAATAATCCACAAACTGTCAACTATCACAAATGTGATCTACGAAACAGAAAACTTTATAGTGTGACGATGACAAATTTCTAAGCGCACTCACCTTCAGCACCGTCAGCGGAAAAATTACGGCGAATCCAGGCAAATGAATCACATCATTCAGCTCGGTTAACAACCGCATTATATCCAGTTTACCGGAGAGGAGCGCACATAACTCACGGCCCGCACTATATTAATGACGGACAACTGCCCTACCTTGGCTTTCTAACCTGCACGCTTGCCGAGGCACAACCGACCTTATGCTCGGGGGATAAGACGCAACCGGACGAGACCCCGAAACGTCGCAAAGCCCCGTCTGAGCAGGTTGTTTGAGCGTCCTACTCTATTCGTTTCAATTTTTCTTTGTCGCCGTTTGGGACGGATTCTGAGTTTGTGCCATTCTTACTTATTATTATATAAGGGCCTTTATTTTTTATAAAAATCTTCTCCAGTCACGATTCTGTTTAAAACCGTGCATGTGTATTTACGCGCTTGTTAAACATGAAACCTTGTGTTTAACTTTACCATATCCTTCTCAAGTGAAGCTAGAAGAAATATATTACGTTGGACGTGGGTATAATTCAAATGGACCTATGTTTCTGACCAGAATTTTCCGTTGAGAGTATATGACGTCATCCTATGTTCTATGAAGTCCTCGTCATTGTTACTAACATCGGATAGCCAGAAATGGTACACACAACGCAGTCCCTTTCAACTCGACCTGTAGAAATGTGTGAACTGGTTACTTTTTGCAGGTTTCACGTATTACAGCAACATAGTTTTCACTCGTTCCTGAAAATCGGGGTTTCCTCACGATATATTCCTTTTTCACCAATTAGTAGCATGATTGCATAAATAAATGTACTGTATGATACTTAGAATCGAATCTGCAATCATTGTATCATGAATCAAGCTTCCCATAGCATAAAATTTCATGCTCTAAAGTATTTTGATCAGTAACTGTAACAAAAAAAAAACACATTATTTATTTAACGCATTGAAGAATTATTGGCAAGTTAAAATGGTAGGCCTCCTTTTCTACCTAGTAATAACACAAGTTATGAAACGTCTATAGTTTTTGAGGAATGCAATGAGGGCTATCAAGCACAAAATGGTAACGGCGTCAACTAATTCTTAATTTATCTTAGAAAATTTACAAACTTTTCCGAAGAAAAATTGATTTCATTGTAGTACCATGCTGTGATTAAATCTTGGCTATAATACGAAAGTGGGCTGGCAAGATCAAGAGAAACCGAAATTATCGTAGAATACAGACTTGAAGTAAGAGCTTCCACTGATTTGTATTTTTTAGTGAGTGGGAGCTGTGGTGGCCCACTCCCCTCTTCACCACTTCATTCCCTCATCCATCACTCCCATTCCACTTCCATCAGCCCTCTCCACATTCTATCAGACATTCTCTTCTAAAAAAAATTGTTTCTGTTCGTTTGGTTAAATATTGTTTATAAATATCATTTTTTTCTGCAATTAATTTTTTTCTACCACAACTTTTTATCACAAATAAATAATTTCTTTTTTTATAAAGCACGATTAGGACCCCTGAGTATGTTCATAAGGGTAAAGCATCATCGTAAACACTGTCGTTGCCAAACGTGAGCGCCGCCACGCCGTGAGGGCTACCTGTAGTCATTTCCAGTCACAACATAAAAGTGACGAAGATTCAAATGCATTCCAGAAGTCCAGTGCGGCCCTGCGCGCGGCCGCGCCGAGTGAAATGCTTAATAGCGGAGCGGATTAGCCGGCCGGAGAGTAATGCCGGCCCGAAAGTTTGCGACGGTTATAAATGGACCCGGGATATTGGGCGGGAAGCGACCTGCCGCCGCCGCCGCACGCGCACGCCGCCCGCGCCGCCAGGTTACGCACGGCCAGCTCCGCCCCGGCGCTCTGGACTCATCCTTTAACGATATTCTTTTGACTGTCTCTGTAAGCCACTAATAGATGGACGTTCGTTGGGATATTTAAATTTCAAAGTAAATAGCGGGCCTTACCTTTATAAATCAAAATTTTATAACCTACATTCTTTCATTGCCTCCAAACACTACCTAACTTAGCATAACTTATTTGTAATATTCGTTGTAATGACATTATGAAATAAAATGAACTTACTTTTTGTATGTATTAGCCGAAAAACCAATTTCTTCATAACGTTTTGGTTTTTCAATATAAAAGTTATGAAATCTCTAATTATAACAATGTTTATTACTACGTTACGTCGTACTAACATAGTAAACGCTGAAGCTTAGTTGTAAATTTTGTGAAATTTAGTAATCCCATAATAAGTATAAAACATACAATCAATTCTTATCAGCATTAGGAATGGTTTACCAAATTAAACAGCAGTAATTGTAAGAGATCTCCGGATAACTTATTTTTCAATATTTAATTATTGCGATATATAAATTTTGTAGTTACAATTTTAACTTTCCGCTATGATAATTTAAAAAACTACATGAAATTGAGAAATTATTGTTTTTAGCTCGTTTTTCCAACATTGACTTTTCACCAGATCTTGATGCTTTAGAGTCCAGAAAATCTGTTAGGCCCGGGAAAAAGTTTTTTCGTATTTTATAAATACAAAGTAAATCTTTACAGTAAATCTCCTTGATTAAAGTTGTTTGTTTGTATCTGGTTAGTTTTGATACTTTTAAATAGATACAATAAAAAAATTAAAAAGTGAAAATGGTGTTCCGCCATTTTTTTTATTGCTTTTTTGTCCACCAAAATGAGTGATTCTAACGTATAAATTCGATGCATTTTGAAATTTTTTTTACAAAAAAGTGAAAAAGCGACACAAGCCGTGAAAAACATTTATGGCGTTTATGGACCTAATGCAGCGTCGGTAAGAGTAGCACAAAACTAGTTCAAGCGTTGGTGATTAACTAGAACGTGTTAAAAAAATCAAGCGTTGGGGATTAACTAGAACGTGTTAAAAAAATCAAGGTCAAAAGGAAAGTAATCAAAACACAGATTAACTCGCAATAAGTTGATTCTATGTGCATGTTTAGATTGGATTTGGATATTATTTATTATGAGCTTTTACCGCCGTGCAAAACTCAATTTGGATCTGTACTGCTAACAGCTGATGAAACTCAAGCAAGAAGTAGAGAAAATATGGCCGGAATCGATCAACAGAAAAGTTGTGATTTTCTACCCTGATAACGGCAAACCACACACATATTTAGCAACTCAGCAAATATTGAGAGTTTGGTTGGAAAATATTAAGGCATCCACCATATAGTACTAATCTTGCGCCCTCAGATTTTTACCGGTTTCGTTCTCTTCAGAATTCTTTAGGTAGTGTTAGGGTAACATTAAAAGAGGACTGTCAAAACTATTTCTCGCAGTTTTCTGATCAGAACTCCCAATATTTCTACAGCAACGGAAGTATGTCACTCTCAACAGAATGGCAACAAGTTGTTGAAGTAAATGAAATATATACATGTTTTAATTAAATGTTAATAAATATAATGAAAAATTATCTCATATTAATTTATAAAATACGAAAAAAATTTTCCCCGTCCTTATATTTCTGCCATTCCCTGCATGATGTATGTATGTCTCTTTATATGCATGTGCGTGGGTGCATTTATATGTGTGTAGACGTGCTGAAAATATTATCAAAAAGTTTAATTATGGAATATTTCTAAAACTACTCTACCACGCAGTAAAATCTAACTAACTCTCGTGCTTAGAATGCATCTACTTCGTTGCAAGCTACGTCAAAATCTGTTAGTTTCTTTGAGAATATTTCTCGAGCTTTTTTAAACTCTTTAGCCTCTTTTGGAAGACTTTTTAAGCCCAAACTTAATAATTTACTGCTAGGCGTATTTTTTATGACTTTGAGCTCGAAATTTTTCAAAAATATAGCTAGCATTCTAAACAAATAAGTCTTAGATCTTCGAGACAACTAATTTTTGAATTCAAAGGACTCAAATACACATCTGTAAATATCATAGCGAAAAGTTTTAGAGATGGCCTGCAGGGTCAACCGTTTTACAGACTTTTTGTGAAAAACGTCTTTGTTGTACTGTTTGTTCGGTTATGGACTAAAATCATTACCCTGCTTAACGCTGTGCAGTAACTGTTACTGTAATGGCATTATTTTTAATTTATTTTACATATCTAGACAGGCTATAATAGATTGAAATGGCTGTTCATATTTTTGAACACAAAGCTTAATAAAACAATATCAGGATAAGGATCGGTCGGTGTCGGTATTACAGCGGCAGGCGCCAATGCGGTCGACTGGAATTAATCAAATATTTTTTAGGTGAAATGGAACTTTACATACGAAACAGAAATGATTGTGCACTCCACATGCTCAACTAAATTATTTTCGAGTACTTTATTTTCGCTCATTTCCCCAACCTTCCTCATTTTGTAAGCCCAAAACGTCACCATTTACAGCCGTCAATCCGTGTATTTCCACTAATATAAGTCACTTTCAGATATTTTTTTTATTTCCAAACGTTTCACAACACATTGACACTGCATGGGTTTGTTTTTATTTATGAAAATATGAACCTTCCTACAGGGCCTAAGCTACCCACACTAGTCAAAAATACTTACTTGCAAAATATTTACTACATAATACTTCGTTGCAACACACGTTGTGATTGTCCAAAAGGAATTTCTGTGCTGTCAAATTTTTATTTGTTGCGTAATAATGTAATTATTAAATTTTTAATCAAGATTTTTTGATGCGTTACGCGTTCAACAATGAATATCTCAAGAAGAGCTGACCTAAATATAATGCTCGGATGATCAAGAAAAATTAAAAAATGTTTCGTGTGTTGATACAGGTTGAGGTACTTAGTCGAGTTAACGACTCGGTTGATTGATTCGTGAATCAAAACAATCGGAGCATACGCCCCGGCACATCAGTCTGGCACGAGAGCGAGAGCCGGCTCTACTGCCGCTGTGTTTGCAGCTCTTAAAATGCACACGCGTTCTTTGTACCATCACTTAATAAGCGTCACTAATACCACAATATCTTTTTTTGTAAATTTCAGTTTTCGGAATAAAATAGTATAGAAACGAAATATTTTTGAAAGAAACTTCATATAAATTCTATAATTGATTCTTGTGTTTAGGTGTAATTTTAAATAGTCTAACGTAGCTTAGAAGAAATATTTAATTTTCAAAGATTGTAATTAGCTATATTCTGTTTTGAGAATTTTCTGAAATATGAATATACTCAGAAAAAAATGGTTTTTCGAAGATTTTATGGCAATATTCTTTTCTTCATTAGAAACTTCACTTCTTCTTTTTTAGGTTCCCTAAATAATGTGAACTCAGTTAGGGAACAAATGAACGCTCATACGTAAACCCGTACAGACAACACGAAAACACAATCATAACCTTCCTTTTGACTTCGCTCTCGTCGGACAAGAAATAGATAAAAACGAAGAGCAGACAAACACGCGAGTGGCCTTGCAAACGTTCATTTTGCCAATGAAGGCATAGGGCAATAAAACACGAGGAACTCGTGCCGCTGAAGGCTCGCCCGCGCCGGTGCCGGAGCGACACTGCAGCGGCGTTGGCGCGCGCGGATATGACGCCGTATAATTTGCATACTGCCGCTTCACACGTTGTTTACTCGATCTTTCCTGCACTTCCTGCTGCAATAACCGAGCCGGTGGATTTTAAAATACGGATATGGCTCATTCCGGCTGCTGTGAATGCGCACTCTGCCAAAACTACATTGTGATAAATGTAAATGCATTTTATTTAGAAGGCACAACCTTATTTACTTATATGCATGTCATCGAGTTGTACTTGGAATGTGCGTTAAAGTAATACTTTTGGAGTTTACTTTAATCTATTTTTATACAATTCATCGTAATTCTATTAAATTATCTCCGACTATTCATTTTAAAAGTTATATCAATTATAGTGACAAGATTGGCTGCGTAAGGTTGGCATATACATAAAGGGTTCTTTTATCATAATTTTTATAATACATAATTTTTTTAAGGGACAAATGAGGATGGGATCCACGAGAGATTAAATGGTGAGTGTCGCCCGTGAACACTGGCAACCCCGGAAGTCACTAGTGCGTTGTCGGCTTTTTAAAAGAACATTCTTTTCTTAAAGACTCCCTTGTCAAAATTCATTGAGAATGTCACTGATAAAGTATACACAAAGATGCTACATCTCTTCCCTAAGTCAACCAGTCGATTTGAGCGGAGGGTCGCCGACGATTCTAGATGCATCCCAAAGATATAAGTTGCTAAAACGCACGCTAAGCCGTCGGTCCCGGACGTTGTGAGCTCATCCACGACAACAGCCGTTGGCAGCCTCTGACCCGCGCTAAATCACCGTGGGGGGCCCGAAGTTCGCACTGCTTACTCTGAAATGAAAGGTCATGAGAAAGCCGCGCGTCTACAGCGGAGCGATAGAAACAATGACATAATTATGAAACTTTCAGTTGGCTTTCAGTTGTTTACCGAAATTAACGTGTTATAGATTTTTTTCAAGACTTTAATGCCTTTTTTTGGATGCAACCCAAAGATATAAGTTGACATCGGTGTGCCCCAGCCAAGGGGTGACACCAGTAGTCTAGACGAGGTCGGACTTGCATTTTATAAAGTAGGAGGCGATGATCCGGCTTGAAGTACTCTCGCACTCTGTTGAGTTCATAAAATAGTTTCACTTTGATATCTACATAATCGCGAAACCGAATTCGTTTAGTATGTTAACACCAACTATACTCAAGTGTTTTCAAATAGAAGTGCACAATCGGAGAAGAATTTTTGGCGATACATGCATTAAATTACATGTTTAAGGATTCAATTTGTTAAGGTTAAATTTTACCAATTCTAAGATTTGCTTTCAGACTTACTCAGACGATATCAAATTTACACCTCGAAGAGTACTCCATCAATCCTTCTTGTTGTTTGTGGTTTTATAAATTACGAAATCTGACCAACTATTTATAATTTTATCTGGTATGCAAGCATGTCCACCGCATATAACCTCGTGGTCGGTCAGGAGTGTACTTGCAATTCCACGATACCGCACTGCCGCTACCAAACATAATTTCAAATATACAGCAAACAAATAACGGAGTGACGTACCTCCGCCAATCAAGAGCATATATAAAGTCGTCAGTTCTAAATTACAATTACAAGACTATATAATCTTTACGAATCGTTAAGAATTAACACTCAAATTCGTGTAGTATATACGGGTACGGATATCTTATATAAAATCACTATTACATGATTACGTATGCGTGAAATTTATATTTAAAATCATCTTATTTTCCGTAATCTGATCTTCATGTAATAAAGCTTATTATTGCCTTAAGCTTCACACAAATTACCTGTCAAAATGACATGAAAATAGATTAGTAATTTTAGAGGTTAACAAATTCAAACAAACTAACAGACAGATAAAGTTTCTTAAAATAGTTTTACATTATATTTTGTTACACTGCCTACGTCACTCGCAATCTGTGTTCAGCACATGTTTTCAATGTAAATATACAACGGTTCCATTGTTTTATGGCATGTGTAGATTTTCATAATACACTCGGTTCCGACATGCACTAAGGACTAATAGAAATAAATATACGAAGGGTCAGGCAGAAATCAAGTGCTGCAGTAAAACCATCCAGTAAAGCCAGCCAATATTATGCTGGATTAACCGCTTTTTGGCATCAATAAATTTATTTGTGCACAATTAAAATAAAAATTATAAATTTAGCCATTAATTAAATATGTAGGACGTAATTGCAATAATATTGTATTAAATTATGTGAATTATTATTTTCTAAATATATATGTATCGAAAGAAACCGGGCTATCAAACGGACATGTAAATAACTAAGACCTAAGACTTACCGTGCACTTTGAAATAAGTGCGGTATGTTTTGATTTATTTAAATTAAAAACTTATAGTCCATTCGCCCATGGTCACGATAAAGCACAGAATCTTCGTCTTGGACACGCTCGACCACTGAGCCACCACCGTGCTGTGCGTGATTTTATGTAAGTAATTGTATATCAACTAAAACTACGTTTAAGTTCCTCCATGTTTAAGCTCTCGACGTGTAATAAAATAGTGTAAAACGTTTCTTATAATTTAAGTGAGCCTTTATATAGTCCATCGAGTAAATTCATAGTCCGTCTTTATGTTTTTTCTAGAAAAACGGGATTTGCATTATGGTGGAAATAAAAGCATCTCGTACAGTTATGAGATATTTGCATCTGCGTTATACTATTGGACGTGGTGTTCTAGAACCAGTAGATTTGATGTAAAGTTTCAATAACAGATTCAGAGTCAGAGCGGGTAGCAAATAAATTTTGCAACTTATATAGAGTATTTATATTCTAATACAGCCCTTATTGGGGCAATAGAACCTTTGTTGTTATTATCTGCGCACATTGCTTACTTCAGGTATTAGACTTGGATTTAAACTTTCAATACACTAAAGAAAAGAGAATGTAAAACACGAAAGAAACATACAGGCACAGACCCCGCCAGTGTGAGAAAACGAGAGAATGAAATTTATAATATTTGATAACGAGCACAGAAAAATACATAAAAAACAGCCTATAAAAGCTAACGGTGGTATTAATTAATGACTATACACCGGGGACACGAAGGGCCTGCATTTGGGCGCGACAATATTATGTACCTACATCTCTATTGTTAAAAATAAACATAGGCAACTTTTCCCATGGGAATTAACCACATTCTGACAACGAACTAGTAAGACGCTACATAAATCTCGGTTGTCCAGATACTAAGCGTAATGAGGCGAATAAAACCTGATAAAACGATAATCCGTTATTCATAAAAAATGTTCAAGTGTCACAACATAAGTTTCGTAATCACAAAAAAACAAGAGGAATTCCTGGAGGCGCCGGGCGCGGCCGCCCTGAGTGGGCTCCATCATTAACCGGTCGGGGCGGGCGCGCCCGGAGTAAATCGCATTTGGCTGAAACGATACGCGCCTCGCCGCTGAGCCGGATTAGAGCGGGCGCGGGCGCGCGGGCGCACCTCCCGCCGCCGCCGACGACGATTGCGTTTTATCGGGGCCACACGCCTACCGATTGTTTGCTAATGTTGCGAGCGTACAATCGAAGATACATATGTGCCGTAATGGTACATGCGAGTCGTTTTAATTTTTCATTACGACGAATAACGATTTTTTCCACTGTGTTATGAAACACATACTGTCTCCGTTTGTTTATATTCATTCGAGAATCGCACATATGACTGTTTGCTCGCACGAGCATATTATATTATTGTAGTTCACACTTAAGAGCTAACATTAAACAGTACCTATTATTATTTCTGTAACATTTAAAAATTTCAAGATATGGGGCAATAATTATGAATTTGATGAAACGATGAAACGTAATGAAACGAGTTGGCTAAGGAAAGTATCCTTAGAACTGTTTTTACTCCATCTCATCTAATTGCTACTAGTTTATTTTAAAATCTACTATACTATATGTACATATACTACTAGTGTATTTCAACACAAAAAATAACTAGGTATCCCCTTTCCGATTAGCATAAATGAGAATTTCTGATAAAAAGATTCCAAAATTATTAAAAAAAATTATCTGCAATGAAATTTTACAAACATAAATAAATAAGGCGTTGGCAGTTGGAGGCGACGTCTCTCACTAAATATCACTTTCAACTTCCATCCGACACCAATTTTGGTGTCGATTCTAGTATCGGCATCGATCCACAACATGATGTCGATCTCGACCTCACTCCGGAGAGATCGAAATTTCGTCTTAAATTTTAATTGTCATCGTCGTCAATTGCCGAGGGACGAACACATCGGATTAACGACAATTAAAATCCGACACCAATTCCCACAGTCGGTTCCTCACTCACGCCCATCTGGAAAGACAAATACGTTATCGGAAAGCGCTGCTCATTCTTCTGATATTCTGCTGAATTAATTCTCGCCCGAGGTGGATGCATTTGTGTTTTGGAAAATCCCTTTTGTATTCTTTTATTAAATTTTAAACAAAAATCATCGTTTTATCTATTTGTTTGATGCCTTTAGTATGCAGTTATTAGTGAGGATTCGTGTCATAACGAACATTTTAAAAAGGACTGACAAGATGCAATCAAAATTAGACGCACATATTGAGTGGATATCCAGACTGAATTTACAAATCTATAAAGTTAGCGGCTAATACCGTGTTCAAAAGGGTGTTCTGCAAACTAACCTGTATTTTAATGTTGTTGAAGTAAATTAGCCAAAATGAGTTTAGCAGTAAGGCTTTACTATATATTACTTTGTGTTCGATCATATTGCTGTTTTACATATTTACTATCTTCTTCTAAAACTATTAAATGGAATTATGATACATTTTAGATAGATTATATTTTCTTAAAATTATAACCAGTTGTATATGCAAATTATTACGATAATTTGTATTTGAAAT
Organism: Eumeta japonica; assembly: GCA_005406025.1. Lineage (NCBI taxonomy): Eukaryota > Metazoa > Arthropoda > Insecta > Lepidoptera > Psychidae > Eumeta > Eumeta japonica. The sequence goes on along the minus strand of BGZK01000036.1, from coordinate 979,343 downwards.
ATTAATTTTCTATTTGAAGAATTTATTCTCTAACATACGATTCATTCATAGGCTTTTCCTTTAATCTACAGCATAGTCGATAATTTCTACGTTTATTTTCTTGTCGTGATTGTATAAGAACTTCAATACAAGAACACCGAATTTGGACTGACGAAAAATTCTAAAAATTATTTATAATATTATATATCAAGCTAGAGTACGTCATAGGAGACTTAAATAGATATCATATCACAAAACCGAGGCAAATAACGAAGAGCCCGCGCCGATACTTATGACAGGAGCAAACAGCGGCGGGCGGGCTGAGGCGCGCGCGCCCGCGCCCGCGCCGCCGTAATATCGGCTCTGCACCTTTGTTTCATTTCCTGTGACGAGCCAATTTTTTTCGATCTTCTGAAAGCTGCGAGGGCATACTGTGGAGTGAGTCTTGCAACTTCGATCCATTTTTGTGGTTCCAAAGTGTAAATAAGCATTTATATAATTAAGTCGTTTTCATTCACCAAAATGATGGTAGGTATGCCATAATTATGTTTTGCCTTAGTTTCCGTTCGTATACGTATACATTCCTCATTCATTTTTTACGACCCATTTCTAGAACAAGGCGCAACACCATTTATATCCAATGGCAGTCTCCCTTTACGTTTTTTTAAATTGGATTCCTTAAAAAAGACTTTATTTAGCACATAAATAGAGTACATCTGTTTTTGAGATGAAGTAATTTCTCTATCTACATTTATAAGAATCCATATAAGGAATTAATTGCTATAAAATAACAAACTGAATACAGGCTGATGCACTTTTGCAATAATACTATTAATGTAATTGAAAACATTTATCAAGTACATGACCTATTTAAATAAACATCATTCAGATAGATTTAAATATAAGATGATAAAATTGCAGTACTAGTTTCAGCTTCACCATTTCAGCTGCTACCTCATCTACGCCGACTACACTGTAACTATTGCGATAAGCATTACAACCGCGGCTATCAAGTTATTTCGTAATCTACGAGCATAAAAGGTGTCTATTAGGATTTCTAAAGGACTTATAGCTGAAGCACACTGGTAGCTGAACTTATATCGATAAAATACTTTACCGTAACCCTTTTATGTCATTTATAGATTTCCGTTTGCATTATAGGTATTCATGCATTAATTGTTCGTTAATTTACTTTTTTTTATATTCTTGTGAATTATGGATTTAATATTAATTTTAATCTGCTCATTTTGTGCGCAGGAGTAATATGTCATGGAGGCTTTTAAATTTTTCTGTACTAAATTCGTAGTTTGTCCGTCTGCCTAACTTTCCAGACCTTTGACGAGTTAGTCCGACTTTACTCAAAGCTATGAGCGTATACGTAGTTTTGCTTTAATGGTAATAAATCCGTCAAAAACAAATTTACTTCAGAGATTTTGTCAGATTCGTTTCGGGATTTTCTCGGATGTTTAGTTGGCAGCGTCTGATAGTTATAAGAAGTAGAAAGAGAACAGCAATGATTTACAATCTCGTGGCTCAAGCGCCGCGCCGCCGCGCGCGCGCGCCGCTCCACGCTAGGCGAGCGCGCGCGGCGGCATCGGCGGGTTTCAATAAGCGCACCAGCCGCCGGAGCCTTTTGTTGCGTCGCCGCCCAATATTTGAGCGCGACTAATACCGGCTCCTTACGCGATATTAAACGTCGCCGGTAATGAGCACGGCCGCCCGCCCCGCGCCACGTGTTCGCTTCGGACCCACTGTCTGTAGTAATTGAGGTGATACGTTACCATCGAGCTTTCGTTAACGATATTACAGTGGATAACCCGATCGTTGAACGGAGTCACCAGTTTATGATAGTAATATTGTTAAAATTACCGTCGCAATTTATTGCACTTATTCTTCTATAGTAACTATATAACTTTTGAAATTTGTCCTGTTTAAGTAGGTCACAATTTTTAACTGGCATTTTTCTGTTTACGATCGACGGTTCACTTTATATCTATTAACGCATTATATACACGAATGAAAATGTTTGTCAATAATTGCAGGACAATGAAATAACTTTTTCTGTTCTCATGCACGAAATTAATGCTTAAAAAAAATCATGTCTTTTCGCTTGTACATCTGTACGTAACCACTTTATTATATATTAACTAACTATTATATGTTCTATTATATACTCTATTATATATTCCTCTAAGAACACGTTGATTGGGAGCGGTAGTCTCGACAAGAAAACGCATTTCAAGTAGTTACAACTAAAGTTGTACTAGAGTTAACTTAAGTTACAACTAGAGCGACTTAAACAAAATGTGTGTCATGCATAACAAAATGTAAAGTTAAAAGAGTGATTAAAAATTTGGTTGCCTGTAAAGTCGGTATACGGGCGAAAGTTTTACGTGACAACGACTTTGAATGGTAAAATCATTTTAATGTGAATATTCATTCGTATAGTAGGAAGAAGGATGAAATAATAGTTAACAATTTAAAACATTTATTTATACAAAGAATTATATTTAAAACATTAATTTATACAAAGAATCTCGCACTGAATTTCATATTAACAAAATTTTATTTTTACCTTTACACATACATACGTATTTATATACAAATATACATACAATAACTTGCAATACATTTGCAAGCTATGCACTAATTCTCTAGTGCTGCGCGCGCGGCAGACCGATCATAGTTGAGTGGGAGAGACGCAAGGCATTCGGCGGGCCTCTCTCGTTCGGTGACTCATCGTTACGTTACCGAGCGTTACACTTTTCAAAGTGACTCCCAGCCGCAACCTAATTTAAGACGTTGTCACGTCAAAATAACGCATAACCCAATCATTTACTTCCTGTTATGCATATAGTTAAAACCTCAATCACAGCTGCCATTCCGCTTTGTCATAAAGTTATTACGTCAGTTTCTACTAAATCGTTAAATCGTACTTATTTATACACCGTTAAGTGTAATATTGTATGTTGATCATTTATTTTAATGGTTATTCTTTCAAAAACAAATAATAGAAAACATAATTTTATTTATCATCAAAATCAATGTCACCATCAAAGTTATTTTCAAAATCACAGCGCAAACACGTCGCTGTCGCCTGGTAAGAATAATGTATTTGAATTACGTTATGTAAAATAATACCGTTTAATTCAACTTCATGAGATATAGAAACATCAGATTAATGTTTATATTTTACTTTGATGTTAGCATTTACTCTGGCAAGAATCTAGAGCACGACCGACATCGAGATCAGAAGCAGTACCGGGTCAGAATTGAGAGCAGGACCGAGACCATCATTCACAGCAAGTTGGATCACTATGAAAACAGAAGGAACATATTCTATGTCCACACGGGCAACGCTGCGGGCGGACAGCTAGTTGTTATAGAGTAGGTAACATTAGCACTTGCTATAAATAATATTAGAAACATTAGAAAAAAAACATAAACAGTATTCAAATATAGAACATTAGATATATAATATTAAAAAAATATAAACAGTACTCAAATTCAGGCTGTAAAAGTTCTATTACGGTTGATGTGTGCGTTTTTATAAAAAATGCTCTGAGGGAATTGAAAAATTAATAGTAATATTGGATCTAATTAAGTAATCGATCATAGCTACTAGCTGTGAAAATTACATTTTATTAAGTTAATAAATAATTGTGTGATAGTAATGCTTGGACATTTTTAAAAAGATTCAAATATGACATTCAAAAAGTAAAGCTAAGGCGAAAGCCTTGTCCGTCCGGGTTCCATACAAAGGAAAGAAACAATTGAAATTTGCATTTGCAATGGTCTAAATTAAACGGATATAAACTCACTCCGTATAATGACAAAAATTTCAGATTTAGAACGATGTCGGCGTAAAGATATGTTGGAGTGGCAAACGTTTCTTGTGTATTGAAGATAATATGTCTCTAGTGCCCATATATATGATAATTACGAAAAACTAAAAAATGTGGATAAGAAATACAACTCGTGAACAGCATTTATAGTAAATTAATATCTTCGAATATTTTTTTTTAATTTCATTTTTGTTATTGTGCCAAGATTTTAAAAACGTGATTCAAAATATAGAGGAAGAAATAGAAAATTAACAGTTAGAGCCTATTAAACTGTAATATATACAGCTGATAAAAAGTCACTTAAAACACGCATTTTTAAATAATTAACCAACTCCACACTACGGAGTGTACGTAAAAATTCGTTTCCGAATATTATGAACAGGGAGATATTCATAAGTTTTTCGTAATTTCTTCATAAAATAAAGTTGAACAAAAAACAGCTTCTGTATAGTTTTATTGGGAGCAACATATAAAAATAACTATGAAAGAAAGTCTTAACAAACGAACGGATGTACGGATGGCCGAACGAACATGACTAAAACATGTGGTTTCTATTCTGCTATGAAACGGAACCCTATGTGGCCTACATTTACATCTACTGTTATTATACATATATACCGCAAAATACACAGCAGACACTATTTCTGGTGTAATCTGTAGTAAAGTTAAGTCAAGCTACAATATATGAAGAAATCATCTGTCATCGGAAAATAATTTATCTAAAATAGTTTGATAAAACAGATCGATTGTCACTTATGAATCGACATTACGACTAATAATATTAAATGTCGTTTTATAATTATATTTTTGATGATTAGGACGACGTTAATTAAAACATAATAATTTTTTTCTGTAAAGAAACTTTCAGTTTATTAAATTCTCATGTGCCAATCGCACAAAAGAAAAGTAGGCGTCTAACAACAAAACCTTATCCTTAAAAAAAAATTATTTGACACCTTACATAATGCATTTAATATTTTTTAAATAATCTAGTTCCCCCTTCAAAAAAGTTTGCTTATTGACGGCATACGTTCGTGGTTGGAATACTTAACCCTTTGTATGCCGTATTTGTTCCATCAGACTTTAATCTCTTCGCTATCTACGCACACCCTTCGACAATCTTTACATTCCAGATCCACGCTAAAGCAGTGCGAGTTGAGGGCTGCTAACGGCCGAATCGTCGCTGATACGACAACGTCCAACGCCAGTGGCTTAACGTTCTCTCTTAGGTACAGAACAAGGATTTTTGTTCTATTGTAATTACAAACATATCACCCAATTTAGGATCAAATCCAGTACTATTTAGTTCCAAGGCTGTCTTTATGTGTTTTTATAAAATAATTTTGCAATAAAACACATTGGGTAGAATTAAGTTTCATGTAATAATACGACAAATACTTGTGTTTTATTACGGCTATTTTGGATAAATTATTTAAATCAATGTAAATATGAATTCATAATTGAGTCTCATTGTTTGTAACGTCTTTAGAGAAATATCATCCCAACTAATGTTTACTCAAAATATAACATAAAGTCTAGAGCCTGATTTAATATCTGAACCGAAACTAATTCCGATCGACACCGAAATGGGAAACGAGATTGGAATGGGATAGGCACAAAGATTAATAACTCCGTCTTTTGTGCGCGCAAGCAAAAGCGGATCATTATAAAATAATTCCTTTTATAATTGCTATTCTTCTTTTTCCGACCCCGGTGAATAGCGATACCGTTATTCGTGGTCGCGTCTCCTCGTTTTTCTGCGCCAAATGTTCTATCCTAGGTCGTCAATTCTGTCCATTGGGCTGTCTTTAGATCTGTTCATATATTTGATCACCAGGGCATTGGCAAACGGCCTCTGTCTCTCTTTTGTTCTGATAAATTCAGAGTAACCTGAACCACATAAACTTTATCACGTTTTTTGACACTTCCATAGCATCTCAGGGATTTTCTCTCATTTCATCTGCGATCGGTTCGACTTTAAAGCTGCCTCGTATATATTCATTACGAAGTTTGTCAAGTCGAATCACAAGTCTAACATATTTGAGCATTTTTATTTCGTTAGTATGGATCTTTTGTTCACGCGTCTGCTTTATTCTCCGACATTCTCATCCTTACAATAACGCCGGATAAACTGCCGTTTTATAAACTTTACTTTATGTTTTCGTAGAAATGTGCAGATCGCATAATACTCCGTAATACGCTGACTGCAGTATCGGCAGTCAGAACTATGTTGTCAGCCAGCATAGTCCACAGTAGTGGGGAGGGTACATCCTTGTTGAGATAGTGAATTACAAGGTTAAATAATAGGAGGCTGAGAGCCGATCTTTGATGGACACTACTCTGACTTCAAATTCTTTACTCACACCCACTTGGCTACGAACTCTTGTGCTAGCATTATTGTACATATCTTTTATAAGGTCTCATTAACCCTTCACAAATGTGGGTGAGTAGTTTATTGATGATTCTTTCCACATTTTAAATGGATGTTGTAGTGTTTCTACTGCGCCACACCACACTTGTTTTTGTAGAAAAATAGTAAACAGCTATGCTACCAGGAGTCAAGAATTCGTTTAAGAGCCACACTCGCATTAAAGAGCTTGGTTAATTAAACTATAGCTATTAAACCTAAGCTTTTCCATAAAGCTTTCTAGTCTGGTCCTGTCGCTTTTTGATTTTTTTTTTATTTTAGCTACTGCTTACCTCAGGTCCGAAATATCTACTTGGAATTTTGACCCCTAAATAATTCACAAACGATGGGTTCTTGGTTTGGAAATTCTTCATTAAAGAGTTTTTCATAATATTTGTGTTACGTATCCATTATTTTTGTGTCTGTTATTAATTTTTAGTTTTTACTTTTTATAATTGTATTAGTTTTTTTTTTATGAAATGTCATATTTTTCCTTATCGAGGGTCGAAGTTCGAGTTATCTCGATGTATAAATGTACTAATAGCAAAGCTTTCTTTTCCGTCCAGCATAATTAACCACGACGAGTTATATTCCATAAATTGCACCGTATAAAGTTCTCGCCTGACACAACTCGTACCTGGAAGCCGGAGCGTTATCTCACCCTGAATAATTCATTACACATTAGCAGAAGACACCGACTCGGGCTGAGACTTCGCTGCGGCTTTTGATACCGCCTGAAGTTGGGCGCACTTCGGCTAGTCCCGTAGTCGCTCTAACGTACGCTGCCTGTCCTAATTTAGGAGTTTGCAGTTCTGAAACGGTGTATCGTATGCGTTATTTCTATTTTAGAACAAATTTCAGAATTCTCCTATTAGCTAACGTTTTTCAGTTCGAAAAACAATTGACCTACTATTATTTTTCAGCTTAAAACATGGCTGTGTGCTTTTTGTGTATTTACTTTATGCTTTTTGATCGGACTGAAAAACCAAGAGTTAATAAGCTTACTAAAGATTCACATACACACAAAAATTAGAGTGCCAAAGAAAGATGGTAAATTCATTTAATAAAACTTTATTTTTTTATTTAAATACTTTTAAACGTATCGTAATATAGCAGTTACTTGAAAGATTCTACTGTATTTTTTTTAATATTCTTCAAGTATCACTCTTTTTGAATAGTTTCCTTTTAATCTACTATTTTGTTAGATTGAATCGACGAAATACAGTTTGATTTGTATAGTCACTAACAAAAGTAACATCTCGTCCGTCGCACTCTACGTGGGCTGAGGGTCCGCGAAGGGCCGGCGATTTTAATTCAATCGCGAACATTCTGTCCAGGAGCGGGGCGCGGGGTGCGGCGCGGGGGCCGCGGGCACAGAGGTGCAGCCATCGGGACATCTCGGACGTCCGTGCGGCCCAATATAAATGTAAATGCCACTCGTCCTACCGGCGGACATCGTCATAGAGTGCGCGAAGGTAGAGCCTTGACGTGGGGAACAGATTCTGACTTACGACCCGACCAGAATTTTTGCGACTACCAGCAAAAAATAACACTTTTATCGAATAGAATCTGCATGCCAAATGTTTTAATATAGAAGTAATTTATCTATGGAAACCGTATTTGTAAATCGTTATTATGTCAAATTTTTAGCATCCCAATCAGACATACCGATTCGCAATCTTTTTGTTCGAGATTGAGGAGCATGGCCCTCGAACTCCGCTTGCTCAGGTTTCCAAAGTGACAGGGTCTGCTGACTACCGTCACGATCGAAGGTTACAATGTCCAGGAGTGAGGCCTCTTGACCCTACTCAGCCGCCACTGCTTTTTTTTATTGTTTAATAAAATGTTTTAATCCGTTAAGTCCTTTATAAACGATGTTTTTGCATCTGAAATGTTACACAAATGTGTTTTCACAAGAGCTAATATTTTGCCTTTCTTTAATAGCTCACTATATAAGTATACGCCCTCACAATTTTTTTTCATTGAAGTTTTTGGACTTTAATTGCGTCATGTCAATGTGCAAGGCAGGTTAGGGACTGTTAAAACGTATTATGAATAATGCGACGGCAACCCCTGGAACTAATCATGAAAGTACTTTATCGATCAAGTAACAATTAATTACTAACTAATTGGACTTGATACAACTGATTGCATTTGCTCATGGTCTGCGATTCCATTCCATTCGAGCCCTTCTTATATGAAAGAAAACGCTCTCGGTTCTCAAGTCAAGTCTGACGACTTGACTCGACCATCGGTATTGAAACAATGGTTGAAAGAATTTGATTAACTATATTTTTTTCTAATAATGCGACAATTATCCTTTGTTTCGCATGCACAGACCAATAACAAGATTATCTTAAATTTCTATTTTTAAAACTACCAAATTTTTTACAGAAACTTAAATTTTGATATGTATGCATCTTATCTTTACATTCCTTGAACATAGTGTCCTATAAAGTTTTAAATTAATATTTATTGTTTAACATATCTGTGTCCAAACAGGTAAATAAAAATATAATTTAAGTAAGTTGTGTTAACTTCCTATATATTATTCTCTAATTTTAGTCTAAAGAATCGGTCAAGATGTTCAAGAAAAACTGTTTCCACCCTTTCCACCAGAGACGTAATCTTTGCGGGCCGACGGCGCGCGCGACCGGAATCTCAAGAGGTCTCATGCATAAAGAAATTTGTCCGCAGCGCCACCTGCCCGTCATACACTTGAATATTTTATGGGCCCTCGAGCGACACTGCCGCGAACGATTGTGGGCGTCTGGAAGGTGTGATTTCTATGGCCTCTCCTGCTGGTTATTGACGCGTCAGTCTGCTGTCGAGAGTTGCCTTTGACCGCTGTTACGCGCACTAGAATCTCCTAGAAGACTGTAATTAACTATCGTTTTACGTTAGGAACGTATTATATGTCAAAAATAGCAAATTCAGAACGCTAGATTCAAAATAGAAACATCTCTGTTGTTTTATTTTTCTAGGTCGATTATAATGTATTACTTTTCAGAATTAAAATACAACTTCTTTGCGTCAAAGTACACTACAGGGATAGATGACCATTTTTCTGAATGCCGATTAAATATCTCATCCTTAGACAAACAGGCAATTCGGCTTTGAGACCAGTTCACACCAAATACTAGAACACGCAAATTTATAGCGAAAATAGAATTTTTAAGAGAGAGACATTTAAATAAAAACCATTATTTATATAAAAAAATATAAATATTCCCAATTCTTACCCTCCACATTATATAATATTATAAATGAACTCAGTCCGACATAAACCAAACACCGACGTCCGTGAGCCGGAGACTGCTACTCTACAAAAACGAGTCCGAACTCGTGGCGCTAAAGCAACAGACTTCTGGACAGCTCGCCACTCCAGGTTATAGGTCGCCCTTCTTACCGCCACTATTTGTAACTATTAACTTTTATTTTGATCCCCAAAATAAGAAATCAATTCAAGGAAAAACAGAAACTTCATATAGAACCTTATGGAGAGTTCTTTAAAAAAATCTAACTAAAAATAATAAGCTGTCGTATATTTTTTTAAGTATCATAAAATATTCCCTATATGCTATCAAATATAACGATAAAATTGTTTAAATACTTTGATTCCTTATATAGTAAGAATACGCTCGTCATCTGAACGTAGTCTAGTCAAATATTTTGTTCATGATCGAATTTACAATAATTGTGACTGTTGCTTAAATTAACGTACGACAACACCTTGTCGTCTACAGATCTTGTTCATCAATTCCTATAGCATCTGTAATAAAGACAGACAACTACTGCTCTAATAAAATACCTGATGAAATCAATCATGCTTGATTTATTTATAAATCGTACCTTTTTAAAGTATATTTATAAAGCGTGAAAATGTTCTCCGGCGCGGTGCGCCCGCGCGCCGCCGGCCCGTTCGGGGAAGTTTCATAAACAGATGTTTCCTTTCCCCCGCATTTCATAAAATTAAATAAGAGATCGCCCACTCCGAGGGAGACAATGCATAGGTAATGATGTCCCCAACTTCGCAATATAAAAATCATGGAAACGCTCTTAAGTTTTTCAATCGAATAAAGTATTCATTAAAACTGGGTAAGTTCAGGGAGGTCAGGTGGGCAAGACCTCCTGCTCCTGGGACCTGTGCCCTCATTGTTTATATACAAACTTTGTGAATGCCGGTCTCCGAAAATTACAATTTGACTAGCTATCTGACTCGACTTTGCTTTGCGTTTCTAATAATGATTCCCGAATATTTTAAAGCAAATTTTTACTAGTGTGAAAACGTAGAGAGAGACATAATATCCTACAAATCTACTGTCGCCAATTTCATCGTTCAGGTGATTTCTTATATCAAACAATCAACATTTCTTTTATTTGTGAATCTGACCTTAATCAGATCATTTGTTTACAAGTTATGAGAAAAAAAGATTTTAATGAACATTGCGGTATTCGACGAAGTCTATTGTAGATTGAGACTGATGGGTGGAGATGTAGATAATTTTTAATTTACTTTAAATATTTAAAAAACATTTTTGTAAAATAAAATATAAGACATATCGCAAACACTATCGCAACAGTTGGCTAGGATTTCAAAATATATACATGTTTCGAGACCTCGATGTTCGAAAATCGGATTAATAGTTATTATTGCCAGTTTTTTGGAAAGAAATTAACTTTTTTAACAGACAATTTGTAAAACGATTTTTTCCACCCCCCCCATTAAATAGTTCTATATGTGGTATAATGGGACACTATTAGGGTACTATGGAGGACACAACACATCATCACGTACGTGCATGTGACATGCTTAAACCTGCAGTGCTCACCTTTATCGTTTTAAAGCTTCAGCTAGGGAACGTCATTTGAAAATTATTTAGTAAATAGATATTTAATGCTTTATATTCCTAACGTACTAACGCATTAGATCTCTTAACAATAATCGACTTAATAATTTGCATGATTCTACTTCAATCCTTTACAAGATCCGCATTCTACTTTCGCTAACTCGCCACCTATAGTAATAAAATAAAATAAAATGAATAAAGGAGAATATTAAAAAAAAATAAGTTGAACGGTTTTAGTGAAAAAAAAGGTAATAATGATGTAGATAATGTAGTAAAAGCTAAAAAATAATTAGGTAGGTCCTATGTACCAGTCACCACACCACTGTCCTCGTTAATCTAGCACATTGAACAGACTTAAAATAAAATTGTAGAGTGTAGCGTAACCTGAGTAAATATGCAAGTAGTGTTTATGATATAAGCCATCGTTCGTTGATAGATATTTCATGCGCCCCATAGTTATATGTTTTAGTCTGATTGCTTAAAATGTACGCTCGCTGCCAACTGTGGCGCCGGTTTTATACCGCCTGTTCACCACTCACATTTTCTCGGAATAGTCTTTGATTTCTGAACGACCGCTTAAGTGCACCCATTCCCTAAGAAAAATGAACACTCAGATCCATTCAATTATATGCCTGTCACAATTAACGATTTGTCCTCCAAAACAATAGATTCGATTATTACTGGGTAGCTTCTGGGCTACGCAGCAGCATATCAGTTCATAAATGACCGCCAGAAGATTATGGAAGTGGGCTCTCATTTAGTGGTCTTCTTTTGTTATTGACCCAAAATTAGACGGAAACAGCAGAGGAGAAGCTTTAGTTGTAAGTTTGGTTGTAGTAAAGGTTTTAACAAGGTCTAACACAAAACTCTTCTTTTAAAGCTTCCTTCGTATAGACTTTCGAAGAATTCATGCAGCTGGATTGACAACTTTCTCACTGGACCATTACTTGCTCGTATCCAAGCTCCTGAATTCCGAATATTTACTGACAATTCATTGCTATGCGAATGACAGTTGTATGAAAGCATCATTCTCTGGCAACATTAATATTTTTCGGGACCGTATTGATGAGTGTCGGAACCAACTCGTGTCTAAAATCAAGACACCCTTAGACCAAAGGGCAAACTCAACCTTGTTGAATTTAACGCCAGAAAGACACAATTTTGCGTGTCTACCACTTAAAATTCCTCCTTTGTTTGTTCCTCTCTGTACGAAGCACTCCTCTCGGTACTACACCGAGTATCAAGATTTTTAGTGTCGATATATCAAAAAACGTTCATTTTCACAATCATGGAGAAAGCAAAGTAAAACCAACTTCTAAAAAGCTTGGGGTGTTCAATAGAGCGTGACAATACTTCAAACCAAACCATCGTTTTTTAATTTACAAGGCACAGATTTGACCGCATCTACACTACTCTTGTCGTTTCTGAGCTAAAACACCTCGATATCAACATAACAAGCACACCTGTAACATTCTTCCAACTCAACATTTGGGTAGATATATTGTATATTTTTGCATTTGAGCTTTGGGTAGAAATGTTGCACATTTGTGCATGCTTAATCACGTATTTTATGTAGAGTACTTTATGGAGCAATTTCGCATTATTCCTGTTGCTGAATTCCGTCATTTTTCCTCTCGTAAAAATATCGTAATCGCTATGTTGACGGATGGCGTTCTCCCATGAAATTTTATTTATTACGTATTACAATAATTTTCTACGACGTACAACAAAATTTTGAGATTATTTATCATCAGCGGTATTCTGCATCAACCATGATAAGAGAATTTTCAACAGAAGTAGTAATTCTTTCTTACAAGGTCAGCAACGCATTAGTGACTGTTCTGGGGTTAATGTTCATGAAGGCAAGAACCATCTAGTCTACGGTGGCTCGCAAGCTCGTTTGCCCATTGAAAATCCTAAAAAATACGACTATCGTGTTGCTACAAAATTACGACTCCCAATTGCCAATGGATGTAGAAACAAAAATTTCTTGACCGAATGTTAAAAAAGTACTCAAAATATGACAAAGAAAGAAAGAGTCATAAAATTGATTCTAATGTTGCTCGTCGGAAGAGGTCTTACGAGTTATTACGTAAATCCATTCATCTTTAGATTACGTGTAATGATTTGAAACATGCTTTTAGTATTTAAAGTGGATTTGTATCTTTTAAGGAATTCTATTGAAATATTCATTTATGTTGTTATGTCAGATTTTGATAACACTACTGTTGAGATACACCCTCCCGCAATATTTTTATTTTAAATTGTGGGACTAGGGTTTTAAGTCTTTCACGCTGGCGCATTGAGAGTTGAAAGATCCAAAGCCTTCTTACAATCATTGTCATCAGTGCGGTTACTAAAATCGGGACCGATCGCTTGACTTGGTGTCTGATGCACGACAGCGAATGGCTTAATTTAACTTAAATTAAAAATTCACTAACCAGTTCATACGTAGTCTGGATTCGAATCCAGTACCTTTCTGTATAAGGACAAGGCTACAGTGAGTGCAATGTAAAGCCGCAAAATTGTTGAATACGTAAATATGTATTCTGAGACATTTTAATAGAATAAACATAAACAACAAAAAAACATAAACATAATATAACGATTTGGTGGCCTAAACAATAATATCAAAATGGAACAGAGGTGGACCGAAACTCGAGCAAATCCATTCAAAACATTTTACAACACGAAAACATTAATAGCGGCCGGCGCGGGCGCGGCGCGGGCCGGCGGTAATCCGTACAGCTGTAATACAATTTAAAATGATACAGGAGCGGGCCGGCCGCCGCCCGCGCCCGCGCCCGCGCCGGCGCCCACGCCGCCGCGACCACCTTTATGTCTTTATTGCTCTCGCTCGCTGCCGTTTTTATTGCGGGGTCGCTCTCTATCTGTTGTTTTACACGAGTCCGCAAAAAGAAACGCTATTACTTTTCAACGCGGAAAATGAAAACTCGTCGAGATTCGGCCCCGTCGCGCGACGTCTTGGCGCAATCACACTTCTGCGCTTGATGGACGCTGTAAAAGCGCCGCCTGGCGCCCGCCACCGGATTACTCGTGAGGATAAAATAAAATATAAAACGTTTTATCGAATTAATCTCGTTACGGCGTTCCTTTCGCCTTGAGGTCGGCCGCCGTCCGCCGGCCGCCCGCCCGCCTCCCGCCGGCCGCCGGCCGCTCAACGCCGTACGCAGCGGGCGGCGGCGGGCGCACCACTTACGTCCTCGAGCATAACACTAAAAGAGCTATGAATGTGAAATTTTGAAATCCCAATTCATTAGCTTTAATGTTACGACCTCAGGGGCCTAGTCGAAGCTCGCTTTGAACACTACAAGTTTTAGATTCGATTTATGATAGGAGTGCACATTATTATTCAATGATCATACTTCTTCAGATTCAAGTACCCAGACAATCTACTCTTTTATCGTGCTAGTATTCATACAACAAAAAATATTTAAACTAAAGAATAGTTTTCAATGTCAAGTTTTCATTGAAAAAATATCAACAATAAGTTCATTCCTATGAAATACATTGTTAAAATAAACATCGGAAGCCTCCGGTTATGTGTCTTCCTCTAGTCTGAGACCAAGAGCCGATTAGAAATGATTAGACTTTGACTTTATCCATCTGCGTTCAATTAGGATAAACGCGGGAAAAAATATATTAATTTTAGTTTTTTACTCTTTAAATCTTTGCAACTTTTCATGACGTCTATTCTCCATATTCACAAATACATTGTAAAACGAAACTATACAAACGGAGCTACTAGTTTACCGACATCGGTACGTATAAAACTGTAATTCCAACAAATTATTTGTAATACTGATTCCTTTTGTAGTAGAAGAAGAATAAAATAGCTTCTTCCAAATTCATATGAAAGCGTGAATTGGAAATCGATTTATTTGAGATGCATTCACGTTGTACATACAGCTATTAAAGACAGTTCCCGGTAATATTTATACACTCGGATCGAACACAGTGGGACGAGATCTAGCGTGAGGATCTTATCACTGACTAAATCCAAGCGAAGCGCGAGACTTTAAGTAAGTAAGCATTGCAATCGTGCTTGTGGTACTTTGATACAACCTGAAAAAGAGAAAAGCTATTAACTTCAACAATATTCGAGACGACATTTCTAAAGTACTAACATTGAACCGAATGAAATACTTTTAACCGTGTTTGAATAAGGTAAGTAAGTGACATAATTATCATTATCCTTTTGAAAATTAATCTTATAAATTAAATTGGAAATCAAATTAAATTATTTTTTCGATAATCTCTCAAACGATTGTTGTCCCGGTTGAGATGTTTGCAAAGCTTTAGAGATACTAACAATGGATTCAGACATTATATCGTGAACATTACTGTGTAGATTTTCATCCATATTTTACATATATTTAATACCAAATATTTTGAGAACGTGAACAAAATTAATGAGATGTTATATTTAAAAAAATGCGATGTTTCGTTGATTTATTTTCAACTTCTTCGGGCATACTGTAACAAATATAAAATAATCATCAAGTTGCCTAATACATTCCTTAAAAAATTACTGAAATCAATACAAATACATTACAAAAGTGAAATCAAAAAGACAAATGATAAAAATATTTACTTTTAAGGTTAACGTCCTCGTAACTGAACTCTTATAATTGTTTTTACGTCAAAAATAACAATAATATAATTACTATCAGACATTAATAAGATGAAGAAAGCCGATAAATCTTGCCTGATTTACAGAATCCCTGGTAATTGTGGGAAATGGTACGTAGGACAAACTAAACAGAAACTGAAAGCAAGACTAAGACAACATCGCCTAGACTGTAAACCTGAAAACGTGATTAGAAGCAGGGAGGCCGCATTGGCAGAACATCATTTCTCAGAAGATGGACATACTTTTCAATGTGACAACGCAGAAATTATGGACACGGAGAGGAATTGATAGACAAATGTCTATCAAATTAATTAGCTTTTCTATAAAACGCGAAAAAAAATGTACATTGTTCAAACATATTTTATCACAATAGTTTTAAATATAAAAAGTGTATGTAATTTTTATATTCTTGCGCGACAACAATATTACATTATTTGTACAATATATTTGTTATTAGTATTCATATATAAATTACTGTATTATGCAAAATTTCATCCTAATTTTAAATCTAAAAATGTTTATAGAAATCTTTTCAATACTATGCCTCAATCCTTTGAATAACTACAATATCTCACTTTTAATCTTTCATCAATTTTTGACGTGATAACACCTTATAAATCGATGAACGCCTGCTGCACGCACGAAAAATCATGACTCGTTGTCGCGTTACGGCTGAGCCGAGCGTGCGAGCGAGAGCGCGGAACAATAGAAAAGCACGATCGGCCTAAGCGTTCGGCTTGTGTCGCATCTATCTCTTTACTGTATAATTTAACTAGAAAAATATTTGAATCTGCGAATGCAAATAAATGTTAATTTATCGAAAACATTGTCATTTTCAATTAACTCCTTCATTGTATTATACAAAATAATGATAATTCAGTTATAATAATTCAATTCAATTCGTAAAATAATGCAACTTTTCATCAATGTTTTCTTATGACATTATCACGTAAAATTATCATCCGTAAACCGACTTTGCAGACAACCAATTTTTAACTTTAATTTTAGTCTTTAATTGGTATCTCTGATTATTTATGGACAATGTTACTGATTTTAATTAATTTTTCCACGCTCTTTTTTTATAACTTTAAGTGATTTAGTTGAGTGTTATAAAACATTTAAATATTATAACATTCTTTTAAAAATAATTAGAATAGATTTCTAAAATGAAATATAAAAACTTGAGATATGACAAATTTTCTGTTATTTGAAATCAGAAATAAATATATTAATAGAGATAAAAAAGAAACATCTAAAGTAATCCATTCCTTGTAAAGCGACTCTTTCCAGAAAAAATAAAACAAATTTTGATGATCAAATCGTAGCTACAAAGATAAAAAGTATCTCTTTCACGATACATCCAAAAACTAGTAATGGACGGCAAAGGTAATCAACCGAGAAGAAAAAAAAGCAAAAAAAGTCAACAAAATTCTACGCTATTACTAGTGTAAAAGTGTAAAAAATAAAGATATAACCGTTTATAGTTTTTATTGATGTAATCGTAGGAAGTGGCGACTAAAGTCGTAATCTAAATTTATATTTTGCTAATAACCTTATTTAAAAAAGAAACCCTTGCCTAATTGATAAAATTTTATTTTCACGATACGTACTTGTTTCTATTTTAAACGCATTTCCAGTTAAATCTGATCCGAGACAACGCGTTCCGCGACGTCCCGCCGCCGTAGCCGAGCTCCGGCGTAGGTAAGGACGCGCATGTATCTCGCAGGAAGTGAGACCCCTTCCTGCGATACATCTGCTGGCTAAGTGCCGCGCTACTTAGCGGCCCTCGTCCTCGGCGCGCCGGCTCTGCGGCGCGGACGCCTCGTTCGGCGCCGGAGCCGACGCCGCTGAAAATGTATGCAGTTTCATGACGTGGACGAAGCAATGTAGTGTCTTTTTGACGTTTTCAGTTTTCTTTACTTTAGTATTTCATTTCATAAAAAACATTTTATGTGCCCTTCCGAAACATCTACACACCTATAAGTTACATCTTCACGCGACTTGAAAATATTCGATAATGCCGTTCCCAGTCCACTTCGTTGTGTAGCAGTTAAAACTTAGCAATAATATTTTCGACTCCGATCCCACTCTCGATTTCTGCTAAATTTTACTATCAAAATGATGTCGGCTTAAATTTGAATCAGTTTCAAACGCACTTTTCATATTATATTGTACAGTTAAAATGAACTTGAACATAATTGCTTACTCGCACGAATGCGTCATACACTCCTAGCTTCCTGTCAAATACACTAAGCGATCTGATTGCGGCGCATTGCATCGAAAAATACCTAATGCTTTGCGTCACGCATGTACGCCAAGTTTAATCCCTACAATAATAAGGGTGTCACCATTTGGTGTTTTATATATCTCAGTTAGCATGTGTATATATATGCACATATATGTATGCATATATATGTATGTATGTGTGTGTGTACTATTTCGTATTCCAGAAGATAGTTTACCTATACGAAAATTTTTATTACAATTATTTCAGTCTCTTTCGGGTTTATCCCGCACAAACATACAAATAGACATTCCATTTTATTTATATGTATGTATACTAAATGTTTTATCTTTCAGAATAGAAACATTTTTGTACAGCTAGAACTCTGGCCCATATAGAAAATAGTACATCATTTTTGTAATCTATATACAGCTTTCTAATTTCTATTTATCTAGTAAGTAGTACGCTTTATATGAAATAAATAAGCATTTTATAAAACCCATTGCAATTTAAAACTCAATGTCATTGAAAACTATTAAGGATTTTTTTGACGTGACAACGTCTTAAATTAGGTTGCGGCTGGGAGTCACTTATGAAAAGTGTAACGCTCGGTAACGTAACGATGAGTCACCGAACGAGAGAGGCCCGCCGAATGCCTTGCGTCTCTCTCCCACTCAACTATGATCGGTCTGCCGCGCAGCACTGGAGAATTAGTGCATAGCTTGCAAATGTATTGCAAGTTATTGTATGTATATTTGTATATAAATACGTATGTATGTGTAAAGGTAAAAATAAAATTTTGTTAATATGAAATTCAGTGCGAGATTCTTTGTATAAATTAATGTTTTAAATATAATTCTTTGTATAAATAAATGTTTTAAATTGTTACTATTATTTCATCCTTCTTCCTACTATACGAATGAATATTCACATTAAAATGATTTTACCATTCAAAGTCGTTGTCACGTAAAACTTTCGCCCGTATACCGACTTTACAGGCAACCAAATTTTTTTGTGTTCTGAACGCATAGTTATTAATAGATGATAAATCGGCAAAACCTTTTGATTTCTGAGTAAGAGCAGTACACAAAGCACATGACGTCAAACCTAAATCAAGTTTAAAATCGAAATACATAATATGTATTAAAAAAAAGTATTGGTAGTAATAATTTTATATGACAGGCAAGATCCTTGTCTCCGAAGCTTGGAAATTGAGCTGGGAAAGTTAATTTATAGAATTACCTGACTGGTGCTCAAAAGCAGGGTCTTTCGTATCACAAAGAATTTCATATATTTTTCTATTCTTCATCTCGACAACGTCACCGGGGTGAGTGACGCTGTCGAGTCTCGCCTCGACAGCGGTCGGTTTGCCAAAACGGCTAGCAAATTTTATTGAAACTCGCGGGATGGGTGGAGTTAAGATTTTACTCGATGCATTAAAATTGTAAATATAAACATGTTTAAGATAATAAGAATTACATATTATACAAAAGGTAAACTCCGTACATTTCACTATAATCGAGCCTTCTTTACTTTAATGTTATAATTTTGATTTTCATTAAAATGTAGTGAACATTTGTAATACGATTTCAAAGAAAATAATTTCTACTGAATTAGAAAATCGCAGTAGCCTGAACTTCTGTTTGTAGTAGAAATGCGAACTGGATGAATCGACTGGTCCATAAGATTGGTTGTTAGATCAAAACCCAATCTAAGATGTGTACAATATTCCACGATAACAATATCCAATAAAATGTATTAATTCCCATCACCTTTAATATGCATCTATTTCTTATCTCGACATGTACGTATTGCGATACCACTTTCACATAGTATTTATGCGTTATCTAATATTAGACACTAAAGAAAACTTTCGTAAATTATACAATTGTAATTTTAAACTAAAACAGCAAAAATTAAAAACATTCAAATTTTGGTAAAAGTTAGAGTTATTACCAAAAGGAAAATTGCTTGATTTTTCTAAACAAAAAGCAGTGTATCGGACACATGATGTGAAGTGAAACTTCTTTGGAAAATTATGCAGGAATAGAGTTTAGGGTTAAAAATGAAAAGAAAGTAAATTATTGTATTATTAATTTATGGTTACAAGATTCTTTTCATGACCAACTATTAATAAAAGGAGAACACAACTTAACTACTGACCCGGGACAATGTTTATCGATCGTTTTCATCGGATGATCTCTCGCACGTCGCGCCTGGCACACGCACGTAACCTCCTTTATCCGCGTGGGCAAGAGAAAGTAAGTTTGTGTCGTTATTCTCTATTTAAGATGAATTAATGCCACTATCCAAAGGCAAATCCATTGTCAGCTGCAACAAAATACGTTACAAGCATGACTCAATACCTCCACGTATTTTTGAGAAACGGAATCTCGACAGACAGATAGACAGATGAACAGACGGACAACGAAGTAATTGAAGTGAAACTTCTAATGCGACTTCCAACAAGTTTGCGTTAAACGCTCAACGCTCCTGGGGAGGGGGAATAGAAAGAGACAGAGCGAGAGTGAATGCGTGGCACTCGAACGCCTGCGCGTAGTATACCTGTTACAGGCCAGCGTGAGCGGTAGCAACGAGTAGCGTCCAATACTCCAACGCAAGAGGGAGAGAGAA
Source organism: Eumeta japonica (assembly GCA_005406025.1). NCBI lineage: Eukaryota > Metazoa > Arthropoda > Insecta > Lepidoptera > Psychidae > Eumeta > Eumeta japonica. Next base: position 958,750 of record BGZK01000036.1, on the reverse strand, counting down.
AGAAAGATGCACAAAGGTAGAAAGTAGAAGAGAGAAAGAGAGTGAGTTGATAGATTTCGTCTCGCAATTGTAACGTGCGACGAAAAACGCAATTTCTACCCCATCCTATTTTCATTTCTACATTACGAAGTTTCACTTCTTCCGCGCGGATGGACTCCACGCACTGTTTTTTTGTATTAGGGTTCCTTTTTCTCTTTTGAGTTTCGCAATCCTAAAAACCTATTTAAAAACGACCCACGTAGATAACACAGCGGACAATGACACACCGATAAAGCATAATAAGCGACACGTCCGCGCGGAGGCGGGCGGCGGGCGGCGGGCGGCGGGCGGCGGGCGGCGGCGGGCCGCGGGCGCGCGCTAACGAGCGCGTCACCTGAGCCGACTGCTGACGGCTGTGCATTTACATTTTGTAGCTGAAAATTACACCATAAGCCGGCGCCGTGCGGCCACGTCTGACACCGCGCGCAGGCACCGCCTGACGGCGCCGGAGGGGGCGGCGGAGGGTGAATCGAGGCGACGCATCAGCGTTATTAATTTGATTTGATAATTTAATATATCGACAGTTCAAAGTACTACTTAAATGTAAGGCCTACACTCGGAGTTGTGTGCATATTCATCATCATTATTTATTTTTCTATCTTACGGCGTATATAAACTAAATGACTACATAATTAACTAGATCTTCCTCAAATATTTTACATTATATTATCGTTTTCAATGTACGTGAAACCGAAAAGTTCAGCCACTGAACGTTCACCTTTGGATATAAGATAAGATTGTGACGATGTACTATCCTGGGCTACACGTCGCCAACAGTGCCCCACGACCCTGACCAGGTCGTCAGGTCATCTGATCGAAGGCTGTCCAATGATGGTCCAGTTCGTGGTTGAGACTCGAGAGCCTTTCTTACCTTCGATTTTACAAGCAATTTAGCCTGCACTGAAAAAAATATTTCTAACCAAGTTCTAATTTGGCTTGGTTAAATATATTTTGTTGCAATAACTGAATAATTCGTTGTATCAACAAATAATATGTGTGATTTAACCAATGGGATCAATCGGACCAATATACAAGTTGGTTAAGACAACCAAAATATTGATTCGCTCAAAATCAACAATGCAAATTCATTATGTTATTCAAACTTATGGTTGGAATGACCAATTTTTTTTTCAGTGTGGCCATTGCTACTTCAATTTACTAATTCTGTGAGCTATGTCGGTCTCTTTCGGATTTCCATGTTTCACATTTTATCTCTCCGAAAGAGAAGCTCCGTCTGTGACTTGCTTAGTGATTCTAAGCTTCTGTGAGTACGACAGTAATGGATCACGTCTGACATCCGTTTGTCATCACTGGCAACACGCACTGTTCAAATGCACTGATGTTTTTAAGCACTGAGATACATTAGATTTGAATATGCTTCCTAATTTCCCGATATATAGAAATGGAATAAGAGTACCACTCTCCACCGATAAATAGAAGGGCTCAATAGCCCTTCTATTTATTGATCTTGAACAATTTCAAGATCAGTTCTCAGGGGGACGGACAGCAGTCTACAAGACTAAAAGTAGGTTTATACCACTGCCGTAATCTACCCGCAGTAGTCAATCATGGTGACTACTGCGAATCCCCAAGATTAAGTCGCTCAGTAATTGAAAGTTCTTATTCTATTCTAGCTGTCGCCCTTGGCTTCTTAAGCGTGCACGAAATATAGATTTATTTGCTATATTTCATTCCGAAAGAGACATATAAAATTATCTTACCATGTGGAAGTGTATAGTCTATACTTTTGAAAATTAGACGTGAATTCGTATACTATATTATTATTATTTTATTTCGACCCCGTCCTGAACTCAGAACTGATCACAGTCTAACTCTCAGTCTGTATCTCTTTCCCGAGGCCTATTCGATTCCCGGTTTTAATCTCTATTTTCATCAAAATAGAGTGTTCTTGTCATGGCGAATCAACAATGGATGGTACCTAGTTAATGTCGAAAAGAATTCATTAATAACGTACTTCAAATGTAATTTTATTAGCTACCAAGTAAAGGTATTTTCGTTTTTAATAATAATAATGATAAATATTTTATGTCATTCCTCGAACTTCGACTGCTTCTTTGCATTTCATCAAAATTTATTGGATATTTTAGTCCAAAAAAATTTTTTTCTATAAATATTTCACTCTTAATCTCCGTTATACTCCTTTGTGCACTATTTGCAAAAATTTTAAAAAAAGTAAATGTAAGAGAAATAGCAATGACATTATTAATAGTTATTTTTATGGTTACTTTCCCCGAGTCACCGCAATCACTTAACCCACGCAAAGTTACTACCCTTTTTTTATTCACTTAAAAACTGTTATCCAGTTATTGAAAGTGTTACTACCAAACTAATACATATGAGTTCAAATCCTGACCCCGACGGATTTTTTTTCAATTTATGAACCGTACTAAACAAAGTCGCCATTTCTATCTGTCTGTCCAATGTGTCTGTGAACCACCCAATAGAATTCGACATTTCGAAAATGGTAAAAAAGTTGTTTTTAAAACGTTGTTTTTACCGTTATTAGAAAACTGCTATTGTTCTTTATTTTACGTAATCAATACTGCACTAAAAAATAGCACACAAACTTGAATATTTTTTGATTAAGTCGTAAAAGACGCTTTTAGTATGTTTATGGTGAATGAACTATAAGAGATGCTCAAAATAATCTACTACAGATACACAAATTTCTTTTTTACAGTATTTATAAGAGGCAAACCAGTATGCGGGCAAGATCTATTAAAAAGTTCCCAACAGCATATGTGTGTTTCTAAAGGGTCACCCATAGAAATTATTTTGTGGTTCAAAATTCAATTAAAAATAATCATTAGATTAACAGATTTTTATAAAATGGTGCACTGATAGTTATGGATCGATGCCGTTTGTCTGTAGGACTTCTTTCAGTACGCCACTGGATTTTTTGAATTATGATGAATTTTTTTGCATAAAATATAAGCTATATTTTTTGCAAATCATATGTGGAATTTGAAGAAAAAAATATTTGTCGACTGAGTCTATTTGCTTGCTTTTCTTGGAGAGGTATCGGAGTGGGAAAGGACATAAAAATCGACAGGTTGTAGGATATTGAAACCGAGAATGGGTTCAAGGTCGGAATCCATAATGCAGTCGAGATCAAATTGAGGATCGAGAAAAAAAGAATACAAGGAATATTTTTTATTCAACATAACATGTCTATACGCTCTCATTGAAAGTCATACTTATTTGTTTACGTACTAACGATTCGGAAATACATCAGCGAACGCCACATATCGGCGTATAGACGCGAATAAAATCTTAGGGTCCATTCGATCACTCGCTTCAAAAAGCGGCGCAGCGTGAATTTCTGCGTACACTGATTAATGTTCCGTGCTGGAATTTAATTATTACTCTCCCATAGAAAATATTACTTTTTGTATCAAATTTTACATTCATTAATGAATGTGTCTTGCAACTGTATGCAATTATTAATTATATATAAAGGTGCACAGTTACAATTTTAATCAATAAAACCTCTCATCCTATACAATGTATATAAAACTTAAGCAGTATCAAATTGATCGCTTGTTCAACAAGAGTGTCGATATATAAATTATATCGTAATTTTTAAAAATAAAAGGAACCGAGGATGAAATTTATAATAAAAGACTAAATTTGTCTAAGGGCTTATCGAACGAAACGATTCTATGAGATTTATACGGATCATTTTACAAGGCAATGAATACCTTATTACCTTTATCTATTGCTCCTTCTTTGATATTCAAAAAGTCCGCACCGGCGTGCGCGTACGCGCCGTAAATTGAAGGAATAACACATTAAATGAACAGTTTTCTGAGAGCGTTCGTCCGTGTAAACCCGAGCTCTTTTCAAACAATGAATGAATTAAATATTATCCCAGCGAGGCCCCCCTCCGCGTTAGCTGCCGGCCGCCGAAACAGGTGGTAGAGTCTGCATTCACGCCTAAATCAGTAGACTGAGCGCCACCTAACAGGATTAAGAGCTCATTGTACACGGGGCGTGGCGCCGGCTAATCGCGTTAGCCGCCCCGCCGGCCGCCGCTGCTGACGCTGCCTAAACAATATCGCAGATTATATTGGAAATATTGAGATAATAGGTTTCGCCCGCGGCTGCACCCTCATGGACGCGAATTAAATCCGGATGCCGGTCCGCTTTATCGGACGTCCCTACGAAAACCTTCAAAACGTCACCACGTGCCTTGTGAAGGCATGACCGTCGCGCAGCCGACCTCAGCCAGTCGATGAATGGCTTTGAACATGCCACGGTACTGTCACCACGGCCACCTCAGAATAAACAACGACACCCATCCACGAGCGTAAGTTCTTGTGCGGAGGGTGTGCGTCGTACGAGTGTGTCTAAAATTAAATTAAAGAAAAAAGTAGGAATTCGATTAAATTGATCTTAGCGTGACTTATAAAGAATATTTTAGATTTTCTAAATTGTTATTTATCTATTCACTACAAATATCTTTTAATTAAAGAATTCCTCTCACTATTAATGTTTGTTAAGAAATGATAAAAGGAATTTAAGAACAAGGAAGAGGCACTGGCTGTCTATAATTTCGAAAGTTCTGAAGTATCTGAAAAAGAGTGGTCAGAGCTGTTTTTCAGGTAGTTTAAATGCATGGAGAAGAGCATACATGCTCAGGATGAATGCTTTGAAAAAACTAAAGTTAGCAGTAAATAATAAATATTAAAATTTTTGAGTATCTAATTTTTATTGGCATACCTTCGTATTTGACATAGTCTGTATAGCCCTGCGGCTTTGCCTCCCTGAACGTAAAAATAAACTACGATCACGTTTAACTTTATGATGTTTTAGTTCTACATAGGTGCCGTTTGTATAATACTAGCTTTTGCCTGTGGCTCCACTTGCGTGGACATAGAATAATCGCATTATATCAGTTGATTTTGAACCGATCAATCAAGATCCCGATCGCTATTCCGTTTTCGATTATGATTCCAGTCTTGCTCTTAATGTCAGTGTGATCACACTTGATGAGTGTGTGATGGAAAGGTCGACAAACGTCGCCTTAGAATATCTTATGCAGACCAAATTGGTAGAATATTGAAAAATAAGAAACACCCGATACCAACTAAAATTGCATGGAAAGATTGATAAATGTCAGTGAAGCTAGAAAAGTATGCAAAGATCGTACCATGTGGGATCTGTAGACTCTGCCTATCCTTCTGAAAAATTAGCATGATGTCATAATATAGTAATAAGGCCTTTTTATTTCTCATCGCCTACGTATTACACGTATGATTAATATATATGGAATTTCACTTATTTTTTTCTCTCTAAGTATTTTTAAACTATTTAAATATATGTTTTTCTGTATCGTTGTGTGTTTCATTCACCTAGTATAGGTATATTTTCATGGATAGGAACCCATGTTTGGATATAGGCCTCCTCCAGTTTGATCCAGTTTTCCCTGTCTTTGGCTCGTTCGAACTATTTCTTTCCTACTGTAGTTATGATGTCTTCACTACATCGTTTCGACGGTCGTCCTTTTCGTCTTTTCCAGTTAGATACTTTCCATTTCGACTCTTGTAATGTCTATTGCTCGTCGTTGCATCTTGCGACATAGCCGGTCCATCGCGATTTTAATATTAGACTGTAATGTAGGACATTAATATTATTTTTGTCTTCTATCGTATAAATTTACTTCTTGTTTTATGTATTTTTTTTTTAATTTTGATGCGCTTCTTTCCATGGCTTTATGGCAATTAATTAGTTTTGTTTTTATTTTAGTGTAGTAGATTCTCGTCTTACAACCATATATGAGAGTTGGTAAAATGCTTGTATCCATTATTGTTTTCTTTAGACGAAGCCAAAAGTCCCCTTTCATAATTTCTTCCAATAATCAGTATTTTTTTCCAGCTCATATTTACAAGGTGTTCTATATTTCCTTCTTCAGATTTGTTTTCAAATGATAGTTTTTCCCTAGATATGTGTATTTATTTACGTATTCAAGTGTCTTTATTTCAAGTTTTATTATATGTATGTAGCTGTTTGTCAAGAGTTTTGTTTTATCTTTATTCATCAGAAGACGTATTTTTTCATTTTGTTTACTTAATTAGTTTATGATTTTTCAAAAACAGGGACTATTCAGATGCGAATCTAAGGTAACTTTAACGGTTACCAAAGATGTTTTTTAGTACTACTATATTTTGGAAGACAGAGGGTTTGACCTTATGAATTAAATTAGATGTGATATTTACGTATTTTGATTTAGACGATTAGGTAAAGCATCGACGATTTTATTGGTTAGGCGTGAAGTTGATGATATGTTTATTTATAATTAATTATGCGAGATGTGAATTATCGCTTTATTTGACTGTTTAGTTATAATAGTTGATTTATTTGACTGATTAATTGATATTCATTGGAAGGTGATTTGATTTTATTTGAATATTTTATTTAAATTGGTTATTTCAATTTATGACGGGAATCGGGTTACTATTGTTTATGTATTTATTTTGTATGTTTTAATTATGTTGCATGTGTATGTGTCTTTACATGAATGTAATAACAAATAGCAATGTGCACGCTTTGCGTCAGCATTTCTAGGCAAAAAATAAAAAGGAGAAAGCGGCATTTATCCTTACAAATACAATTGAAGCGAAAATAATACAGCCAGGCGTATTAGGATGCGCCGACGCAGAGTTGTGCGCGGGTAAGTCAAACGATCTTGAATGATGGGAGTCTCGGTCGGATTTAGGAAAAGGCGTGGTTCGATAGGGCCCGCAACCCGGTGGACGCCGATAGACGCAGACTTCGCCGCGATCGCGGGTTGATTGAGGTTTTTGGAGCTTGTCCTTTGAACTTTGTGTCCAAATGAATACCAGTTTCTGCTAAACGGCATTCAACAATTCAAGAAAAAAGCTATAGACCGTGGCTGACAGGAAAGCAACATTCTTTTATTACATACTATTTTATTATTGTCTCCGTGTGTATTCCTTAATAAACAGTTATATTTCATGCTGACTGTTCACTCGTCTGAATGAGTACTGGCTGCCGGGAGCTGTTCTTAAATTTAAAATAAAATGATTAACCCAGATACTAAATTTCCCTTTTGCATTCGATCTATCTCAGTTATGTCATATTTAAAAGTACCAAAGATAGATGAGCACGTCTAGCACGCATCAGAACTGTTCGTTTACGATTATAAAGTTCCCTAAGAGGCTCCATCTGCAAGCAGATCGGATCAAACTCCCGGCTCCATTGCAAATTGAATTCCTACCCCGAGAGGTGGGTCTGGTACACAAAAATCAAACACTGTAATAGAGCCATGAAATAAATAATTAGCTAAAATGAGTACAATTTCAATATAGAAAATCTTGTACAGTACAATAATGATAATTTTATTTTAAATTCTTAACTATGAAATTTTATTGCCTACATTTAATTTCATTTTACCATATATTATTTCACTGTGTATTGTGTAAAATGTATTATTTGTTTATATCATTTTAATTTTAAGATGTAATTTATTTGAACTTATTTTATTAAATTAACGTTTTCAATCTGTATGTCAAAGCGCTCCAGCTCATATAGGGATCGTAAAATGGTTTGATTTTAATAAGATTGATATTCTACTAGATAATATTTGTCTCATTTTAAATTTAAGGTAATACCATCTGATACTTTGATAAATATATTATTTGACTTGACTATTATATAAATACTAAGATTTTACTTGGATAGCCTTAGTGCAAAAGACGTTTATTCTGAGTTTGTGATGCTTAAGAAGTCTAGAGTATATAACTTTATTTTATACAGACATTTTCAATGTGAAACTGTAGAAGATTAAGAGAATTAAACTTTTTTTCTTTCTTTATCTTATAGTTGAGGTAGAGCATGTATATTTAATTGTCTATACTTTACATCATACGGGTTAGAGAGCTCGACTGTAATGTAATTTACAAGGCCGCGAAAAATTTTGCTGCTTCGATTCCAAACTCAAAACCAAACAGAGAGCTAGATTACGATCACTCGAATACCTGGCTCTCACTATGGCAGACTAATTTTGGTGCAGCATACCGAACGAGTGGGGAAACACCCTGATACTGTAAGCGCAGGAAGATAGTAAACAGCTCTATTTTTCGTAGAACGTAAAAAACACGAAACGAAACATCTATCTTTGTTATGCAAAGTTAAAAGACAACAGCCCACAGATGATGTAAACAATGATATCTCTAAGTAAGAAAAATGGTTTACTTCAGATAGCCTAATTCTTAATAAAATGAAAACAAATGTATAAAATCGTCACTTCCTAATGTAAGATATGAATCTGAAACTACTTCATTACCTAATGAAGAATTGGAGTTTGTTAATACTACCGTGTTCCTGGGAATTACATTAAATAACAGGCTTCAATAGGATTCTCATATCAGTAAGTTGACGAAAAGGCTTAGCTCTGCTGACGTCTTGCTTTGGGGACATTCATAGAATTTTCGTGCTGCAGAAGTAGGCTGTTCACACTATTTACAGAACTCCGGCATCTCAATCAATTTATGAAAATTTATTTTATGTAAAAAAAACAGAATTGAAATGCTTTAAATAAATAGTGAACGACATAAATTCAATATCAGAAATAAAAAGAAACTAAGTTTACATGTTAGTCGACTATGCAATCACAAATTCATTTAGAGGGCATTATGTGTGCATTTTCAATAAGGATCCTGTGGGTATACAACATTTACCCTTATGTAAATTTAAAAGTATTATTAAGCAATCTCTTAGTAAAAAAAGGGTATCACACAATTTCCGAATATTTAGAAGACAAATGTCCATGGGCATGTGCGACTCGATTTCTTACTGGGCTGTTTCATTAATTTAATTAATGGTATTATATGAGTATTGGCTCTGTTGAAATTAGAAAAGAACTGCCCTTAAATTTCTAGCTCGTCCTTCTTGAGGGAAAACTACCTTCTGAACGAGCGGTAAAGTGTAAATTTGGAAAAGGTTACTACGTATTTTAAGTATTATTTTGTAACCTACGAAATAAAGATATTTTGAATTTGAATTTGTTTTGAAAAATATTTAAAGTTATTTTGAATCCTGCATTTTTTATTATTTTGTTAGAGCTAAGTGGCTCTTACTAGTCTGTGTACAGAGCTGAACCCTAAACCGTGCAGTATTTATATCATCTTTATTGTTTGGACGGGTATGATAGAACGTTATTTACTTCATTCTTTGTTTTTTCGTTTCGTAAATCCATGATCATTTACGATTATGTCTCATTTTAAAATGTGTATTCATAATCTATTGTTTATGTTCGTAATCAATTTCTATAAGCTTTTCTTTTTGTTCATTCCTTTTTCCATAACGAAATTTCCTTGGGATTGTATCATCTTTTGATTTAACTAGGCCCGCTTTCGCATTAAAATTTTTAATAACTAATATGTTATCCCCAGCCTGAGAATGCGTTTCTTACAGGATATAGTAAAATTTATTTTTCTTCCTTAGAGATTTTTTTAAGAAGTGCATATACTTGAATTATTAAAATCATTTTTTTTTTTGTTAAACTCCAATTGAAATAGCGCGGTTCTTTCACGCAAGCCTGAGAAATTTAATATATCGTATTAGCACTCTTTTATTATCAAAAAGCTTACTCAGTAAACACCAGGCATTTCTCCTTTAAAGCAAAATATACAATCTGCATGCTATTCGATGCTACAGCCCATTCACCTAATTTCGACTTAGTCTAATATGTCCATTATTATTTTTCGAGAGAATAGTTGAATTCTGTGTATATTCCTGTGGATGCTAAACATCTTACATTAAACGATCCACTATGTATTACTTTTTGTGTTAGTTGTCTATTTCAACTGAAGGGCTTAAGTCATTTTCTCTCACGGGGACCCGCCGGCTTTGTAGTGTTTTTCTTAGTTGTTTGTTGCAGGTTTGTATTATGATGGTTGTTATTCGGATTTCGAATGTACGATGAATGCTTTGATCTTTTCTCTCGTTGAATTTGATCTCTCACGTGCCATGTACTCATACGTATTATTTATATCGGTTTCCTTCAGAGCTACGGACAATAGTTTTTTTGTCTGTGATGTACTGAGATTGGACGCAAAGATAACAATGTGTGAGATTACAATAATGATAATAACGTGAAACTCAAAAAGTGTAACATCTTATTTACAAATTCCAAGTTAAACAAATTTGTACGTATAGTACAAAAGAGCGAGAGCAACTTTGTATACTATATATTTTTTGAACATTCTTGCGGGAGTGAAATAATTTTAGAATATTTTTTCTGTTTGTCTGTACTCGCATCACGCGAAAACTACCAGAGCAATTTATTTGAAATTTAAGGGGAAGTGCCTTTTATATAGAGTTAATGTGTTATATACAATTAATCCCGTAAAAGTCTGACTTTCCCGTAGGATATTTATCCTATCGATTATATTTATAATCGATAAACAAACTACAGAATAAATTCACCCGAAATTCTATATATACTTTTATGGCATTTTAGAAACAATTTAACCCGAACCCGAAGTGTAAGATTCTCGTTAGATGTACTAAAATCTATGTCTTAAGACCAGTAACAAAATTTTTTTCTTAACTGCTGGATCACCATGAATGTATAATCTACCAAGTAGAAAAATAATAATTGAAATTTATTTACAGACAAAAAAAATTATCGTGTAGATAATATTATACGTACGGTATATTATGAGTTTTTGGAACTTCACAATATATAAAAAGTAATTACTATGTTTGAAAACGGAAGTCTTTGATCGTAAAATACAGTTTGTTTTATCTGACTGTCAATTGTTTTACATTATAGGGTCATTTTAAAAATTGCGTGCCTTCATCACTGTGAATTTAAATCGTGAAAATTTTGTATATGGTTTTTTATGAATATAAGTGTAATTTAACAAAAATCATCGATGCTGAGCACCGTACAATCAATCTTACACAAACGTTTGACTATGAAAAAGCTGTGCTCGCAGCGGTGGATCCCATACAACTTGATTGAGGCTCAGGAAACGGACCGCGTCACTTGATGCAAAGCCATGCTTACCAGATTTAAAGAAGGGGCGTTAAATATACAGGTGTTGAAACTTGGATTTATCGAGACGAGCCGAAACCAACCAAAGTGATGCGCGAGCGAAATACTTCGAAGCAGATGATTTCTTCTTTTTTTAATAAAACTGGGCACGTGGCTACTGTTGCTTTAGAAAATTGTCGTACGGTGAATAGTGATTGGTACACGACCGTTTGTTTGCCAGAAATTATTGATGAACTCCGTAAAAATAACCATTAGCGTCGTATGATCTTCACCGCGACAGCGCCAGTTCTCACGCGGCCAAACACGCAAATAAATTTTTGATGGAAAGAACGTAGAACTTATGAGCAATTCTGCATATAGTTTCGACCTGGCATCTTGTAACTTTTTGTTGGCAAAAATTAAGAACCAATTACGCGGTCAACGATTTTCATCACCAGAATAGGACGTCGAAGAGTACTAAAAACATCTCTCCGAGGTAACCAGGCAAAAGTGTCATAAAGGTTTTCAAGATGGATATATTTTTATGAAAAATTGGTTTTATGCTAACAGAGAATATTTTGAGAAAACAATAAGTTCATTTTTGACCTTCCATATTTTATATACATATATAAAAAAAACAATCTATTCAAGAATATTCATCTATTTTGAAGTTAAGTAAAATTAGAAAGATGCTTGTCTGCAACATGCATTAACATGCAGCATACAACCCACCGCTGACCCTCGCATCTGTTCTTCCACTACGAATTAAATATTGATTCGAGAGGATTGACAAATATCGAACACCTATGCAAGTGTTAATTATTGATTTATCCCAGTCCGCTAATCAATAAATAAACAATTAATACTTGCTTAGGTGTTCGATGTTTGCTCGAATCAATATTCAATTCATTGAATAGGAATTCGTAGTGGAAGAACAGACTCGAGAGTCAGCGCTGGGTTGCAGGTTGCACGTTAATGCATGTTGCAAGCAAGCGTCTATTATAGATTTCTGCGAATTAACACCTCACACAATAGAATAAAATTAGAAAATAATGAGGTTGACTCCTTTTTTGCATTAAACCTTAAATATTTAGAAATGTCCTAAATATGTGTAGTTTTATATAAACGAATATTAGCTATCCCAATTAGTTGACCGAGACATATCAATAGATAACGTCAAAAGTTTTGAATAGTAATAGTAAATACTAGTACATGGGTCTTCTTGCGAGAAAGAGGGTAGAAGGACGTAAAATACCATAATGGAGCGGAGAAGAAGGGACTGAAGGAGATATAGAGTGAGGGGTTAAGAAGGAGAGAGATACAAATCAAAATCAAAATCTGGATCGATTAAAAAACAGTATTTAATAAACTTCAATCCTCCTAACAGTTGTCAATTATTATTTTGGACAGGTATTGCACCAAGTACCAATTTTAACTGGGAATGTATAATTCAATTGTAAATAATTCAACCACGCTTGTTGTTATTTATTTTCATAATCCAACGGTAATATTGACCAGGAATTAATTAAGCAAATGTAACTGGTACGGGACTTTCTATGCTGGAGTCTTATACGCTCTTTGTTACTTTTTCTTTCATTGAATTTTGAATTAAATCATATCCCTTCTTTGTTTAAAACTACACACAATATCTACAAACTGTACGAAGTGTAATATTTTCTACACGCTTTCTGTGGGTGTTACATTACTTGTACTTAATAAAGCATTGCACATGTTTCCGTCGATAGAGTACCTAATCGAAACTAATTTAAACAACAACTGCTCTTAAACCATTTTGTATTTGCGACAGCTGATACATCTGCAGGAACTAAACAAGGATCAATCGTGACTTGATTCATTTAACAGGCATATAAGGAGAAATAGTCTTTTTCCGCAACAAATCAGGTAGAATAAAGCACGAAGGGGCCCGCGCCGCCGCCGGTGCGACGATATTTGGCAAGCGTTCAAAGTCTTTACTTAAAAACTCGACTGCACGGGACGGAACCCTATAACTTTAGGTTTGATTAAACTCGGGGTCGTATACTTCTGCAGCGTGTTTTATTAGCCCGTGTATCAAAAACTGATTGCTCTTTTATCGATACCAATTTATCGTAGAGGCATCGCAAATATTGATAATCACTAGTAAAAAAAGTTGATTGTACTAAACATGTAAGAAGTACTTGGTATCTTAGATTTTTTAATATAATAAGATTAGGAAACCTGAAAACAAAGCATCTGTGCGTTGATTAAGAACATTTTAAGTAATAATATTACGTATAATTACAATGGGGTGGAAGTTTTGCGAGGTTATGTCCAGTAATCGAAGTTCAAAAGCTAAAACAAACTAACAAAACACCTAACCAAAGCTGGTAAAACAGAAACTATCAACATTGATTTTCTTCACGAGATGGCTATGCGAGGATGAAGAAAATATTCATTCTTGAATACTTTTTTCATCCTTCCAGAATCCGTGAGCCGTGTACAAAAATCGATTCTCACCGGGTAAAAAGACGTAAAACTAACATTTTCGAGTGGAGCGCCCTTCCGTGCTCCTCTCCGCCCTAAATCCTAATTGCTAATTACAGTAGAGAATAATTATTCGAGTCGTAACAGTAAAAGTAAAAATTGACAGCTGGTGTAGCGAGCGCGCCGGCGGGGGCGCGGGGGTGTGCGCCAAACGCAATTAACGCCGCAAAAGGGTTCCGTAATTAGATGAAAGTCTCATTACCTCTTCATTGCGGCGCGGACGCGCTCGCCTCTGCACTGTCCTTTATGTTCCGGACGAATTTGAGGCTTTTAATCGGCGGAAATTTGAAGGTTCGAGCGCGCGCCGCGGAAGTTTCACGGAACTCGACCTCTGGATTTATTACAAAACATACTTTTTGACGTCTGATTATAATTAGGGTCGGCCGGAGTTTGCATTCGCTCCCTCGTCGTCTGGCGTACGTAGCGATGTATAACGCTCCAAGTCAAATACATAGTATATTATGAGTACAGAATGAGATGTGCGTTACGAAATTACAAATAAAAACTGACTCTATTCACTATTGGAAATCAACCTATCCATAGCGTCAAAGGTGCTCTTTGGCTGCGCACGGATAAGCCGCGTGTACCTAACTTCGCTTTTATATACAACGTTGGTAACTGGTATAAATGGTAGAACCTTTCAATGCAACACACAAACAGCCACATACGCTTGCTTGACGTGTTTGATATAAGGCCTCTTCATATACTCGGACCAAAGACACATTAAACACAAATGCATTTCGCGCAGCTTTATAATGTATGGATCGGTGGAGCAAATCCAGCATATCCTGCAATGGCATTCTCGGTGCACCCGCCGGAGACATTATTTGACTGCACAGCGAACGTTGCATGTGCAGTGAGCGCAGCGATGAAGCCTTGTCTACCTCCTGTCTACTGTCTCATTTGCATTTGCAACTGTTTGTTGTAGAGTTTGCAAATGCTAGTTGTCACTTTACGTAACTTACAATTTCTTATGCAAATGATACGACACGAACGGCGTAACAAACGAAGACTTAAAAATTCACACTCGACGCTCGCCCGTCAAACCTTCAACACGCACGCCATGCGAACTTCCATCTGTTACGCTTCCGTTTAACTTCATTTAGATAAATTATATTCCAACCACTTCTATTCGAAAGTGAGTAAACAATCGATACGAACATGAATCGAGGCACCCTCCGCGGCCGCCGCCGGCGGATTAACTTTTTGCTCATTACGGCGGAGTCACAGGTAACGGCCGCGGGATTAGGGCCTTTCACGGACCCGGCCCGCCGGACGCCGGGGCGGGGCGGAGCGGGCGGTCAGCGACAACGCTAGAGCGGCGAAACCTCGCAGGAATTATGAATAGCTTATACTCAAAATGAGGTGTATTTTAATTTAAATCTCTTGAAACACGAAAAATAGCTTTTAAAATAACAGAATTACATTTAAATATTTTATAACAATTATTAATTTTCAAAAGGTAAATTTTAGTATAGATATGTTTTTTAAAATTACACATTGCTATAATCTTTCTACCTTTACTATTAGACATACCGACAATAATTGCTTTAAAAAGGCGCTTAAAAAGGTACTTTAACTTCCCGCTTTGAAAATTAAAAAATTGTCATAAAATTGAGAACTTACTGTTTTCAGTCCGATTTTGGAAAATCGAGCTTATATCAGATCTTGACGTTTTACGGTCCTAGCCATCTATTTCGACCATTTTCCGATTGATGTCTGCATGTTTGTATGTATGTATTAACTCTTCATAACCTTTAAGCAAATTAAGCGATCAAATCACGGTTTGCGGCATTTAAAAATAATCTACTGTACTTTCTGAAAACTTAAACCGATTTCACCAGACAGAGTTCGAACCTTAAAAATAAATTATTTATAAAAAGGTTTTTTAAAATCAGTTTCAGACTTCTCTACCGATCAATACCAAACTATAGTCGTAGTCTGGTTCACGACTGCCGTTTTCAATCTATTCGGTTATTTTTCACCGAAAATTATGATTAAGGATGTCATTCGATTCGGATATCCATCCGAATATCAAAAAAATTTTTTCATAAAAAATAACATGACTGTTTTTGACTATTTACTTAATTTAATATGTAAAAAAAAACCATGGCATTTCATTTGTTTATAATAAATTGTTAATTAAATAAACAAATCAAAAATTTGCCAAATGTTTTTTTTTTGTCGTAATCTGAAAGAACAAAAAATAATATGATTTTTTAGAGCGAAACAGTTCTTTAATTTTTTTTTAAGAAATGATTTATTCTTAAAAATCATTATTTTATTAACGAATAGATTACAAAAAGAAATATTTTAATATCTCATAAATAATTCATTTGTTTATAACAATTATTTAAACAATGGACACAAAACATTTTAAAAATTAATTTCACGCATTTTTAACAATAAAAAACGAAATAATAGCCATATAAAAAAAATTATATTCCTTAATTTTCCATTTTTTGAAATCCTCAATTGAAAAAATGATATCTTCAATTCAATAAAAAAGTGGAATACTATCTTTATTTCTCCAACAAGAATCTATACTATAGGTATCTAAAAATAGACGCAAGAAATTAAAAAAAATCTTAGTTTTGTAAATTAACAATTATTCAAATTTTTATATAAATGCAGATCGTTTAAAATTTACTTAGTTAACAATAGCATAACTAATTGAAAAAAATAGGGATTTTTTTTTCCGTCGGAATATTGTTCTTTCATGTTTTCCAGTGATGTCTAAATTTTTTCGTTCCCCAATATTCAAATTTAGTTAAACAATTTTTTTTTGTTAACACAAAGAACGCGGGGCGCACTCGCAGCCGCTGCGCCATTCGTTTCTTACCCTATTTTCACTGCACTATTAAAATTATAAATATTGGTCGTAGAGTTGAAAAGGCACATTTTTTAAGTAAATTTTCACTTTTAGGATCTTTTTCACATTTTGAATATCCCAAATACTTTTTTAAGATATTTCCTAATAATCAAACATATTTTTTATTTTTTAATAATTTCTTTCTAACTTTTGCAATTTTTTCGAGTGGGCTTTGGTATTTTTTATAAAGTTTCTGCATATTTTTTGGAATCGAATGACATCTTAAATCAAAGTTTTTGTTGAAAGATAACTGAAAAAATAGAAAATGGCACTTGTAAATTAGACTATCAGCTCATTTCATAGCAGTTGCATAGCAGTTGCATAGACTGCCGTAAACTCTGTAAAAATGGGCTGATTTGCTTAAAAGATATCGTTAAAAAAAATTTAGAATAGTGTTCCTGATAAATTGATTAATAATTTCAATATGACGTTTTAAGATCCAAATATCATATCAATCAAGTCGTGCTCCAAATATTATTAACGAATAAATATTCCAGGACAAAGGAAAATTTATTGAATACTATGTCCTTCATAGATATAATTTCTAACCAGTTCGGAGTTTGTTACAAATATTCAGAAAACCTATTCCACTTGGAGTGAGTTTATTTCATAAAAATAAGACACTAAGCACAAAAATTAAAATGTAGTTTTCTAAGAAAATGCAATATTTCCCTCATCTAAGTCGGGCTTGTTACATCAATTATTGGATTATAAAAATCTTTTATTAACGCAAAATATAAACGAGCGAACGTTTTAAATATAATGACTAACTTAAGTTTATCAATTTTATAAGCTAAATCAATAATTTCGTATGTCGATCATGTTGCATAGTTTTGTCCCCATTCATATTAAAAATTATCATTTTAATCACCGACAGCCAACAAAAGCAAATTTTATGTGAAAGAATGCGAACAAACACTGAATCCGTATTCAGACGAACCTTTTCATTATTAAATTGAGGTAGACGCTGCAGGGAGCCGCTCCCAAATTATTGAAAAATAATATGGGACTTGGACTCTCGCATTTAAGGTCCCGTACCAATTTATGAATTAAGCGTAACTCGTTTTTACATTTATATCAATAGGTTAATGCATTACAGCTAATAAATTTCAAAAATCTAATCTAAGATTAGAATAACAAAAATGTAGATACCTTTTGTACTAGGATTCAGATTTCACTGTTATGATGATTAAATTTTTGCTGTGGAAAAGTGAAAAGTTCAAATGTCTAAATAAGCTGACGACAGATTTTATTCAAAATATATTTTTAAGTTGTTATGTATAAGTCTATTAATAAATATAAAAATTATTAAATAATAAACATAACAAAATTATTTTAATAAATATAGGTAGCACAGATGATTAATCACTTTGGAAGTTGATAATCCCCAAAAAAATGTACCTTAGAAAATAATATTTTTTTAGGTAATTCTTAAATATCTGTCAAATGATATTTCAAACCACTGTACGCGCAAACAAAATTACATACCTCAATTTTGTCTATGCGAACCTATACCTAGTTAGTTTTAGGATTTCGTAACTCCAATCGAAAAAAGGAACTCTTATAGGATCGCTCGTGTGTCTGTCTATCCGTCTGTCAACGTTAATTTACTCTGAATGTACTGAATCAATTGAATTTACATTTGGTCTTGTGTAACGTAAGTGAATGAAGTTTTAGTATAAGGGTCACATTTAGGACTAAATTAAGAAATAAAAAAAGTTTCGTAAACTGTACCATGAGATATATTAAACGAAAGCGTATATTGTGAGAGTCTCGAATATATACTGGCTATAATGTAAAAGTAAATAGTTTTGGGATCATTAATAATTATGTATTGACCACACCCCCTTCATCGCTGAGATTACTGCAGCCAAAACTTAAAAAACAATTCAGTATATAGTTTTTTACATATAGGTAACAGGAAAACCAATAATAAGTCCATAGTGAGAAACGCTATGTATTAATATATTTTAAATAGTTTAGTTGCACACCAACGTAAAGTACAACGCATGAAAGTCTGCCGCTGTGAAGTTAATCAGGAAAGTATCACAGTGGCCCAAATAGGAACGCGGGGGAGAAGGAGGAAGGGTCGGGGAACGCTTAATTTGCGCATTGTATTTTTCGCAGGCAGTTCAGAGCGGCAGGGTTTCGTTCGTTGTAGTGTAATGTAACGGCCTCATTTAGTGTATCCTGCTTTATTTGTACCCAGGAATGGACACTAAGAGAGATATGAAATTTATATTAACGTGTGATATCAGACTTTTCCTTTTGTGCTGTATAATTCTTATTTATTTGTTTGTATTACATTCACAAAATTTGAAGAAAAAGTAAATAATCCCTTTTTGTCGTTAAACAATTCCGGCATGGACCTGTCACAATAAAAAACTGATTTTAAAGATGTTTCAAATACCACAAAATATTACCACTAAACTGTTTCTGTCTTAATAGATACCCAGCTCTCAAAGTTACATTAGTTTAACTCTTAAACCGCTGTTATTCTTACAAGAAAATTTGTTGTGTACAAATATAATATCCCTTACAAAATACCCGCTATGCTACTTTGAACTCGTCACTGCGATTCGTGCCATGGATTTCCAGTTAACAACGGTTCGAATATTAATTCTACAGGTGAACACCTACATACACAATTACACACGTTTAGGCTCAGTAATTTAAACCAACACGCGTGTTAGGTATTTGAAAGAAGAGATTTCAATCGCATCGACACGAGAACGGCCGCAAACGGATCACTTACACCTATAAAAGCGGCATCCGTCGTTATTTAATCAGAGGCGCAGATAATCGATGTGCGGCGAGCGAGGTGCGCGACGGGCCCCGACAGTGATGGATGGAGGCCCGCCAGCCCTCCCGCCGGCCCTCCCTAGATTTGATATAATCCACCCTTTAAAATTATTTCAATCGATTGTACGTGTCTTCGAGGAGGTATCTGCGCCCCCGACGATCGTCCCCGTCGCTGCCGAATGTAGCCGGAGTGCGAGCGCGGTGAAGTCGCGCCGCCTCTCTGGCGTCCCCGGCGGCGTGCTTGAGGAGTGCCCGAAATCGTGTGTATAGCAGTGACGAACTGATTGTTTTCCATCTTATTGTTCTCTTTTTAACGGTCGGGTCTGTTTGATATTCGATAACGAACAATTCTGGACCAATAACAAAACACGATTGTGAAGCCCATTTTCGTATTGAGAGGATTCCGTGCCTCCGATATTTTCTACCTCAAATAACATACATAACATTATTTTGCTTCATGAGATATTCAAAGGAAATTGTAAAGTCTAAAATATTGTACAATATTTATATAATTATTATTGATTATCGTTACGGTCCCCTGCGAACCGTTACATTTTTTAAATTGTCGTTCACATTTTGGAATGGTTATATCAAAATATGCGGTATAAATTTTTAATTGTATTTCTTGTTAACATTTCAAGTCTTTTTTAAATTAGTGCTGCAGAATATCGTGATGTATTTCAAGATTTTTCATCCCGCCGTTGCTGAAACAGACATACACGAAATGAAACGCGATCAATAAATACATTTTCAAATTGTTGGAGTTTCTTTCATATATTCGCAAATGTCAAAGGAAAGAAAAAGAAAACTAAACGTCACTAAACTACATACATATAAAATTCCATAAAATTAGGTAATATACCAAAATTTATTGCTATTGAAATTTTCTAAACCAATACCATGAGATTTATGTAAAATTGATATGTACTCGTACTTAAAACAATTATCAAAACAATAAATGGACTACGAGGTCTCCGAGTTTTCGCGCTAGGCGGTACTATCATAAACTTTGTCAGTTAATAAAATGTTTCTTGTTGTACGATTACATTTCACATATTCTAATGACACATAATCAGCTGACGTCATTGTGACGTCATCATAACGTCGTCTATAATCAGACATCTCAGAGTCGGGGTGTCGAGTCGCATAATGTGACTCTAGCATTAATTGAATCAAACTCAGTAATCAAAATTTGCAAGCGAAACCTTCGCATCAAGGGTTGTATACTACGCAACGGATTGCAATGTTGGATGTCAATCTCTAGTGTAAATAAAGCTACTGAATATTTTTAGTAGGTACAACAATTAAACAGGCGTCCTCAAGACAGCAAACACCCATTGATTGCGGTCCTACTAAGCAAATAATTGGTTGCCGCTTGTCCCTTCCCCCGCCCCTGCAACGGACCGACCGCCGACAAGAATCAATCCATTGGTATTCCGCAGTCGCAGAAATTTGCTAATTGTCGGCGCGGCCCGACACGGAAATATGGAGTTTATATTTGGGGTACAAATCCCTCTATACATTTTTATTGGCGGGCGGCCGTCCACCTCGGCCGCGCCCGCGCTGAATACTGAACACCTCTCGGGCGAGGACGCCTCCGCAAAAAGAACACGCAAAAAATGGTGCACCGGAACGTTCTGGTTTTTTTAAGGGACTTCCGATGATGTAAATGTGTGTTAACCTAGGTCGTCAATTTACAATTTACAATGTAGAATGTCTGTTAAAAAAGCTAACTTTAGACACTTCTGTTCGATATTTGAGTTTGTATTCCGTGCTAAATAAAAAAAGTCTTTGAAATGTGTAGTACTTCTTGTATAAGCACCCAACACTACTGATTTTTAAATGCAACACTTCGATCCACAATATGGATGCCGAGTGTATTTTATAACCTAAATAAAAAAAATTTAACGATCTTGCTGCATATTAGGACGCTGGCAAATAAATCAAAACAAACAGAGTACTTGCTGTTGATCTAGAAGCATGAAATTTGCCAAGAAGCTATGCAGTCTAAGGTTTACCTTATACCGCCGGCGTCTTTCCTACGACGACCGTAAAAGGTAAGCTCTAGACTCTCGATTATCCCTACGATCCGGGCGCATACATATCTTATGATAAGAGTCATACAATTATGCAACTCTATATTATAACTTTAAAAAACCCGAAATATTTTATACATAAGACTTGGTTTCAACATGAATGATATAAAAAATTAACTTTGATAATTACATACACTAGACTTTGAAGTGACGGCCTTAAAATTATAATCCACTCTCAATCTAAGACCGGAAGACTTTTTTTATATCGACTCTTGAAACCACAAAAAATACAAAAAATATTTATAGATACATCATTTAAATATAACATCTGGTCTAATTAATAGACTATTAATAAAATTTTATTATCGAAATGATTGGGTCTAATTTAATATGCAGTGTTGAATACATCATCAAATGATAAATAATTACATTACGATTTTATAACTTACCAAGTTCATGAAAATTACTTACGTAATCTAATTATAAATAAAAACAATACTGTAATATAATTTGCAGTAGTTGTGTCCGGTGTTTATCACTCCATCGCGAGGTCGCGTCATCCGACAGTGTTTTTATTCAGTACAAGCGGCTGCCCGCGGCTCCGATCGCGTGGACTGAGCTTCTGGTGTTTATTCCCATTATTGCGTAGGTGTAAATTTCATCTATTAACTCTTACATTTATTGCGATCTTTTTCTGCAATAAAAAGTGTTGCACACCCGTTTTCAGGATCAAAATTGAGTAATACACTTCTACCTTTTTTGTACATTTCCCCGTGCTTCTACCCGTTTGAAGAAAACCATTATGTGTCTAGTATCTAGATACGTAATACATTGTGCATTAAATTAGACCCTGTGTTATTTATAATATGTTACAAGAATCTTATTAAAATTGGTTGAGTATTTGTTTTTAATCTATTTGTTCGTACTAGCAAACACGTAAGACTTTCAGGAATTAAAGTTTCGAGTTCATTATCTTTCACGTGACCCATAACAATTACTATTTTACATAAATATGTTGTGTAGAGAATTGATCGCGTTACCATTTTATAGCCGGGTCGCGTTGGAGCAGTGCGTCGTGGCGGTTTTTTCCCGGCGCGTCGTCGGCGGGAGCAAATCCGACGCCGACGGGTAAACGCGTCTCCAACACACAGGGCTAGTAATTTCATTAATAAGATCTCCATTTTGAGCGATCGAAACTGACAATTGTACTTTTGAGATGCTACACGAAATACACCAAACCCCTACATCGACGACAATCTTGCGAACGAAGTTTCTTAGATGTTTAAAAAAAATATATATGAAAAAGTGAAATCATGCAAAAATGTATGGAATTTTTTAATTATCCAAATAGGTTAAAAAGCAATTTCCAGAATATAGGTGGAAAGCATTAAACAAACATGCGTCGATTATATAATTTCCTCCTTTTTTAAAAATCACGTAAAAGCACTATTATACTTATTAAGCTAACCATATAGAAAAAAAATACCTAGAGAATACTAGAACATCAACGATAATGGGCATAACCATGAGCATAAGCGGCTGGACTTCTTACCGGACTGTTTCGTTCATTAATCGTTTTACATTTGTTTTGGCTTATGTATGGTGAAATTAGAAAAGAGCTACCCTTAATTATACCCTCGCAAAAATTCGTAACGTATTTCAAGTGTTATTTATAATCTGTAAAAAAAATTGGATCATGTCGATCAACCGGGATCCGGTCGAGATAGGGGTGAGTTTCTATGTCTATGGCGTTTGCTCCTACTACCATTCGCATAAGAATTTGATAGTTACGTAAGACGCCCCTGGAGCTTCTGGATCATGTCTCATATTAGATTGGGGAAAATGTTTTTTCGTATTTCATAAGTAAAAAGTTGCAGTAAAATCTCTTCGGTTGTGCTGTTTCTATCTGGCTGGTTTTGGTACCATCAAATACATGACATTAAAAAAATAAATAAAAAGTAGAAGCGGTGTCCCGCCATTTTTGTATTGTTATCCTGTCCACCAAAATGAGTCAATCTAATGTAGGAATCCGATACATTTTGAAGTTTTATTACTAAAAAAGGAAAAATGCGGTACAAGCCGCACAAAAAAAATTGTGATGTTTATGAATCTAATGCAATGCCGTTAAGATTAACAAAAACTGGTTCAAGTGATTTGAATCGGTAAATTTTGACGTCAAAGATAAACCCCGCTCTTGTCGACCTGTTACGGATAAAGTCGATGGCATTTTGGAAAAAGTAGAGCAAGGTGAGCATATTAGTTGTTATTACATAGCTGAAGAGCTGGAAATTGACCATAATACAGTTTCCAGCCATTTGCAAACAGCTGGATATACAAAAAAGCTCGAGCCTTGGGTGCTACACGAGCTCATTGAAACAAATTTAAAGAATCTTGTATTCATTTGCAATTCTCTATTTAAGCGTGAGCTTAAACAGGAGCTTACAGCTTACAGCTGGACATCACTGGAGAAGGGTAGCGACAAATAGAACCCAATGGAAATTGTTGAAGGAGGCCTGTGCCGAGAGGCACACTGAATTACGAGACATATTGTAATAAGAGCAGGAAATTGTCAGTGTCTGTACCAGTAATTCAGAATAAAAGGGTTTATTATTAATATATTTAAGCGTAATGAAACAAAAACGTTTTTGAAAAAAATTGATCGCTGATAACAAAAAATAATAACCTACAACAAGAACGTGCGAAAAAGATAATAGTCAAAAGACAAGCAAGGTCCATAGACTATAGCGAAATCCGGATTAATTCGAAATAAGTTGATACTATATGCATGGCGGGATTGGAAGGGTATTATTCACTATGTGCTTTTACCGCCGGGCAAAACCATCAATTCCGATCTATACTGTCAGTAGCTGATGAGACTCAAGCAAGAAATATAGAAAAAACGACCGGAATTGATAATCATAAAGGGTGTGGTTTTTTACCGTAATAACACCAAACCATACACATTTTTAGCCACTCAGCAAATATTTAGAAAGTTTGGTTGGAAAGAGTTAATTAATCCACCATATAACTCTGATTTTGCACCTTCCAATTTTTACCTGTGGGTCTATTCAAAATTGTTTAGATAGTGTTAGGCTAAAATCAGGAAAGAGCAGTCAAAATACTCGACGCAGTTATTTGATTAGAAGTCACAAAGTTTCTACAGCAATGGGATTAAGTCACTACCTACAAAATGGCAACATGTTGTTAAATAAAAGAAAAATATGATTTTATTAATATGAAATTATCTTGAATTCGTATATAAAATGCGAAAAAACTTTTTCCCCGACCTTATACGTTTAAAAGTAAACAAAAGCGAGATAGCAACAACTAAAATCTCCTATCGGACAATCGGAACACGGTATCGTCACTCTCTCGAAGCCTTCGGGACACGAGGGTGGTCAAATCTGTAAACGGCTGTGCGCCGCCGACGGCCGACAGCGACAAGAGGCCGCTCACCTCACCGCGGTCGAAGAAGAAGCACGACTCCGCGATAACTTTTCCGAACAACTTTGCGAGTTGCCCGCGCCCGCGCCGCTGCAGGCGCGCGCTCTACGTGTCCCGAGTCTCCTGCGCCCGCTCACTTGAAGAATACGTTCCAATGGAAACTTATTGAACGGAAAATAACATCTGAATGTAGGTTCTCACTTCTATCGAAAGACTTACGTCTCAAGTACGGGTTCCAGATTTGGTACATGGAACTTAATTTATATCGCGATCCTATCTGTATTATGTCTGGTAGAGAGTTAATTTTTGAGCTCGAAATGCTCAAAAATCTATAGGTAACTATATTTCGGAATTGAGGCACTCAAAAATCCATCGATAAATATCATAGCGGAAAGTTTTGGGGATGACCTGCAGTTTTACAGATTTTTTTCATATTGACGCTGAGTGTTTTCATTCACAAATTGGCATAAGAAAAAATGTACATATTTTTATTTAATTTATTTGTTCATAACTTTTCAATTTCTTTGTTTTATTAAAAGTCATTCAACACATCTTTTTATTTATTATTATTACTTTAATTGAACAAATTCTCAATCATGTTTGTGAAAGAATGGTAAATCATAATTCAGTTATTTACGCAACAAACATACTTCGATATTATGATAACCATTTACATTCTACATTTTATTTATTTACTATTTCTCTTTTTTGTGTACTTAGCTTTAGAGTTCCGTAATCCTGGTGGAAAAACAGAATCCATGCAGGAGCACCCTCGTGCCTACCTCGTTGTCTATGCCTATGTCCGCCTATCTGTCACAGCCTTTTTTCTTCGAAGTTACCGGACAAACGAATAGCGATTGAGTACATTAGTGAAGTCTCTCAGTAATACGACGTATAGCTTAAATAAATAAGCTCTAATTTTATACATTCATTTTTGGGATTAATTTTAGAGAAAAATTACAAAGTAAAAAAAAGCTTTTGACAAATACACTACATGACATACTCGTATCAAATGAACAAAATTGTCATGATAAATGCTTTTACAAGAATATTTTTTTATGATTTATAAAATATAGTCTAAACCTTTGATAAATTATTACAAGTGTAGGACTATAAGTATTTCACTCATTATTTTCTGGAATACCTAAAGGAAAATCCCAAATATTTAATACGCATGTAAAACGAAAAATATTTGTGAAAAGCAAACGTTTATAAAATTTGCTACTCAATTTTAACAATAACTAACAAGTTCAATTAGTGTAATGGTCACTAGTAATCAAATTCTGATCTACATTAACTTTTTTAGTTTTTTATTTTATCTAGTACAGTTTTTTTTTCGTTACCACAAATTAATTCTCTTCATATTTGAATAAAATACAATAGGTAATGCGATGTTAACGGACTTCTCTACATACTAATCTGACTCGCACTTTGCCAGTTTTTTTTTATGTCCTGTCGCGTCCATGTACGGTAACAACATTGTGACATCGATAAGAATCAGTTGACTTATTGAGTTTATTGCAATTGTCAGTTGGCGTTTTAATGGCTTTAAAATTCTATCAATGATATATCAATAAATAGTTGTATAATTATCATTCTCCGACTGAACTTAGATTTTCGGATAGACACAAAAAAGCTACTGAAGCCTTTTTCAGTTTTTGTTTCCACACGGCCACGCCTCCCGGTCTCCTATTTGCCCACCTCCACGCTGTACTTATTTGCGCAAATTCACCAAATGCAAGGTTTAGCTAGTTTCACGAAATCTGAGCGACTGTAATAATTTGGGAGGACAGCAGCGCGCGGTCGCCGGCCGCGGCGGCTCCCGAAGGATAAAATTTTAATTAAAAACCTCTCCCCAGGAATTATTACATTCTGAAGTCGATTAAAACTTTGTAGGTATGCAAAAGGAAATGCCCCGAGATGGAGATCGAGTGAAAAGTTAGTCGCCGCCGCAGCGGCCGCGGCGCTAGTGGGCGCGAGGTGCGCTCGCAGCGCGCTCGATGATTAATCTAGTTAAAAATTCATAGCCTTGTTCTTTAGGCTAAGCGAGGGCTAATGGAAAAGTCTGTGGTCAACCTAATTTACGTTATGAAACGTGACGAAAATTAGGTTGACGAAGGATTTCCAAAATACCCAAGCAGCAGGATTTTGTGGGTGTCGTATGAGACCCATAAAGGAAAATGTTGGTACCATATGAGCACTATGCATGAGTTTTCCATAGGAATGATAACGTTTCTATGTACGAGCCCCATATGGCTGCATCATGCAGCCATATGGGGCTGCGCACGAGTTACGATTAAGTACAGCAAGAGTGAATTATATAGTGAAAGGTTAGTTATTATCTCTCCTTTATCCGATTCTCAGAAAAATATTTTTGAACAGCATGGGCTCTAGTTTTAAGAAAGATTCCTATATACCTCATGAGTTATTGTTTTTAAATAAATAGTATTATTTGAATGTTATTACTCACTGAACAGGTTCATTCTTCAGGAAGGCCTGCTTTTGTTATATTAGATCATATAACCTTGTCCAATAAAATACATTAATATAAAAGATGGACATTTTCGTATTATCCACCGCGAACTCGTTTACGTTCTATGTGCCAACTACTGGCGACACAAAACATACAGACCAATTGATAACGGAGCAATCCCAAAATATTCAATTACAATATAAATGTAGATTATTAATTGGTTTGTTCCCTATTTCAATTGAATGTTTTCCAATTAATAATTCCAATAAATTTCATTTTAAATATTACACATGCCTGTACGGGATTTTATGGATGTGAGTTCAAAACGCTTATCTCCGAAAATTCTCCCTTTTTTTTCCCATAATTTGTAGATTCGAGTATTCGAAATCAGTATAAAAATATTAATATTTGTATAAACATGTAATGCGTGCTTAAAAGTAGTTCCATACCCAAAAAATGGACTATTAATCTGCAAGTTCACTATAGTTCGTTTCGTCATCCAACTAAGTAAAGAAAGTCTTATAATGAGGATGATTTTTGCGGTTGTAGTATAGCAAATACAAAAATACCACGCGAGTTATTACCCGTTGTCTATATGAGCGAGTGCTGGTACGTCGTGCTAAGGTAACGCGTTTGCAAAAATTAAAATAATTTGATTTTGGTGGCCGTTTTCTATTGTCACTCTACTGCTTGAACTGAGATTCTCGCAACCTTATTTGAGATGGGTCTAGTCCTTAAAATGTCCCTGCTGTTTCAATTCGAGTTGCAAGTTGTTGATGACCATAGTCTCGTCCATACGATGACAACGATCTGACAGTTTAACTCTGAGGTACAGTGCTGCTGATTTAGTTAGAAACTTTTCGATTAATTTGTCTGTCGTGCGGGACCAGTAATTTTTTTATTAAAAGAAAACATTAACTTTGATTCCTACGCATATTATATATTTTGTCATATTGTTGGGCCACATTATACTCGAACATAAAATATTAGCGCAAAGGAATTGACGCTTTAATCGATATAGTAAATATTTTTTGTTAATGTTACATTGAATATTAAATGAGATTTATTTTAATAGTTGTTGGCTTTACATTTTACAATGTCATAGACATATAAATTATATATATTATTCCATTCCACATTCGTCGTCGACGCGCTTCTTAACAACTATTTATTGAACCCCTTCACGTAGGGGAACTCTTAAAGTAATTCATGCATTAAATTTTAATAGTTTTTTTTTTATGATTTTCGCTAATAAAGAGTTATAATCCGTCAAATTGTCCATTTGAAATTCACCGGTGGGCGTGGGCCTCCTCACGCCTTCTCCCACATCTCCAGGATGGACGGTCCTTGGACTGAGTGCGCTCGCCCCCGACGTTCAGGTCATCGGTCCGCTTAGAGGTCATCGTGCTTTACGACGTTGGGTTCCGGATCGCCATCCGAGATCCCTTCTTTTCCAGCCCTTATCGGTTCTACGAGCGATGCTATCTGCCCATTGCCACTTCAAATTTCTAAATCTGTGAGCTATGTCAGTTACTATGGATCTTCTTAATTCATGAAGTATCTGCATCCGGCTGCCAATCTTCCTGGTAAAATGTCTACTTTTGTCCTTACGAGCTGAAAATTGACCAAGTTCTCTAGACGGATGCGTAAACATCGGAACATGAATAAACGGGCTCAATTTAAATGCCTGTAACAATCTAAAAAACTATTTAAAATTGAAAATTAAAAGAAGATTACAAATATGGAAATATTTTCAATACGCTGTCATACATCATATAAAGAATTTAAACAAAAACACTGAAACTATTATTTCAAAATTTAAAAAAAGAAAAAATGCAACGGGGAAAAAGCCATCATCGACGCATCCAAAGAGCGAGAGAAGGGTTGGTTGTAAATCGAGGGCAGGTGTTCGCGCAAGTTTTTATCAGATCGACTTATTGAATCTCTAATCCGGCCGATCCCGTTTTATTGCCCGACGCCAATAAAAGCGCCCTTCGCCGCAATCGCACGCCCGCCCCGCGCCGCGCCCGCGCCCGCCCCGCGGTCAATCAAATCTTTTATTTCTCCGATATTATATTCCACCCTTCTCTCATTAGCTGAATTAAAAAAGGGTTTATTTTACATTTCTGAGTTTTTCTGCTATACGTTCAGCCAATTGTCTCGATTTAATAGGAAAATGTTTCAATTAACAGATTAGTTGCAAAGACGGACATAAAGATGTAAAATTAGGTTTCAATTATTCGAAAAATTGACCAAGTGTGACATTAAATTAACACGCCGATGGTCTTGTGTTATAATATACGTTTAATACAATAGGATAATCCCAATAACGAATGACCAATAATATCTATAAATAAGTAAATATTTAAAAAAACATTTTTATAACAATTAATTGCATTAGTCTGTATAGCTGGATGAATTTATCGTAGTATATGTTTACAAACCACCTTCAGCAACATACAGCGAATTTGAAATAATTTAGATAACGCATTTAGTGACATAGTCCAACGAAAACGTCCGAATAAGTGCGAAGAGGTCTCACGCGGAACACATCTCAAAACTTAATTATGGATGCAGATATTTTTATATCTATTGAGAGTTTCGACGATTTGTAATTGTTTTCGGTACCGCCACTGGCGAAGTGGCGGTTACGAGAATACGGTGACTTTTAATGTATTTTTTTATTTTCAAAAAAAAATTTTTCGTAAGTTTTAAACTTTTGTATCGGGAATTATAAAAATGTTCTCCCATACATCGGTCTACATGACGGTGGATGCTCCAACTGCAAATGTCAGTTTGCTGTCGCAATTTTTTATTGATATTTATTAACTATCGGTTTTCGGGTTTTTCCCTTTACGTGTAATGTCAGACCTTGTTCGCTTATAAATTACATGATTCTAGGTTAACCGAGAGTGCAGTATATGTTTGATTTGATATTTGAAAGCGTTAACAGAAAAGTGTCCATAATTTTGACGTGACAACGTCTTAAATTAGGTTGCGGCTGGGAGTCACTTATGAAAAAGTGTAACGCTCGGTAACGTTACGATGAGTCACCGAACGAGAGAGAGGCCCGCCGAATGCCTTGCGTCTCTCTCGAACTCAACTATGATCGGTCTGCCGCGCGCGCTAGAGAGATTAGTGCATAGCTTGCAAATGTATTGCAAGTTATTGTATGTATATTTGTATATAAATACGTATGTATGTGTAAAGGTAAAAATAAAATTTTGTTAATATGAAATTCAGTGCGAGATTCTTTGTATAAATTAATGTTTTAAATATAATTCTTTGTATAAATAAATGTTTTAAATTGTTACTATTATTTCATCCTTCTTCCTACTATACGAATGAATATTCACATTAAAATGATTTTACCATTCAAAGTCGTTGTCACGTAAAACTTTCGCCCGTATACCGACTTTACAGGCAACCAATTTTTTTATTGCGTTTATTTATAAACTTGAAGCTTTGTACAGCAAGGACCGTAAGCCATAGTATTTCATATTGATTTCAACTATAATATCTATAATGATAACCTGTATCTAAAAATATCTGTAATAATAACAATCGCCTTATAATATCTTTATCTTTTCCTAAAAAAGGGTTTTAACAGACACACGATAAAGTAAGATTGTAAACATGCAGGTTTTTTTACATATAAATTTTAAAATTGTTTGTTTACAATATATCTCAAAGGAAGTTACACATTTTAATCAGGTTTACAAATGTTGACGCAATTTTATTAGGAATAGAGCAAATTGATTTTCGAATAGACTAATTTTGAGATTATGTAATATTTTGCCAATTTATTCCAAGTTCTTAAAATATAAAATTCAAAGATTGGCTTAAAATAATAAAAAAAAAACAGCAGAGATCATTTAAAGCATTAACGTCAAGATTCAAAAACTATGGAATTTACAGCAATGCGCAAAATAAAGAACATATTGTCTCTTTATTATTTGATAGGAAGTGAGTATCTGTTCAAGTAGCATTTAAATTGTTCTTCAAGCACTTGCGACCTGGGTGGACACCTTTGATCTCATCGGTGCAGTTTAAGGTAGACCTTACTGAAGGAATATTGAAATTGCGTGTAATTAAAATTTCAGCAGCAGTAATTTTAAGCAATAATGTCAAGATTCAAAGAGCGAACAATGCAAAAAATCGAGTTCATATTGTCTGTTCATTCTTCGTTAGATATCCACTATCTATACTGGAATGCTAGCTAAAAGGGAGTCGATAGCTTCTTAAGATTAGCATTTAATATTGTTTTATCAGTTTTGATCTGGAAGTATTTATTCGGTCTCATCAATGCAGTTTCAGATAAACATTTTGCAGACTGGGAAATATTTAAATGGCTTTCTTTGAAAAAAATAGGAAAGGTTATTTAAGCATTAACGTCAACATTTAAAAACTATGGAAATGACACAAATGCGTAAAATTAAAAACTTATTGTATCTTCATCATTTGATAGATATCTACTAACTTTTGTGCATTACAGTTTTGTATACTAACAAGTTGATTTCTATCGGTCAATTCGTTTAAAGAACATTTAAAGTTTCCCCACACACAGACACCCACCACGCATACCTCTGAAAATGATCGCAGAAGCTTCTTAAGACCTGAAAGCTTGTCGTCTTGTGAAAGAAATCTCGTTTTGCCAAAGTCAAAACAAAATATCTATTCGACTATTCTAAAAATGTTCAATTAGGAAGCAAGCGAAAATAAAATAAACAAAATCATGTCTGCAACTTTTACTTAATGTATTTGAAATCATTTAATTTCATAAAGTATTTTATTATAAAATAAAATTAAAACGTTTTCGTTGTAAAAATAAATGATGGAATGGAAATACGATAAGAATTAAAAATATAATAACGAAAGTACGCCGAATACCGTGATCTCCGTATACTAAAATGGGTTAGCACTTAGATTTTATAGATTTGTGTATACAATATCTCAGTGTTTTAATCTCCTCAAATGGCTACGTCTAATTACAAAGGCAAACACGGGAGCTACCGAAATAATCTCAAGAAAAACGATGTAGCCGAAAACGTTTAGACCCGTTCAACTCGTCAAGCGCGAAGACAAGTTTTTAATTAAGAAAACGTAAACACTCTTTCGGATCGCGGAAAAAAACGTAAAACCCTTAACGAGTTGACCGAGGGGCGGCCCTTGTGCCCGCCGCTTTGGGGCCTCGCTTCTGAAACTAAGTTCGAAGACGAAATTAACGGTTAATTTTAGTTACATAAGCAAACAATAAATCAAGTCAATAATCAAGCGTATGAGCCACGAAAGCTCGACTTGTAGAAGTTAACTTTCGCAGCTTCCTCAACTGTATCTTTTTTTTCTTATTTTTAGTAACTTAAACAAAATTGCCATTTGTAACGGCGAAATAAAATCACATTTATTTTTAAAATAAACGCGTGATTCTGAAATTCAGGTACGTCATCAAGTTGCAATAAATGTTCTTCAAACCAAGTAGTCATCTTCCATTTAATATCTCAGATGATTTACTGTAACAAATTATTAGTTTTTTGGTTACAATTTGATTTATGTTACTTTAATTTAATCTAGTATGTTATTCTAGTATGATTACCACTTGGGCAACACATGGTAGGGTTGACATGGCCAACCTTTCCAACTTTCTATTTTATTGTACGTAAACAATGAGGCCTAATAAAACACCAATTTTAGTATAGAATGAATTACATGAATATAAAGTTTAACAAATTTTACAAATTTTGTACGGTTTGCCGTTTTGAAATCCATCAATTATCGTTTAAGTCGGAGTTGATTTCCTTGTATACTGATCAGAACTAACAAAGTATTGCAACAGAGAGAAGGTCTTGCTTAAATTGAGCAACTTAGCTGAAATGTCCGGTGGCACAAGCAGTCGAACAACAAATCCACGCTATTGTTGGTCCCGTACGCAGTCTCGGCACACACGCAAGCGTAGAAAACGTGGTTTTTACTGCGTCAAGTGGCGGGTGGATCGAATTATCCACAAAAATTACAAATTAAGAGAGAAAATATTTTATTAATTGCAAGCTCATGTTCTGATTCACTTGGGAGTACGTTCGTTGTTTAAGCTAATTTTTATTACTGTGTAATATTAAATTTATTTGAAATTTTATGTGAAAATTACGCACATTTAACTTGTTAACAGAATACAATGTCAAAGCAAAGACCAGACTAGTTCCTACAACAATCAACGTTATCGACTTGATACTTTGTGCATGTTTAATTTCGCTTATCATACATTTTAATCAAAACCTAATGATGCGGCTAGGACAGTTTCTTGATGATGAAATCTTTGAAAGATCGATAATGTTGACTAAAAAATGTCTGGACTTAAGATATATAAGAAACTTATTTAAAATAATGAAATTATTTTTTATTGCACATTTAACAATATTATTTTTTTTTCTGAATGCTGTTTTTTTTTTTTGAATCCGCCTTACACTAAGACCTAGATGGATGCAAAGAAGCTGGTCTCGAAATGAGAATGGAAAAACTCATATCTCTGAACGTCGCGCTCTTATATACCAATATATATTAAGTTCCTTTGCATATCTTATTATCTAAATATTACTCACATTATTCTTCGTAACATAATTTTCAAATAGTCTTTTTTTATCAATTCAACAGCTTAAAGCTTAGACCTATTGAATTGTATTAAATTAGACAGGGAAACAGATTATGCATTTGTAATAAGAATCCAAATCAGTTTCCTATTTTTGGCGGTTCAGTTATTAAATTAAAATCTAAAATTTTACTTTTAATGTTTTTGTGAAAGGTAATAATAAATATTAAAAACTATTGCCATTCAAATTAAATAAATTATTAATCACATTTAGAAAGCAAAAATTAGGTAATTAATGAGCAGCAGAATCAAGGTATCTAATATTCTGACAAATTAATCATATTAAAATAAATTACATAAAAGGAAAACTAATGGTGTTTGTAGATTCCTGTAAATTTCGTGGAAAATCAAATAAAAACGTAATACTTTATGACTCGTTTTTATTATTAACAGTGAATGCTACTTGTATCGATACCTTAAAAGTTGAAGTAAGCTATGAACAGTTTTACAATGAAATAATCTTTCTTATTTATGTTCTATGAAAACAGGGCAAAACATCTCATAGTACAGTATAAAAAGAAAAATAATCACTAATTACATCATACGGAAAAAGTACTCAATTCCCTGTTTGCCATCCCATTGATTACGCGAGGCCTTTAAAGCGCGATGGAGTATCGCGATGCGAGCGGCGGCGCGGGCGGGCGGCGCGCGCGGCCAATTAGCGCCCCGGGCCGCGACGTGCCTCGCCTCACGATAACTAACTGCCTTATCCGGCATCTCTGTTAGCTTGTTTGCTACTAATCTCTTACAGAAATGTTTTTCTTTCAAAAAAATTTGGTTGCCTGTAAAGTCGGTATACGGGCGAAAGTTTTACGTGACAACGACTTTGAATGGTAAAATCATTTTAATGTGAATATTCATTCGTATAGTAGGAAGAAGGATGAAATAATAGTAACAATTTAAAACATTTATTTATACAAAGAATTATATTTAAAACATTAATTTATACAAAGAATCTCGCACTGAATTTCATATTAACAAAATTTTATTTTACCTTTACACATACATACGTATTTATATACAAATATACATACAATAACTTGCAATACATTTGCAAGCTATGCACTAATTCTCTAGTGCTGCGCGCGCGGCAGACCGATCATAGTTGAGTGGGAGAGACGCAAGGCATTCGGCGGGCCTCTCTCGTTCGGTGACTCATCGTTACGTTACCGAGCGTTACACTTTCAAAGTGACTCCCAGC
The DNA here is from genome assembly GCA_005406025.1 of Eumeta japonica. Taxonomy (NCBI): domain Eukaryota; kingdom Metazoa; phylum Arthropoda; class Insecta; order Lepidoptera; family Psychidae; genus Eumeta; species Eumeta japonica. The sequence continues at coordinate 923,694 of BGZK01000036.1, read as the reverse complement.
CGCAACCTAATTTAAGACGTTGTCACGTCAAAAAAGGAAAAATGCGTCTCGAAGAATGTACCGTCGTTGGATGTTTTTAAATTTCAGGTTCAAGCATTACGAAAAGACCTTGGTGTTAATAATGTTTAATATTAATACATTCGCATCAACATTTTCATTTTGCTCGAACGGTTGAACAGATCACGATGGGAAAGGGAAGGTAGAAGAGTTTATTGGGTTCCATTTGGGGTACTTTTAGGGCGAAATTTTTTAAGGGGTCCTGCGACATAAAAATCCTAAGAAGTGATATGATTTATTTGAATTTAATTAAAAACGAAACCGGAATCGAAATCAGAAGTAAAACCGGAATAGGGGTTAGATCGAGAGGAAATTAAGGACGAGGAGCGGGATTGGAATTATGATGGATATATGGATAATAGTCATCAGTCGATACAAAAGATGTACAAAACATTTTAATAATTTTTTAACACATAGAAAGCTACTCTATCCCTGAGTAATATACTTTATATTTTATTTTGATATTAGTTTTAACCCCTGGCTTCGTCCAGATTGGAACTGCGACTGATAGCGGAGTTGCAATTGAAATCTGGATAGAGAACAAAATCGAGTAAAGTACAAGAATTAAAAGCGGAACCGGGACCGAAATTGAGAACGCTCATTTTCAACCCCAGTCGGGTTGAAAAGGAATGTAAAGATGGGGGCAAAATTTAAAGTGTGACCTGGAAGTTGTGTCAAATATTATACATAGGTACTAAAATTTATCGCCGATTTCAACCGTATATTTGTATTATTGAACCGAACTACTACACCGATTCTAAAAATTCATTTACTCATAGGAAGCTACACTATCCTCAAGTAATATTGCCTATATTTTATTTTAATACTAAGTTCCAGCCTAGTTCAAATCGGAATGTGATTGTTAACGGAATTGAAATTACAAGAGGAATAGACATCAGAATAAAGAACGGGACCAGCATTAGAATCGAAAGCGGGACCGAGACCGAAATTGAGAATGGTACTAGAGTCGAAAACAAGAGTAGGACGGGATCAGAATCAAAAGTGTGACTAGGATTGGACTCGTAGACGAGACCACGATTTAAATTGACATCGATCGATACAAAAGTAGAAAAAATCATTCTATGTCCATGCTGACACAGCTGCGGGCATTAACTATAAGGGCAGGTCACCCACAAAAAATGCAGAACGACGTCTGCCGGACCGGCTAGTGTATAAATAAATATGAATCGCTAAAATATAGTACGCGCTTCACTTCCACACCAAATTGGCGAATTTTTTTTAATGTCGTGTTTGTTTTTGTCGGGACAAGGTGTGTTTAAGGTGTTTTTCTGTCTATTTGTCCGGAGTATCTTTGGAACAGCTATACCGATTTTGATGCAACTTTCATTAAAAGGTAGAAGAGCTTATTGAATTACATTTGGAATACTATTCATTTCGGAAATATTTGGTGTTGTTGCGCGAAAATTAGAAAAGGTTTATAAATCGGATAATTTATGGGAATCAAAAAGGTGGAACTAGAATCGAGATTGAGAGCAGAATCGGAGTTGGGATCTAAGCCGAGACGAAATTGAGGATGAGATTCAAAAACAGCATCATGTTGGATATAACGTCATCAGTCAATATAAAAGAAGAATATAAAAGAATTAATTCTATGTCTGCACGGGCGGAGACGCAAGCGGTAGCTATCTACAGTAAAAAAATATCAAGGCTTTAATTCTGATTTAGGGTCTCATGAGAATTACTACGAACACTTATACTTTAACCGATTTCAATGGGAAGTAGTATGAGAGTGAGAGATACCTGAAAACCAATAAAAGGACATACGATATATTTTTAAGGTGCTGTGAAAATTACTGACAACCCTTACAATTTAATGAATTTTAATAAAATTTAATTTGGAGGTAGCTGAAAGCGAATGAAAGGATTTACGAAATATTTTTACTACTATAATACTTAGAACCTATATCGTTTAACTGAAATCAATAAAATTTATTCTAGAGACAGTTGTAAGCCAGAGAATGAATATATGATACATTTTTTAGGGTTCGTTTAGTTCTGCTAAAAAGCCTTACAGTTAAACCGATATTACTAAAAAATGATATGCAAATAGCTCGAAGCCAATGAAAGAATATACAATACATATTTTAGCGTTACTAAATGAAGAGGATGAGGATTACAAAAGCATAGTTTAACCGTTTCAATAAAACTTTATATAGAAATAGCTTGAAGCCAATGAAGTATACCGGGCACATATTTTAGGGTTATATGAATATTACTAAGAACGCTTATTGTTTCACTAATTTCGCTGAAATTTGCACAAGTTTCTTTTATTAGCAGAAAGAGAGTTTTTACGATAGGTTCTGCTTCTGTAGTTGAATTTTGTTAGATCAATAAGAACGTACATAATTTAAAAGATTTAAATGAAACTTGGAATGAAGATAGCTTAATTCACCAAAAAGGAAAAAGGCTACGTTATTTTTAATATCCCATAGTTAAAAATTAATTGACTAAAAATCATTCTGACCACCATTTTCGCAAGTTATAGTTTCTTCTTATTAATTTTGTAAGTTGTTTAGGGCTCTAGAGGAATCACTGAAACAAACCAGTAGTGATTTTGGAGGCTCACTTCAGGCTGTGCTGGAGCGAGCATCGTTGCCGCGAGGCGATAGCTACTACTAAAATGAATCTGTTTAGGAGGGTAAGTCTAATAAGGAATAAGACTATTATGGGAAATAAGAAATATGAAGTGTACTGATAAACTACTGGCATTTAGGAGAATGTTCGAGTAATTTAACCATATCAACTCTTATCATGTTTTCGTATTAGTAATTTAATGTTCTAAAAACAGTTCAGCTCTATCCTAGGTCGTTCAATAATATGTGCTAGCATTAAGTTTTTTCAACAAATTTTAAAAACCTGTAAGCATTGCGGGATGCATTTCTGGGATGTGTTGGGAGTTTATTGCGATCTACTCAAGGCATTGTTTGATTACGTAAATCATAAAAATTGCATAGAAACACTACGTCTTTATGGGATTACGGACCGGGCATTCGACTTCCTGAAATCGTACAAATATTGGAGTTCAGAGGGTCATGACCTGAGATTGCCTTAATCCATTGTCCTTATGAGAAAAATAAATCTGTCTTTGGTCCATTTCAGCTTTTGATTCATATCAATAATCTCTCTAGTCTTGATGAGGATGCTTATGAAATATTATTATGCAAAGATCGCATCTCATTGTCTATTCAAGGTTAAGAGATAATAACTCTCGTATTAAAATTTTAAATTTGATCAATTGAATGATGAATGAATGTACACTGACAAATCAAGTCTATAGAGTAAATGTGTATGATAGAAGAATTGGTAAAAGTTTCCCTAGAAAATGTTATACAAACCACATTGATAACATATTAAAAACGGCCAAATTTTAAGCACCTAGAACGGACGAGCTCGCATGAAAGAATGATTTTTATCAATAAACTAAGAGAGATTTAAAAAAACCATATAATTTGGAAATCTGTGGTCTCTGCTGCCCAATCTTCTGGGAAATAGGAGTAGGTTTATAATAACGATATATTGACCCATTTCAAATGTTCTGCTATTATAATCAATGATTCGAATACAAATCCAAAAATAAAAATATTTTTGAATTTTCTATCTCGTTTGTAATTTGATGTGTAATATAAAGCACTATAGGCAAAAAACTTTCTCAGCTATGAAGCAATTGAAAAGTGTAGATTTTTATTTCATAATATATATGCAAATAAAATTTTATACTCTTTTGAAAAAGTATCTCGTTCATAGCCAAATCATACTGTAGTTCCCGTACATATAAGTCACCATTTCTGTAAGTAGTTTTACATAGTCAGTAAATAAGAAATAAGACAATCAACCTTTATTTAAGCTGAATGTGAGCACTGTGTAAAAGAGAACTTATCAAATAACTTTACAGAGGGAATCGCATCTAGTAAGTCGTCCGAACTAATATCAAGTTCACGCTCCGCAGAGCTTCACCTGCACGTTTAAGCGCGCAGATTTATCGCTTCCAGAATTATTTCGCTTTCAGTAATAATGCACCCGCGGTCCAACTCTATTTTCGTAGTTTCGAGATGAATGGCCGTCTTCGCCGCCATGGAAGTGGGATAGATCGTAAGTGGTTTAATACTTTGCACTGCGTGCGGAAGATCTACTCTTATTGACATAGTTTTTGCTTGTAATATTTAGGAAACTTTAATGTATAACCTGCCCAATGGGACATATTTGTAATTACAATTTCAACTAAATTGTCGGGTTAGATTTTAATTACCCCATTATGGACTTTCTATTTCAGATTGAGGAGCTTGATCCTACGTTGGCCCGGTGCGATGTGAAGGCTGATTCTTTTAAATATACATTTTGTTATTCAACTGTACTGAACGGAAGTCGATTTATTAAGATGTTATAGATACTTATTAATTTTTAGCACATGATAAAATTAAATGACTTATTTATTAAAACTACTCAGTTGATGTACTGAAACTGTAGATCTTTATGTTGCGTAACTTCCATTAGTTTTCTTTACATTGGCATTGATATTGATTTCTTTTCGCTATCTTATTTACTTAGCCTCAACTTACGATATTTCCGTAAGCGGTTTCTCATTTTTGGTTATGGTAGTTTTTGTTGATCTTTAATAAAAAAAGGAAATTTTGAAACTATCGACATAAAATTAAAAACTTAAAATTATATTCAGAATATTTTTATTTCATGGCTTATAAAATAACATTTGAAATACGATATAACTTTTTTGCGAATTTATAATTTACAACTCGTTCGGAAGGAAGTTTACCCTCAAGAAAGAAACTTAACAGTAGTTCTTTTTTAATTTGGTCATGGATAGCCGAAACAAAAAAAAACATCGCTGAAGAAAACAGCCGATACGAAGTCGAGCCGTCTATACCCATGAATATTTATCTTATAAATATTTGGAAATTGTATAATACTCTTTTTTACTGAGTGATCAATTGATAATGCTCTTGAATTTATATGAAGGTAGATTTTGTATATCTATGGGAACCCTGTTAAACATTAGCAAGCGGAGCCCTCTAAATGAATTTGTGACTTTGCATAGTGGACTAACATATAAACTCAGTTTATTCGTATTTATGGTATTAAGTTTATGTCGATCACAATATCTTTTAAATATTTCTATATTTTTTTACACATAATCATAAATTAATTGGGATGCTAGAGTTAAGACTCCAATTTCCTTACTCTTATCCAAGCTTGTACATCGCGCGAACGGCCCGCTTCTGCAGCACGAAAATTCTATGAATGTCCCCAAAACAAGATGCCGTACGACATCAGGCTATGCAAAGTGCCAAAATAAACTGGTCTGGAAGTTTCGACGTCTGATATATTTCTTACTTTTTTGAAAGTAATTCCAAGGAACGCGGTAGCATTAACAAACGCCAATTCTTCGTTACGTATTGAAATAGCTCCAGATAAATATCTTACATTTGGAAGTGAGTATTTTGTATATTTTGTTTTCATTTCATTAAGAAGTAGGTTATTTCCAGTGAACCATTTCTCTACCTCAGAGATAGCATTGTTCACATCGTCAAAAGTGGGCTGTTATCTTTTAACTTTGAATAATAAAGAAGTGTCATCTACAAACAGTACTATCTCATAAAGATTCTTAACAAGGCCAGGTAAGACATTAATATGGACTAAATAATATTAAAATCTATTACTTGAATACGATTTTAGAAGTACGAGTGCCCGGCCTATTAACCCATCTGCTACGTCACTACACAGTTTCCCGATCAGAGTTCCATGATAAACACAATCGAATGCCTTAGATAGATCGCACAATACACCAATTGCATCTCGTCAAATCCACCCAGGCTCCAATAATATGTTACACAAGCTCAACGCCAGCATCGACTGTTAAGCGACTCCTAGTAAAACCAAACTTTTTATCAGACATTAATTTATTATTATGAAAATGTACTAACAACTGAGTTAGGATTCATTTTCCAAAAATTTCGATGTGACGATAGTACAGATATGAATCTAAAGTTGTTAGGATTTGATGCACTGATGTCTTTAAGTAATGGAATTACTTTCTTTCATAAAATTGAAAAACATGCTTTCATCTAGACACTTATTGATACACGCCAAATGCGACTCATTGCAATCTATAATTAAGTTTAAATAATAATAGAAAGACCACGAAGGACAATAGTCCTTTTGATGTCTAAAGATTTAAATGTTTTAAGATTTAAATTAATATTACAGATCGGATTTTTTCCTTTAGTAATGATTCGGCAAGAGCGGAAGCAGAATTAAGAGACCTAGTAGCTTAGACGAGAATGTCAGTAAAGAACATTTCGAAGGCCTTAGCAACATCTAATTCTAGATGACAAAATTTATTCAAGATTTTTTCATCTAACTTAAGTTAAAGACACTAAACCTTGAATAAGTGTTGTCATTTAACTTAAGTTTAAAGTCAATAAGTTAGCTCTTAATTATTCCAGCCTCATTTTTGACACCCCAAGCTTTACGTGCTTGGCTTTAGCCGCGATGCAAACACGCTTAAAAATCATATAATATTTTTATATATTTAGCAAAGCTCTGACTATTATAAAAAGTCCTTTCGTCATAAAGCCCATAACTTCTACTTTTACGAATTCTCACTGTTGCTCATTCGCTAAATGATAATGACTCATTTATAATAATATTTCTTGTTTTAAATCATTTACTATATTCTGTTTTTATCACGTGAAACATCAAATGATACTCATTGAAATTACCACTGAACTGTTCCGGAATTTTTCGTATGTTTTTTTTTTAAATTGAACTAGGCGAATTGGAAGAACTAATTCGAGGATCAGCGGTGGGTTGCATGTTGCATGTTAATGCATGTTGCGGGCAAGCGTTTAATAGAGATGAAGTTATGGATATCCATAATATTTACGATACATGCTCACATCTGTCCATATCCTGTAGCACCTTCACGGGCCCTTGTCGTTTATGAAGTGATCAATTAAAATGTTTTTCATTTGCCCTGCACCGGCCGGCGGGCGGGCGGGCGGCGGCCGACACATCCATTTACCTGTCCGCCGAACTCAACGCTTGCTTTGTGCACTTTTCATGTATTTATATAGAGCTATTAAATCCTTCCAAAGTAGAAAAATTGCTATTCGCTAAGGCTTTTTTTTATTTTTTTAAAGGAAAATTAAGTAATCTATAAGTAAGTTAATTTATAGAATTGAATTTAATAAAATAATGAAATTCAGTATACAGCAATGTGCATAATAACTTACTATGAAATATTTAAAGTCATACATTTTGTACAAAATAATTTATATAATTTAATATTGGTGCAATAAATTTTGGTAAGTATAATTATTATATGTGTAGGTGACAAATTAATAACTTTATTTTTTTTTTTTTGTTATTGGTACAAACCTTATGCACTCTGAGTTATCCTTAGGTAGCTAATCGTAATATCGTAGTCTACCAGAGATGAAATTCACGGATAAAAATAAAAAAATATAAACTCTAAAAAAAACAGATGTCTACTTAACTATTCACACAACTCACTTTCACGAAACTAGAACACATTTTACTTGACCACACTTCACGTGTTATCGTACCAATCCTTAAAAAAGCATTTGGCTCTTTCGCCTAACTTAACATCTGCATACCCGTAATATGCAATCTCTGGGATTACATCCCCTTTCATTATTGTCCTCTATATCTCAACTAATAAATAAATCTCCAGACTTTGTCTGTACATGTATTGTTTTTGCTAATGTTTGTGATAATATTCGTTTTATGAAGCATTAAATTTATATTCAACATTTTAATTTTTTTTATCTGTTTTTCTATGGTATGCCGTCTATAACTAAACAACAACTTAACCAACAACAACGTATAATTGCACAAATGATAGGCTATATCTCGTATGGTCCGAGTTAATTATTGTAATGGCTAAATGGATTATAATTAAATTTTCCATAGATTTTATTTTTGAGTCAGATTTTTTTATAGAATGTAGTGGTAGATTGTGTCTTAGAATAGGAGAGACACTTTATATACATATTGTTCATATTATACATATATATCACCAAAAGTAAATCACCAATGTATTAAGAAGTGCTGAGATTGATACTGATACCGGTGATGGAACTAAGAACGGAGAACGAGGCCGGGATGCAAAGCGTACTACAGATCGGAAACCATCATTCCTAAGTTTTAATTTACACGCGACAAAGTGAGTGGTAGGCGGCTTATTTATAAATAAAGTTGAAAGTGGACATTTAATTAAGGATTCAATTAACCACAGTTTTTCAGATTTGTAATCTATTCCCATTTTCATGTAAGAAAATATGTTCTATCATGTTATTTATTAAAAGGAAAGTGTTTCACTAATTTGTAACAGTGTTTTAAATTGATGTAGAAATAATTTTGACTTTTATCATGAGCATATCAGAATGATAATTTAAATTGTGGGAAATTATTGTCTTAACTCATGACAAACGTAAAATAGTCATTTTAGAATCTTAGAGTATCGCATATGAAATCACTATTTTAATTGAATTTACGGTTACTAGAAAACATTCTAAATCTTATTTTTAAAAACATGCCATCTTTTTTTTTTAATTATCATTAATGATGATAATATCGTAAAAGAATGAATGGCCTACCGATCGCAGCTCCATGTCGATCCGCAGCCGAACCAAACAAAAGCATTTATCGTGATAAGTCCAACGCGGGCGATTGAAAAACGAAAAGGAAGTGTCTGAAGGTTTTTAAAAAGAGAAATGGATGCGGATAGCTTTTAAAGGTGCTCCGAGACAAATGATCGCGAAATCCCCGGCCCCGGCGCGGCAGCGCGCGCCGATCTGGGCCGCTTTCAGCCGCGCCCGCGCTCGGCGTACGCGCGCGTACATCGGTGCGGCTGAACTACGTCTACAGAATAATCGAAACATATAAAATAAATATAATAATTTTATTTGTTATTCGTGTTTTATGTTTTAATCAAAAATTTGAAATAGAATATATCTCTGGATAATTACTTGTCGTTCGACAACATAAATATTTATTTTGACATTTTATGTTTATTAAAACTGCAACTTTTTTCCTTATTCATTTACTCACATAAAATAACACTTCTTTGTAAGTGATGACTGCTCGTATCACTCCACCAAAACCAGTCATTACGAATTTTTATTTCTCACCTACTTCTTCGCTGGGCGTGAATTCAAATTTAACCGATTCTGCTTACAATTTCGACTGTCTCTCTGCTTCCACCTGTGTGGATGTAGAATGAATTTTCACATCTCTCCTATTGGTGGATCTCGCTGTCAGTTCTGACCCCGGCCTCTACTTCAAGTCCGGTGTCGCCGGCAGGTCCACCTTCATCTTACGCCTCGATTCCGATCTCGGCAACACTCTCGATTTCTATGCAGAGCTCAATGTTATATTTTCATTAATACCAGTATTAATCAATTACCTACTATATTTCCTGAATTTTTATTGTGTAAAAGGTATTCTATATCGAATTATAGAACATTATCTTTATCCTGAAAAATTTCTTTGCCGTTCTTTAACTACTCGAAAATAATTAGAGGATAAACATTGAAACAATATGTATTCATATTTATTATATTCTAGACAATAATAAAATGTCTACCTATCTCACTTATTTATTAGGACATAAAAATTATTTTTTGGAAAGAAAATAATATAAGTTTAATATGAACATTAAAAAAGAAAGACAATTAAAAAAATCCAACAATAATACAGCACAATTACTTAAGTCCATCTTAAATCCTTAGAAAATCAAATACTGAGCAAATTAGCAAGCTACTTTTATTACTATTGTTTTTAAAAATGGTGTCCGTTGGAACCATTGAGATGGGGACACTTTGACCACTCGAACAGGGGCCGAGTCATATACAGGCACTGCTTCCTCGGCATCAGTAAACCGCTTTTGTCCGAATTTTTCTTTTATTTCAGGAAATAGAAAAAAATCGCAAGGGCGAGATCGGGGCCGTAAAGTGAGTGAGCCAGTATTTCTAAGCCTAACATCTCCTAATGGCGATTTAGCGGTATGTGACGAGGCGCTGTCATGATGAAGAGGTCCTACTGCGAGGTCGTTTTTCCCGAACTTTTTCCAAAACAAGAGGCAAAAGTTTATTGGTGTATAGTGCAACAATTGTTACAGCAGTGACTGTTCTTTTATCTTCTAAAACAATAGTAGCACAAGAACCTATTATTCCGAAGAAAGATCTGTCAGTTTAGTGGGCAATTGCTCGAAAGGAAGCACTCACTGCACAGACTGTCTTTTGGTTTCGGGATAGTTACAGTAAATGCATCTTTCGTCACCTGTAACTAGGTCGTATATGCCATTGAAGTCACCACCGGCAATTTTTTGTATTAAATTGCGGCACCAATTAAAACGACTGAATTTTTGAGCATAGGTCAAATTATGAAGTATCCACCGAGTACAAAGCTTTTTGACCGCTAAATATACACGAAGGATTTCTCGCACTCGACTCATACCGATGCCTAAACTTATTCAAGTTTTTTGGTAAGTTATTATTTTGTCAGTTTGTATCATGAGCCGCTCATCGCTGACGTTATCCTCGATCGTCGCCATAGAAGGACGTCTCTCACGCAGATCGTCAGCCAGATCAGTGCGACCACGTTTGAACTGCTTAAACCAGTTGTAAATATTACCAATGGATGAAGCTTCCTCATGAACGGACAACCGAAATAAATTATCACTTCCTTGTTAGCTTAAATGGCAACGAAAATCATAAAAAACCATTGCACCAAAGTTTCTTGCATTAAATTCATATGTCGTTAAACAAACCATTTTTTTTCGCCAATTGGTAAAAACAAATAACACATGAATGCAATATACATAATAAGGTTGGCAAAGAATTCAATTTTTAAAATTTAAATATGTTTTTCTATTTTATCGTTTTTAAGTAGACAGTTCTAAAAATTATAAAGGTTATATACGTACTTATGAATCACCCGTTAGAAATGATTAGGTGTAATTGAGTTATTGTTCACAAATTTTCGTTATTTCAACGCGATGAATATGTCCAGGACCGATGGCTTAACGTTCTCTCTCGACACAGAACAAGTTATAAAAATCATGGTCAATTCATCAGTGGTCGGGGACCAAACCTATCGTCTCATGTTTGAAAATAACGTGCCCACCATTCAAATATCATTGTTTTTCTTTTCAAAAAGCAATATCGATGTGGATTAGATATTAAGTATTTTTTTAACAAAAGCGTATAATTACTATATTGCATCGTTCATGTATTGCGTGACCGTTTAAAACCACCATTGTCGATGGAGCTCACGCGCCGGGTCTCACTACCCGCCGGCGGCGGCGGCGCGTCCGCAGATGTATCACCGTCCGCGTCGACGGCGACATTCGCATCACAGGGATGTGCGGTATGCATTGAAATCGGCCAGCGCGTGTTCGCCGACATCGGCGGGGGCCTCGCGCCGCGCAGCCGCAATAAATTACCGGCTCTTTTCACGTGTTCGCCGCCCGCCCCCGCGTCGCCCCAGATCGTTTGTTAACTACTTTTTTTTGGAAGAACATAAATTTTATAGTTCAGGCTCACAATAGAGCAAAATTTAAAGTCAACAACTGAACCATATTGAATATAAATTCAATTGAAACTATAATATTATTGTTATACTATTAGAATATCATCTGATATTCAAACTAAAAAATTGAAATACGACCCATAACCGCACCACATGCTTTAGATCTGTTTACCTTGACCAATCCCAAAATTGACATGCCATCAAAATACTATTGATAAGTACATTTTATGAAAAAAAAACACTAAACTTAAATCAAAGATTTGTTCATATTCGGTAGTGAAATACTGAGAGATCAATGTAACAGCTCTCGTCCTGAACACATACGAAGGCATCAATAAAGTATAAAAGTATAAAACGTCGATGTTTGCATATAAAAAATAACTTGATTCATTGTTCATTTTACTTAATACTCTTTTTTTCCTTTCAATAACAAAGTGACTTACAAATTCAAATCAAAATACCTTTATTTCATAAGTTAGAAAATAACACTTGAAATATGTCTTTGTGTCCAATTTATACTTTACCGCTCGTTCCGAAGGCAGTCTTCTTCAAAGAAAAATGAGCAAGAAACTTAAAAATAGCTTTTTTCTAACTTAAACACACATAGCCAAAATAAATAAAAAACCAAAAATAAAGGAACAGCCCGGTAAGAAGTCGAGCTGCCTATGCCCATAAATATCTGTCTCCTAAATATTTGGAAATTGTGTAATCCTCTTTTTTACTCGATGATTGTTTAATAATACTCTTAAAAATTAGAGTATTCCACTAATAAATTCTACAAATTCTACCTATTATTTTTTATTATAAACATATTGTATATACAACATCCGAATAACATGTAAAAGGTTTTACACAAGTTATATATATGCTTACAGTATTAAATTTGTCATTATTCCAATGTAAATATTGAATATTGACTTTCACTCGCATTAGCTTGAGCCATGTGATCATATAATGAGTACCTTATGAAAGATTATCAGAAAGGCAGATCATTCGATTACTATCCTGGTCTCGACCTTGTTCCCGATGCCGATACCTGTTCAAGTTCCTATATCTATCGCTATATTTTGCAGTCCTAATGCGTGTCCCGATCGCGTTTGATCCGTGCTCAGACTCTCAATCCTGATAATTCATTAATTACGCATCCAGCGCTTTCATCCTCATGGAATCCTTTTCATTTTAATTCACGTTCATGATTGGGTTCGTTCAATAATAATCGATCTAGTTATTATGTAAGTATGTACTTATGTGTATTGATATATACATTTGTTTATATACTCTAAATTCCGTAATAAAAAAAAATATCTATCACATCAAGGGAATATTGTAAAGTTAAATACCACCCAACTGATTGTGAATGATTTGGCAGATATGGAAAAAAGCAAAATGAAATATAGGCCAGATAATTTATAAATAGTGTAGCTGTCTATGAGTGAAAGATTTTTGGACGCAGCTCGGTATCTCCAAAGCCGTGGAATAGTCTAAAATGAACAAACTAATTTTACTTACTTCTAATTAGTACCGATATACCTAAAAAGTAAAAACTTCAATTATTCACTTCACTTTTTACCATTTCCAGGCTATGGTCATTTACATTTAAACCTTGTTCAGGTACCTAGCTCTTAGTATACCTTAATATATCTATTTGAATATAGACGATGCAGTACATGAACATTTATTTACATAATTGAACAAAATAATTAAAACTAGTTTAAATATCACGAATATTAATATTTATGTAGCTGAAACGAAACTTTCGACGCGCAGTTTAAATTAACACAATCTATTAATGGCATACATTTCTTATTTTAAAATATCATAAATCATCATTTTTTTTCATAAACTTAGAAAGAAAACGTAAATAAAAATAACTTGAGCTTCTTAAATGATATAGATTGAAAGCTTTATTACCGAGGGTTGTTTACCCGCGGCCGGCGAACTGGCAAACGTCGAACGCTGTTCAAAATCGATTACGCCCATGAAAAGTCATGTAAACAAGTCACCTGTCACGGCCGCCGCGTCACGCCGCCGCCGACGCCGGCGCAAAGCTCACGCAGCGATGGATGGTGCTTTTATTTTTGATGATAAAATACTACGTCATAAATTTCAAACTTGCTATGTGTATAAATCGTTATTGAAAATTGATTTATTAACTTAAGAAGTTACATATTAATGATATTATACTGAAACAAACATGTAGCTTTTCTTGAAAATTGATGTCATGGTACATCAGTACAACCTTACTAAGTATTATCAAAAAAATAAAGATCTCGCTGTATATACTGCAATTCTGTCGTAAAAATGATTTTGACTACTAAAAACGTTCTTTTCAATTAAATTTGAAATCTAGCTGACACTTTACGCTGACTGACATCTAAACGTAAAAAGTATTATTATGATTTAATTAAACACTTTTACCTGACACGTTTTGTATAATAAGCTCTATTGACAGAAGTTAAAAACAAAAATGTTTCCAAGTATGTAAATATAACAACGGTTTAAAAAACAATAATCAATACAAACACTAATCTAAAAAAATGAACAAAAATCTAAAAAAGCATAGATTTAAATAAATTTGACTATTTTCCTAAAATTTTGATATACATATAACTTGAAACTGCCTTTTAATTTTGTTACTGTGAACTAGTCCGTACACAATTGCCCGTGTATAAACAAAAAAAAAACAGAAAATGTGTCACAAGTGCCACATCCATACGACAACCGGCAGTGCCGATCTCGGACCGTAAACGTTTCGGGATGAAAAATTCCCCGACGTAAGCCCGTTGACGTATTTTGAAAAATCGTAACGAGCAAACGATGTGACACCTCGTCCGTGTCGGGGCCTTATTGGATATTATTAAAAGCGGTGGAAAACCCTGCGAAGGGCTTTTGTTTGGTGGCGTGTGAACCATCGAAAGATTAGGGTGTAAGTTTATGGCGAAGGAAATATTTAATAGGACTTTTTTAGACGGCACGTATCGATTTCGAAGTATGTAACATCTAACTAGTAAATTTGTATGAATACTTATCAGTTTGGTTTGATATCGACATAAATTTAATTAAAAAAAATTACTTACCTTCACAGAAATGAAGAACTAAGTTAAAATATGTTTTCTTTAGATCACACAACGAACCATATCATTTTCCGATGTTCGAATAAGTAAGAGAAACAATTATTTCGAAGGTGAAGAATTCTTGTCAAATCTGCAATAAGCGGCTTAGGTGGCTGCACCCTTTGACCGCGCGGCGCCTAAATCATGGAATAAGCTTTTAGCTCGACAGCGTCCATTTCCATAAATCACGAAGGTGAGCTTTTTAACGGACCATACTGGCAGTCATACAAATGGCAATCGAGAATGAAAACCGAATTACAAAATTGATGACATATACATATATTTAAGTAGAACGTATGTACCCAATTCAAATTAAACACGTTTCAGTAGTTTCTGAAACAGAATGGAGCTGATTTCTTTTACGAATTGCGTGGAGGGAAACCGTAAAGCCTTTGTATTACGTTAACTAAAACCACTAAACTATAAATTGTCGCTAAACAACGGAACGAGTTAAAATCACAGTTAAAATTGTAGCGAATCCTGTCCTCGTTAAGGTAACAATCGGCCCGAGTCCTCGGGCCGTATTCAATTACGGAGGGCGCCGGCGCATACCGTCCGCATACACGCCGCTGCCTCCGCCCGATAGCGCCGTGTCGTACGACGGGAGTAAAACTATTCGTGTTCACCCCACGTGAGACATCGTGAGGAATACATATCTTCATTTTGGACAAAACGTAATCACTATTTAAGCATTTGATTTTTTATACGTGTAACGACACACGTTTTCATGTATAGATGTCGCAAAGTCGCAACACCACCCCATATTCGCTCCTATTGCAGTGAATTAAATGGAATCAATTGTAACGTTTAATATGTTTGACTCTCGTCGACGCCAAGACTAAGTACCTCAGGAACGCTGTATTTCGAACTCGAAAGCGACGAGTACCTGATCACGGTCGAATCAACCAAAAATAAAATCTGATTGACTCACTAATAAATAATGATATACATACATGATATTCCTTTGATTTTTTTTGAACTAAAATACATTTTCCTAACTAAAAAAAAAGTTTCAATTTCACTGCTTAAAAAAATTTAATAACGACCGTGGCACCTGCACTCCGCCGAAATCACAGACGAAATCTGGTCGCCATTGCTGACCCTTCGGCGGCGCGCTATCCGAGGGAGAGGTACTTTTATTATGTTCACGGGCCAGCCGCGCCGCCCCCCGGGACCACTCGGCTCTATCTGCAGAACCGCACGGATTACCGCGCCGAAATTGTACTGAATCGTTACTGCGCGTTCAGCTTGAGACTATACATTCGTTCGCAAGATTTCATATTTTTACTACTGAAAGTAATAAATGGGACATCAAAGAGAAGCGATAGCTCCATCGTTTAATGCCGATTTTGCCGATGCAGGACATGTAGCTTGAACGAGTACTTTGGCCTGCATTATTTTTTGAAAAAATTGTAACAATCAGTTGTTGTTTGCTATGATAATACAGGAAATTATCGAAATGAAGCCTAAAAGTTCCGAATGGTTCATCAAAGTTTTTTGAAGATTCAAAAATTTTTCTAAAAAGGAGAAGAAACATTCCATGGTGCCAAGTGGAGCCAAGTGTGAATTACGTCTTGACACCTCTTAGAGAAAACTCATACATGTTCAGCGGTAGGATACTAAATAAATTGTATGAATTCCAGTATTAGGTACATATTGTATCTTTTTGCCGGCATATTTTCAATTTCTTAGAAAAGAGTAAATGTATAACGGATAATGTTCATTTTACTATTGAACACGGGCCCACCAATTTTAATAGTGTCCATTCCAAAAATTATTTTACGTCATTTTCAAAATAAATGAAAGCCTATGTAAAACAATTTATTAAAACTGTTCATGAATTTTTGTGTTAATTCTTATTTTATTCTGCATAAATCCATTTTAGTATAGGTGTAAGAGTGAAATGTAAATTAACTGGGTTCTAACTTCATGTAAAAAGTTCAAAGTTTTGAAAACCTATCAAATTAATGACGATTAGCCATTGCCATAAAATGATTGTAGTTGTAATTGGGGGTTACCGCCATGAACAGGAATATATCTTTTACCAACAAATACAAATTTGAAGACTAAAAATTATCTGAATGGAAAATCTAGATCTTCTTAAATCCTTCTTCTAAACCACTACTCCTAAAATACAGTATATAATTACCTAATCGAAGGCCAAGCATCAATTCTTAATATTATATGTAATTATTAAAAAATGAACAACTTTTGAGAAGATTAATTCAAAAAAACTACGAGTGTGCTTTTGGAAAAAGTTCGTTTGTGACTGCGGTTTGTCAGTCCATTAGCCATCAGATTTCTTGACAGAAAAAAAAATGAAATTTCCAAACTTAATTCAATTTCCCCCCAATGGCCATACCAAGAAAAAAAGGTGAAAGGACACACAATCAGTGACCATTTAGAAATTTTAATTATAACAAAGTGTTGTTACGGAATTAATAAATATACCAAAGAACGAATATTTGAATGATAAATACGTAGAATACAAGATTATGGTTGAATTTTACAAAAAAAACTCCCTACTGTAATATTATACTTGCCTCTTAAACAAAGGTCACCCTTCAGCAGATCTATAAGAGAAATCAGAGGCTCACGTAAATGAACACTGATCTTAGAAATATGCTGAGCTCGGTCAAGTTTATGAAAGGCCAGACACATGACCCTGTTAATGTCTGTTCCTTTCTTCTGTTTCTCCTCATTGATATTTCCTCAAATATTTTACTTGATAAACTGCGACTTACAATAATTGTATTATGTCTCATCAACGTCCTCATTTGTAATGATACAGAAAATCGACTGTAAAATAGAAGCCCGCGGTGCGCGGCTGTGTACAATCACCACCTTTCTCGAATTTTATCAGGGCGCGGGCGGGGCGCGGGCGGGCGGGGGCGGGAAGGTGCGCCGCCATTGTCGGGATCTGTAAACGCTCCCCGAATTATTATCGGGACGCTTTCAACTATTTCAGATGATTTTTCACGATACGTAATCCTATTTCTTCGAAAAAGTACGAGGGATGTTTCCTCGTAGATGGGTTTGACTTATTTATAAAAAATAATTCTAATAAATGTTGTCGTTTTGTTGTGTAATTTGTTAAAAGTTTTGCGGATCAGGAATCATTTTTTCAGTACCTTCATTTGGGTAGTGTCCATCCTGCGTGTTGTCGAGGGAGTGCATAAATATATACCTATAATTACTTAAATTAACGACCTCAGTTTACATGATTTTTGTGCCCCATTTGTATCACCTCAGTAGGAGCTCGATGTAACCCGGTCCGCCATGATAGAAAGCCGAATCTCCATGAAGTTTTGACACAAAAAAAAAATTTGAACTCGCGGTATTTTCTGAGTCGAAGGCTCCGTCTAACTATTAACCACTCCGTCACCATCGCAGATCATTCTGCCTATTTAGCTAGTGAGTAATTAATTGAAAAAATTGGTAGTGAATATATTTAGTATAATCTTACATGTCAATAAACTTGAAACCGGGGTACGCAAAGAATTTATTATTTATCAAATTTCATTGAATTCAAACTAAAAATTTATGCTAGTTTGCTATACGAACTAATGCGATCCTTATTATAATATTTATCTATATGTTAATGGCCGAAGGTATCACTCATAAATGGAAATCAAAGAGTTTTTTTTTATCGAAAATATATTAAAAATGCCAAAAACAATAGTACTCTTATTTACTGGATTTAATAATCGAAATGTGCACAAGGAATCTTTAACAATCAGTTCCAAATTTGCATTCAGAAAGAATGTTCGAAGTTTGCCCGATCGCCAGCCAATTGGCGCCCCGCGGTGAATAAACACAGTACTGGGTGACAGGTCAGCTCTAGCAGGCTGGAGGGCAGTAATTCCACGGCTACAGTGGTGTCGAGAGGACTACTTTTGCCTGCAAGACGATTCGAAATGTGCAAGCGGTCCTTGACGCATAACTCCCTCGTCGACACAACAGGCTCAAGTTTTCGGTTGTATTTAGGGTTGCAGAAATATTACATACAACTTCGCGACTTCAAGTGACAGCCCTTTTTTTTTAATAAATGGACAAAATAATGTTATTCAAAATAGCTGTATTAGTTTATTGCGATTTACACTTTTATGTCTAGATCCCATAAGAACATACATATACAGGTAAGAAATTTTAATTAATTAAATTATTATATAATGTTTGATGCATAATATATTTGTATTAAATATGCTTCTTTATTATATTCCAAACATGTTCTCTTATTGTATATAAAAATATTGAACAATATAATATTTAGGCTACATAAACAGATTAGACTACAAATTGAAGGGCTCAGCTAAAAAATTAAAAAATAAACAGTAAACTAAAAACTATTGAACTTATTTTACAAAAATGCTGCCCCGGGTCTGGCCTGGTCTGAAAGACCCCATTACGTTAGCAGCATTGCCGCGTTGGATGGCCACAGATAGCGTTTGAAACATGTAAGATCCAGAACGGGGGTCGCCCTCTTTGTCCCTGAGTATCCTGCTCAAATCGCTTATGAATGCTTGAATGCTTAAATACTTTACCTCACTACCCCATGAGCCAGCTGTTTTGAATGTCACCTAAATAAAAAGGCACGTATCCTACAGAATGTAATATTTCAAATATTTTTGTTTGTCGACCGCCCCGAAGCCTGCTAATCTTGAGGTGTACTTTACGTGTTTACTCATATGGTATCCCAAATTAGAGAGCTCTCTCTTTGCTTTGAATTTAGGTAAATTCATCAGGTCACTTACCATACAGATGGCTAAGATCAGGAAATTCAAACATACATGGAACCTTGGCAAGTATCAACGCCCGCCAGATAATATCATTAAGAGCATGGTAACCTGGAAAACTGCCAGAGCTATGTTGACAACTCATCCCTTAGCCTCTATGGTTGAACCACAAATACATGAGTATGATTCGCATACATTCGCCCAACCGAAATGTCACAACTAGCTCAAGGTAGTTGTTCACCGGTAAAGTGCCAAAGTTGAGTAAAGTCAGCGCATACAACCATGTTTCAGATTCTGAAGTGCTGATATAAACCTCAGCCTAGTTTTATTAATAGCATCGAGCACTTCCCTTAATTGCCACTTAAGAGCGGTTTTGTTACGTACTTCATTCCAATAGCGCTATCTACCAGGAAGTTCCGACAATTTATGGTCTGAATGATTAGATGACCTACCAGTCAGTGCGTCACTTTTAAAAAGAATTTAGAGCTTGGTGCTTCCACGGGAGAGAATAGTGGCGGCAAGTTTCACCACACCTCGAGTAGACCTAAGGAAAGCAGGCAAGTCAATACTGTATAACCGTCGGATATCCAGGCCGCCGTAACATATTTGTAAAACTGCTTGGACCCACTAGTTACCATCCAGAGCAACATTGAGGATATTTTTGATTTTCCGTTTCACAATTTTGTCGTTTCCATGAGATTCTGAACTAACCAGGAGTATTTGCGCATTAAATATGTCAGCTTAGAGATTGAGAAGCACAAGCTTAATAGGGTTAGAGCGACATAGTGCTCAAAGAACTATGAAAGTAACAATTTTAAGGATTTCAAGTAAAATTGTAGAAGACAGAACCCCTGTCTGTGATGAAATCATATTTTTTCTGAAATGTACACTTGAAAAAAGAAACGGTTATAGAGTGTGCAATTTTGCGCTTACAACGCCTAAAACAACAGCATGTTCAATTCTATTGAATGCGTTCCTAAAGGCAACTGTAAAGGCGAAAGAGAAAAGGGTAAACCAGTAGTCGACTTCATTACTATTATTGTGTATTTGGATTATTTCAGTTAATTTACAGGCGGCCTTAGTTTTGTGGATCTAGCGTAATTGAAATGGTTGAAAGTACCGAATAGTTGAATTGGGCATATGGTGTATCATCAAAGCCATCAGTGGGATACGCTGAGAGGAGATCAAAATGGAGCCTTGTGGCATAATTCTTGTGCATGAGGTCAATGTGTATATGGAAACCACGTGGACCGGCATATAATTTGGAGAATTCTGGATGCTTGTAAGGCTTATAAATTATGTCAATTAACAATTAATGTAACTTGCGTCATGGAACCTTAAAAACTAGTCTATCAGTTGTTTCCAAAACAACATAATATAAATATATCTATAACATAAGAAAACAAATGAAATTCCGGAGAATGGATTCTTAAACTTACTAAAACATTTAAGGAAGTGAAGATTGAATTATAATAGACACATTTGTGTAAACCCTATGTTGTGACGCTATTTGAACTGTTCTGAACCCTCGTAACCGCCATTACCTGTTGCGTGAAAATTTGTGTTTACATCTCCAAAAATGAACTATAGAAATACAGTCCTAGGACCTTAAAGGCAGTTTTTTTGCCAAATATAGTATTGTAAGTTAGATCTGTAAATAAAAATAATATATTCCGCTAAGTAAAATTTAAAACTAAACAAAATATAAACATAAAATACAGAGATTATATTCAGAAAATTTTAAATAATTCAGGCACTATTTCACAACATTGGCAAATATATTTTTTTAATTTACTTATAATTTTTATAGTTACGAATATTTATTTGATTAACTTATACTAAGGATTTCATTTTTATGTTGAAAAACTTTATAAAAGTTAACTATATATAAACAATATTAGATAATTAATTTTTAAACACCGATGGCGTCACTTATTGGATGTGTTTGATAAACAAAGCGCATGTAACGTGCGCAAGTATTCGACATACATAAAAGGCAATATAAAAGCTCTCAGAAAAGCGATACGTCAGCCGAGGAATGCGGAAGTAGTGTATTACCTTTCGGAGCGGCATCGCCTACGCGGGGCCGTGAATGCGCAAAGCCCTCCCGGCAGTCTGCCCGCCCGGCCGGCGTCGGGCGCCGAAGGACTGCACACGCGCTCTGCGGCATCTGCTGTCGCTCGTCTTATGGTCTGTTGTTCGATTTTTGGCGTGTCACCAACTATTACATTTAGTTTATAATTAAGTTAATCAAGTTTTATAATAAAACTCTGTTGTTGTGCCATTTAACTACGACTGAAGCGTGACGTCTGTGAAACTAGAAAGATTAAACGAGCAGAATCACTAAAACTTGTGCTCAAAATTTAGTACTCATTTAGTGACAAATAATAAAATTTAGTGCATTAATAAATAAGCGAAAATTTCCTTTCTAAGCTTCACAGACGTCGCGACGTAAAAGGAGATGACGCGCACGGTTGTTGTTTTATAAAGACAACCGCCGATACTTGTGCAACAGCAGTGAAATGTGTCTGTGTGACGGACGACAGCGGCGGAACAAATGAACCGAATTGTTTTACGAAGTATACTCTCAATAAGAATGCTAGATTACGCAACGAGCTGAAACATTTCTCTGAACGGCCAAGAATTAAAGTCGTCAAATTGCATTACTGGTTATTCGAATGACCATCTACGTATTGTATAAAGTAGATACAACTAATTTTCTGACGAGGTGCCTCAGTCTAGAGATAAGAAGACTACGTGGCGTGAGGCGGCACCCAAGCGTAGTAGTTCGTTTAAAAGTATTCCTGCCACTAATGAGCACTCCAATTTTTTTTTGATCGCATGTTTTCTGTATTCTTTAAGTTACCTCGAAACTAATTATCGGTCTATGAACTAATCGGTCTACAGCTAAGCAGGAGGCCTGATACTAACTGAGGCGTCCCTAAAACGAGGAGCAAGTTTATAACCGATTTTTAATGCGATAAATGTGCTGATCTTCATTCTAATGAAATGAAATCACATCACTAATACTGATTGTAATAAAATAATTTATTCTGACATAAATATATGTGGATACTTCTTTTACTTAGTCTAACTTCCAATTTTTATATCAACTCGACATAAGTAAAGACTATAAGACCTCTAAGTACCGTCGTATTCAAGAGGCCAGGAATCAAGTTAAACACGTATAAAATGCTTTTTTCGGCTGCTTATCCCCGCATTACCAGGCGAAATCTTATATGAGTATGTCAAACGTGGGAACGAAAGAAACTTTTCGGAGCCCTACCCATTCTAGATTGAATTTGATAGAAGTTGCTTTTAGTTTTTCATACATCAATCGATGTCCTGACAATACAGTGATTTCAATCATTTATAAAATGATAATACCAACTGATATAAAAAATAATGCGATTGAAATATGTAATCATGATGTTAATTTAAAAAACTAAATTACTAGAAATTCAAAGTGTATATTACTAATAAATGAATAAGAAGAATGATATCGACCAAAAATGATACAAACTTACAACATCTATAACATAAGTTTTCAATCACAGAATCTACTAGTTAAAATCAATCCAATCAGGGTAAAGTGTGATTCACTAAATCTCTGCAGTTTTGAAATATGATGTTTTCAGAGCGCACAGAGTCCCTGAAGCTCGCTAGGTGGCGCTGCGGTCTAGACGCATTCTCGTTTCAGCGGAAAGCTATCGCTTATCTGGAGGTGCAACTTGGGCGATCCCCGTTTTATGCTTTATTGGAAATGTAACCAAGAAAGCTTGCTGGTTTACTTAATTCGTATACCTGGAGTCACATTTTAAATAAAATTTTAATTCACATCAAAAATATGTATTTTTATTTGAACAGGATTACTAAGAAAATTAATTTTGATATTTATTCCTGTGAATTCACAGCAGATATAAATATATTACGAGATTTACATGTTCTGAAGAATAAATTCTTTAACAGTTAATAGCATGTATTGAAAAATTTATGCGTGTCCGGCTTTTTAAGTAAACCTAATTTTAACAACAACCTGACGCTGAATTCAACAACCAGAAGAAAGGTGCGGAGCGGTGGCCTAATACCCCCTTCTTCAAAGAGGCTGTTCGGCGATGGGGCGTTTTATGGATTGTATAACTATGTAGAGACCTACACTACATAGTTCTACGCAAAGCGCTTTTATTGTTAAGAGAAATACTCTGATTTCCTTCCAAGCTTTATTTTGGTATCAATCTACATGCACTTTGTGCTTGTACAGCCCATACAACGCCCCATCGCCTCGCACCTTTCTACTGGTTGTTGATTTCAGTGGTGAATACTCGTAGCTGACCTCAATTTCGCATATTCATCAAATATTACTATCAGAAAATTACTTTTATACACCTCAGTGATAGGTTTTTCATAATTTTGATCAATATGTTTAGTACAATAAAATGATTAATATTTTGTGTTTTCATTATTTCTTCTGGTTTATTCTTTATAAATGTGCAAAAATCTGATATGTGTCAGAAAAAATGTAGAAATAGTTTTTAAAAATGACCGACATCCATAACATTGACACTAGACATAAGAATGATCTTGCTGTTTATAAAACTTGTCTAAGCAAAGTTTTAAGTCATTTAGGAAGCAATGTATGCGCTTTTATAATAAGATCCCAGCTGAAATTTAAAATTTGCATTTTATGAATTCAAACGTTTCGTTAAAAGAAAGTTATATGGCAAGAGCAAATATCATCTCAGAATATCTTGATGAATAAATACCTTGTGATTGAATTGCTCGGTTATCGCGCTGCTTCATATTATTGGTAAATGTCAACTAAATCATAAATTACTCAAAACTTTGTCTCGATGAGTAAAAAAAAAGAGCAATTCGTAAGTTTCTTGCCCATTTTTCTTAATGCGAATCAGCATGGGGGTAATGTCAAAAAGAATTTATTAACAACGGATTTCAATTGAATTTATTACCTACGAAATAAAGATATTTTTAATTTAATTTGATTTGATATAAATAGTTTACCACTACAATTGCCGCATAGATTTTGTTTATTTTAAGCTACTATAAGAAAATAATAAAGTTTAAAATTTATTTTGCACTGCAATAATTTACTACTTTCTTTTTTTCCTTTTTATTTTTTTTCAAAATCAAGATGAAAAAATATAATGTGATAAAACGTTTATTAACGTTTCAAAAAATGCATAAGGATCATTAATTAACAATTTGAATTTTTGTGGAACAGTCCGTAAAGTACGTATAAATAAAGTAGTATTAAAATTTAGCTCCTAAATAAGAAAGCTCTATATGAGAGCTAAAATTGACAACCAGTAAAATTATGCGAATCTTTTTCTATTAAAAAAACTCGCATCGAGAATGCACAACGATCGAAAGAGGCTCTTTACACAAGGATGTAGAAGTTTACAACAAAGAATACAAAATGTTGTTATGCGTTACGAAGCAAGCCAAGCCGAGAGTGTCGTCACCTCAGGTTCCTCAGATCTTAATAAAACAATCGCCGCTCCTCCCGCCGAGGGGCCGTAAAGCCGGAGGTGGCGCCGCCCGCACCTGCCCGGGTAATAACTTTCCCGCCCACGGCCGCCCGCGGCGCGTGACGCACGTCGCAATGCGAACTTTCCAAGCCTTCACCGTCGACTGCCCTTTTTTTTACGCGATATTTACTATCTACGATCTATACGTAATCATCATCCGTAGAAAACCGATTATGTGTTGATATGACTTATTTCTGAAATTCAGTGTCATATGTATATCAAGAACGTTTAAAAAATAATAAATAGATTTCACAAAACAAAATCAAAAAACATACAATTGTCAATCAGAAACTTTGGAAAAGGTACGTACATCTCGAAAAGCGAAGAAAACGAATTAAAATTCTGACCACGAATAAACTATGCGACGAGATTTTACCATAGATCAAATTAATACACTCCGTGTCTCCAAAAGTATATTAAGCATCGGTTCTGGAAGTTGTCACCACGAAAAGTTGTTAATAAATTCCAAACCGCACCGAACGAGGCTTAAGGGAGGATATGGCCCAGCAATGCGACGATAAGAAGGCGACACAAATATTTTAAGGTGTATGCATTTTATACTGTGCCACACTATAGAAGACTAAATGCTTCGACGTGTGCTTTACGAGCTTTTTGTGTGTACGTCTGTTCATAGGGAAAGTTAGAAGTCGATCAGGAATGTTATCCCTTTGTCAGACGGTCGCTTTGGAGACTCGATGGCAAAAGTATTGCCATTGTCAATTCGTCCTGAAAACGAGATCACCCTTCAACGAGGGCACCCTTGAACTGGTAAGGAATGTATTTCACTCTCAATTTGATGTTACGTGAAACTGTAGCTATATTTTGGAACGAAACGTACAATTTTAACCGTGAGCCGATGCAGCAACCAGTATTTTTTGGTTACAATCCGAATTGCGAGTGTAAATAATCCGGCGCGGCTCTCGTTCTTCATTTGCAGCCGTCGCGCGGCTCGGCGGCGGTAACGCAAACCGATCCTTTTCACACGCGCCCCGTGTAACAATGAACCCCGGGCGGCCGGCGGCGGGTAGCGCGTCACGCGCCGCCCGCGCCAATACCACACTTCGCTGACTCGCATCTCCTCGCCGACGCGGGCCGCACACACGCCACCTCCGTGCACCGGCGCCACGGAATGCGACTTCGGTGAGTCGAACGACAATTCCGCTAGCGAGGTTTTTGCCTAAGTCTGTGCTTCGGTAAATGCGATCCGGAATAAATAATTCAAAGGTTGATCACATACATTGCAAAAAGTAAGAGTTAAATGTCGAATATAATTATACGAAATTCAAGTTCTTTTCATGAAACCCACTAATAATCATAAATTTACATTTATACGATGTACATGTACTTATTTACATTGATACATATAAAAAAAACCAGTTGTTGATTTTCATGATTTGACAAACAACAGTTTAGAAATATACTTTCCTAATAAGCGTTCCGAATGGTTTAATTTTCTATTTACAATTTTTAAAAAACTGCCTTACATTCGCTAAAAAATCACAGAATCACGGGAATCACAAGTCCTAACACGGGAGACGCGTTTCGTCCCCGTTTCGTTACCCGTCTGGGCTTCGACCTACTACTAACAAATTTAGTCTCGTACTTGCTGCAATTTTGTACAAAGTCACTTCCCATTTCCATGTTATATTTGAATATACCGCACACCAATAGATAGCAATCAACAAAGTGTTTGTCGGATTGTTCTATATAACTATGTTATAATTAAAAATAAATTATGATGATTAAATATTTATAGTTAAAGATAAAAATATCTTCAGTAAACATGGAATTAGTTTTTGTGTAATAGATAATCTCTCTCTTTATGGGTGTTGCTACTTTTTCTTACATCAAATCTACGATGAGATATTAAAGAAGTTATATTTTTGGACTCTGCAGAATGAACAAATGTACTTCGAACATGGTCATTCTTGCATCTGTTCGTCTGACTGTATTCTTTCCAAGCCAACTATATTAAAATAAAACCTTTTCATGTGACATATCAAATGAATAGGTTTCTTATGAGAAATACAAATATTTATTTTCTATAATTTTAGTAGACAATATAAGTATAGTAGAGCGGAGCAGGAGTTCAAGTATTTAAATAAAAGAGTTCTCAGCCTCCGAATTTATTGTTCAGTTTTTCAATATTCTCTCTTTACGAAGTTCGATACGATGTCTTATCAAATTAATTATAACAATCCGCTTTTCAATCCCTATCGTATGTGCAGTCGGGCATCAGCCCTCGTTTCCTTTCTCTGTTTTTCAATCTAGTACCTATTCACTTGTTATTCGCGAGATCGTATTTCACTATTCTATTCTACTCTAATTTTGAATCGAACGTGAACCCTCAAGTAAATTCAATTCAATATTTTCATGCGAACAGGTAACAGATATATCTATTACTTTTGACTTTTAATCAATAGCCCCTGCAGGGTTGAAATATTGCGAAAATTTTTTTATGTAATTTCGAGCGCAATTGAGAATAAATTTTATGAAGTTCCACCCACTGAGGGCAGTGCGGGGGCGTTAAATAGTAAAAAAAAAAACAATTGAAAATGTTTAATCTATAGTTCCTACAGATTTGAAACTTGACAAAAAAATATTTTTTGGCATGTCGGAATTTATACCCACAAAGGGGATTGAGGGGTTGGAATAATAATATTAAAAAACTAGCGTCCCCCGTCCACTTCGCGTGCGTAAAATACACGCGTAAGACGAATATATAAATTTGTTATTTAGCTTTTATTTTTGTTATGAATGACGATTTCTTTTTTTATTATGAAAGACGATTTCTGCAGGTTTGAAAGTTGGCAAGAAATTATAGCCCAAGCTATAATTAATATTTGTTACATATTATTGTACATCGAGAATTAGGCCGTGATCCGGAGCAGAATTGACAGCTAATTCGGCCGATGTAGAAGATGAAGGAACTCATTATAAACAATGTCCACGGAAGCAATAGCGAGGGCACATTTGTATAATAAAAAATAGCATAATTAAAAATTACTCCCAGCGAAGCGGGTAGGTGACCGCTGTTGTGTATAAAATGTGTTGGTCAATATACCGAGGGCTAATGGAATACGGATGGTATACAAAGCCATTTCTCTGGCTTTCCGATTCACACTGAATTTTATTATATTTAAAGGCGGACGTACTAGAATTATGTTATACCTACAATATAATTGAGAATTAAAATTCAAACTATAGATAACACTCGCATATTCGTACAGGGCAAGCAGCTAACGACTATTCTACTAACTTATGGAACACGTTAAAAATTAGAGTTACCATTAAAAACAGTTGGGATATATTAGTTTATTGAAAGTTAATGGAAAATTAATAACAACACGTTCAACAGCCGTTATAATTAATTCCATTTCAGAAAGAAGCACCGAAACCATTTTGTTTTTCCTGTTCCACACGCAGTACACTAATATTTTCTAGAATTGTCGATTTTTTTTTTGAGAAATATCATCATTTTTCATCCGCTAGAATTCATCCAGATCGCTTTGAGGCCCGCGTCGGCGCCGACCAGCACGATTTACGAGCGGCGCGGGCGCCGCCGCAGCCGTCGGAGGTGTGATTTACCTGCGCGCCGGCCGCGCTCGCCGAACGTAGAGACGACTCTTCTCAAACTTACGTCGCAATCCATTCCGTGAGAATGTATATTTGCGACTCGGTCTACATAAAATAGTACTCAACTTGTAGTAACGGTGACAAAATTTGTCGAACTATTTCGTTGAAAATAACGTAATAATGACTCTGACAATTATTGTATCGTAAACGATTTATATCAATGTACAGGAGAAATATTAAAACTTCCTGGATTCTCATTAATAGGATCACATATTGTGTTTATGTTTTATTTATTATTTTCGGAAGAATATTCTCGCACTATTTACACACTCTTGGAGTCATAGCAAAATGCAGCTGACTCAGTCTTCCAAAAGCACGTTTACAATGACCTGCTTTAACGCATTCATTGCCGCTTCGGGGCTTGTAGGTTTATTTTTAAGCTTATTTATATTTACAATTTTAAGCTTATTTTCAATTTTCAGAAATAAAAAAGTCACCATGTGCAAGGTCCGGACTATATGATTGATGCGTCATTATTTTTACTTTTAAGGCCTCCAAAAACGCATCCGTTATCTTAGGGGAATATTTGGAAGAATTGTAATAGTGAAGAACGACTTTGCTGTTATTTTAACTTTCGTCGACAAATCTTCAAATGAAAAGACCCATTCTCCTATTAGCTTTTTCCTCAGCTCTCGTTGTCTGTGACCAGGTTATGTATGGCCAATGATTGCCCGCCTCTACTGTATTCTTATATCATTTTACGTCCACTCCACATAAAGTCGTTTTAGTCATCCGTAAAATCATACGAAATCTACCTAATGCAAAGCTTACACACTTTCAGAGCACATGCAAAATTTTTGGCATTAGACTCATACCAATTTCTCGTAAAGTTGCAATTTTTTCACAAGTAATTTATTTATCAATTTCAATAGTTGTCGTACAGTATCGATATTAGTTTCGAAAACTGCAGTCGCTGGCCGATCTTCAGATAAGTCGTAAATCGTAAAGAAGTGATTATGTCTGCGTCTGAATTCGCAGAATTGGAGCTTCATCACCAAATACCAACTAAAGTCTTCGGTCACTTTTTGACGTGACAACGTCTTAAATTAGGTTGCGGCTGGGAGTCACTTTGAAAAGTGTAACGCTCGGTAACGTAACGATGAGTCACCGAACGAGAGAGAGTTCGCCGAATCCTTGCGTCTCTCTCCCACTCAACTATGATCGGTCTGCCGCGCGCGCAGCACTAGAGAATTAGTGCATAGCTTGCAAATGTATTGCAAGTTATTGTATATATTTGTATATAAATACGTATGTATGTGTAAAGGTAAAATAAAATTTTGTTAATATGAAATTCAGTGCGAGATTCTTTGTATAAATTAATGTTTTAAATATAATTCTTTGTATAAATAAATGTTTTAAATTGTTACTATTATTTCATCCTTCTTCCTACTATACGAATGAATATTCACATTAAAATGATTTTACCATTCAAAGTCGTTCACGTAAAACTTTCGCCCGTATACCGACTTTACAGGCAACCAAATTTTTTATCAGCTTTTGTTAGCCACAGCGAAAACCGTAAAACATCACGGCGCGAATGATCTCTCGACATCGATTCATTGTAATGGTATTGCACGGTTTTCAAAACGATGTCACAATGCAAAATAAATGACAAACCACATAAATTAAAACGTTACCCATATCTAGTAAATTACATTTCCAAAAATCGTAATCCTTTTTTTTATATTATTATTGAAAATGGACACTTCCAGATTTTCAGTATGACCTAAGTATTACTATTATATCTATTAATGTGCACCGCATATTAAATCTTTAAATAGAAATAATGGGGATATTTAAAAACGAAACTCCTATTTTCAACAACTGCAATAAAATTATTAAATATTTTCATTACATTGGCCAGTACCAGAATTTTTTAGTATGATCAACGTCATGTAAAACAGCGAAATTACTTAGTAAATTAACACCATAAAAGGGTGCTATTGTTAATATGATATTTCAAACATAACTAATTTCAAACCGTAATCTTATTTTCTTAATATATATTATATAGATATAAAAACATAGAAATTCCAATTACAGACGAAAATTGAAAGCGAAGCCACTTAATCGACACTTATAAATTTTCCATTATAAGTGGCGCCCCCTCTCGGTTATGATAAAAGCGGAGCGACAACAGGCGCCGGTATATCACCGAAAGTCGTTATCCCGACAGCCGAAAACTTAAACGAAGATTAAGTTGTGATTTAGTAAAAGTCCGAACTAACTGCGTAGGAACGTTTAAACGCCGGGAGAGGCCAATCAAACTCCGCGGAGCTTCGCTAATAAAAGGGGCCCGCAACTTGCTGGATCGAGGCGCACTATAAAAGTTTTTCGATTAGCACCTGCCCCCAATTTACGATCAACCCTTCTGCGGGTGAGGTCACGCGCACGCCCGAGGCGGCCCAACTATCTTGTCTCATTCACTCGCCATTCCTCTCGCCGGATGGCGCGGCCAGCGAAAAACGTGTAATTGTTTTTAAGCGATTCACTACGACACTCGAGTATGTATTTATGAAGGTTCATGGTGTTATATTTTTGAACAATACAATGGAACAATGTGAAGATATGTTTTATTCAAACATGCTAATATAGGCTTCAATGCATTACACATACAGAGTAAGAATTAAAGACGATAAAAGAATCAAACGTGCTATGATCGTAGACGACATAGATATATTATAACGTATTTTATATACATTACGTATATAATAAATACTTTACAAGTCGTATCGTACCATATGATAAAATATCTAAAAATATGTGTTTACGTTTGCGCAAATATTCGAACTGAACTCAAGCTAATGTGTTCGCCAACACCACAGTGATAAATCGCTCCGTTGAAATGCCGCGTACGAAGTTCGTCAGTGACGTAGCTGTGTCGGTGGGGTGTCACCCCGGCGCCCGCGGGTCGTGTCCAGTGACCGGCCTCAAAAAAATGACCAATAGCGATAACCAGCAAATTTTAATCCGAATGAAAGCGCAACAAATACGTTATAGTCTTCATGATGTGTATAATTATAATTCACTGGTTATTTCGGCCTTACGCGCCTTTGCTGGGTGTATATTTAAAATTCGCAATTTTTGATTTTGCTGGTTTCAATTACCCATATTTTACTAACATATGTATAATTATGTATTCGACCAATTCTCATGATCCATTTTAATATTCTTTTTTCAGGTAGAATGTGAAAATGTTTTTAATTAATCATTATGTTATTTAAAATTAAGTTTACACACAGCAGACATTATGTAAGAATTTTTGAAGGCATTTTTTGTAGCATTTCCATTAACATCGTTCATTAGGTTAAAAACAAATAGGTATCACCTATGCGGTTAGGTTAGCAACCTTCGAAAAATATAACCATCACGTGCATATTCTCATAATTTATCTATCACTATTCAGAGCGGGTTCACCCTCCGTAATTAAGCAAGAAGCCTCATCATCCGTATTGCCGGCCGACGTCGACGCCTCTAAAAAGCTATAGGCAAATAAAATGCAGGTGTTAGCAACTGGCTCACGTCCTCGACGGCGAGACAATTAGATAACACTCATTAGACCTGCGCGCCCCCCTGCGGCGGTTACCGCTGAATAAGTAAATACGCCGTAAGAGCGCGCCGCCCGCCCGAAAACGAATTTGCCACTTCGACTCGACCTCCCCGTGCTCAAAAAGCTGTGAAAACTCTGACAGGTAATTACGTTAGCGCGCATCGATTGGGTTACTTTCCGCACTGCATTTATAATAAGCGCACGTAAATACTTCGAGGGGAAACTTTTTGATGCAACTTAAGGATGCATTTTCAGGAACAAAATTAAGGAACGAGGTGTGTACAGGGTCGATAACTGTTGATTTCTGTTCCATTTCTTTAGTTAAAGCTCTTTCACTTGATTTTATACTAGACGCGAGATCATCGAAACAAATATAGAATACATAAGTCAAATTTAAATGTTTAAATTACAATCGAAATAGAAAATACAGCGTAGTACTCCAGGATCGTACTTCATAATGCCTGTAAAACTACATTTTGGGTCTTTCGCCAGGAGGCGAAGTCAGAGGATTTTAATGTATTGCAATTTCATTGCTCCTTAAACAAAATTTCTACTTTTAATTTTAATTTAATTGATTTTTCTTTCTTTTCTTATCTTACCTAGACTCTTTTTGTACTAGTAGTTGCAAATACTGTAATCTTTACACACGTTCATAGCTCTACTAAAGCATACAATTTTGACAATTTTGTATTTCATCTGTGTGTAATATTTTATCAACACAGATAAAATATATTTGCATTACGAACATTTAATAGTTTGGTAATAAAATCTGAAACTATTGTATCTGAATTTGGTTTGGAGAAATTCGTCGATTGAACAACTCAAGCAAACCATAATTCGTCATTGTTCTAAAATGCAACCGTTTTTATAACTTTTGTTACTACTAAAATACATGCTCTTAGAACCTAAAACATATGTTTGTTACAGAAATAACAAGATTCATAATAGAGTAAAATTAAAGAAAAAAGCCGACCAAGAGCATTTCGAACCATGCTCAGTGTAGGGTTCCGTAGCCGTTACTGTAAAGAAAGGCACTACAGAGGAACAAAACTACGCTGGTACACTTTTTCATATTAGTCGAGTTTATTACACATATATATTATACAGAGTAAGGTATAAGCACTTTGTTGCCTAAATTGAAGAAACAAGTAAGCATGTCGATTACAGTTACTCTTAAACTAGTGTAATTAAAGTGCACCAACAAAAAAGCGTATCTTCTTGGCACTTACGTTCTTTTGTTGCACAGTTTTTCGGCGATAACCCAAAAACGGTATATCCAATTATCATGGAATTAATTTTCTTTGACATTATTTATTAAGCGGTCACTTTGTATTTTTTCCATTAAAAGATAAAGGAGAGGATACAATTTATTCTAATTTTGAATAGATTATTTCCGTAAATATATTTCGGTAATCAAAAAAAACTGCTTAGGCTACCGAAAGCTTTCTAAAAGCACTGTCGAATTATATGCCACAAATTAATGATTTGCTGAAAAACATTTTTTCACCTTCTGTTACATGTATGGAGTGTCCCCATTAGAAATATTTATTTTTGTTATATGACTACCAAACTAAGTAGCGGAATACACATGACACCATACTCCAAATATCATCCATAAACATCTTGTAGTCATTGAGTGAAATGCCCGTGACGGACGTACAGATGGACGGACGGAGATAACGAAACTTTAAGGGTTCCGTCTTTGCCATTTTTGATATAGAACCCTAAAAATTAATGCTTAATGCGCTCACCTAGTAAACTTACGATACTAGTCTACCTTTGTCTTGAGCATGCAATTCCGGTATACATTACAAAAGTCTAGAAACACAACACGGCAATTTTTACGAAGACCTTCACTAACTCCCACTCCGGCTGCTACCCAGTCAGTCGACTTTCGATAATCGAAGAAGTGGCCGATTATCTATCATGAGAAATACGACCAGATTAAACGGTTAATTTAAATATTCAGTTCGTATTTGGGTGGTAAAGACAGAACATGTATGCCTCTTAAACGGGTCGTCAGACTAAAGACGCACATTTGTCTGCTCATCTGCCCCGGCGTGCAGAGAGCGGCCAATAAATAAGTCGCTCGCTCACCTGTGCGCGCGCGTCGCCGGCCGTCCGCCGCGCCATAAATCCCTGCCCCTCGAACCCTGATAATGGACGCCCTGACCCTCGTCCTCATAAATATGGACTGCCCTTTGTCCTTATCAAAAAGCAAAGTCGGCTCGAGTCTGCCCTGCGAGTTGTTTACGAAGACTTGTCAAACCGGCGACTTCATCCGTCGATTTGTGCTCAAAGAATGTTTTTACGTGTCGTTCGTACACAAGTTAACATTGCGACTTTAAGACAAATATGCTAGCGAAAAAGATAAACTTTAAATAAGTACAAATATTTTTACAATTAATACAAATTCGTCGTAGTTTGAGACCAGTAGGAGCCAAATATAAAATTATTTTGATATACTTATTAATTTACCTCAGGTTATATTTACTAATACACATTTACACATATTTAAAGAAATTATATTTCTTTATTCGCATTAAACTAAACGCGCCTCCTTTGACTATCGGTAAAACCGGAGCAATGTGCTGACAACTTAGAAGAGACGGCGCCACATGTCTCCGGAACTACAAATGTCAATGTTTTGAGTTTTTTTTCGAAATGGAGGGAGCGATAAGTGAAAAGCTATAATATTACTAAAATTGACGTTTGCAGGGAATCGACAGACTAATTAAAATACTTTAAGTGTCGTTTCTTTGTCTTTTCAGGTATGATATAAAACTATAGTCTGATTGTACATAGGGTGAAAATGTAAGCTTATGTTAAAATAAAACTTTGTCTTTTCAGAGGAAACATTAGTTTAATTTGCCGGTTTCTAATAAATCTGGACAAAATTGTCTTATACATATGATAATTTACCAGGGCATTCAAATGCAATTTTAAGCAATACCTATACCCTAGATTTGCTTTTCTATGCGAATTTTTGCTTTGTGACACTAATTTATATCTACATTTAAATTGTTGTATTTTTTATAAAACTATCAAATTAAAAAATGTAGGCCGATTCAAAATTAATTGTATAGAAGTTTGTGGATATTAACAGAAATAAATAATTTAACTTGTTTCACGTATATGTGTAAATGTAAATAATAGAGTAAAATAAATAATAAATATTTAATGACTCCTAAAGAAACGTTATTTCTGCTCAAAATATTCATTCATATGCTCTAGAAAAGGATAACGCAATGTAGAAAAATATTTAATGTCTAAATTTTCCTCACGGTCTGCTATATGTAGAATTTTTTGAAGCTTTTGTAGAACTCATTGTCATTTTATTTCACCAAACGCACCGTCTTCTCTTATATTACGGAGACAAATCGAAAGTGTTCTTAATAATTTCTAGTAGATAGTACAACTAACTAGTAGAACTGATAGAAATAGAGCTTGAAAGACGTGGAAGAACGACAGTAGATTTGGAGCACTAAATGTCAATGTTAAATATCAAATTTACGACGACGACGCGTGCGACGCCTAACGACGATTTGTTTTTTCTTAATACCATAAATTAAATTTTGGAAATACATCTATAAAGAAAATTTTCCAACAAATTAAGTTCAAGCGTGGGGCGGCCCGCCCGGCTCGTGAGGCGGGCGGGCGGACGCGCGCCGAATGTTAATCCAGTACCTGCAGTTATTTGCATTCACGTTCGTAGCGTTAAATGTAGTATTATTGCACCGCGAGTACTGCATTTTAGATCACTCCATGCAACCAAAGGTCAAAACGGGGTTATATTCCTTAAAAACAACGAATGAGTGTTATATTTTGTAATGAATTAAATAAAATTCCTATTGAGCATTTCACATTTTATTTTAACACCAAATGCTTTGTATGTCTTATTTGGAAATTATATCGAAAAATTTGTTCATAAGCATTATAGATAACATGAATAATAATCTCGCTTTAAGTATAGTAAATTTATTTTCAGTAAACGATTTCTGAAAGATAACATAATTTCTTTGTTGTATAAAATAGTACACCTAAACATTTAAAACTAGTTAGTTGAAATACTTTTGTAAAAAAAATAAATGAACGTATAAATTCAATTTTTCACACATGACCAACACCGATTTAAGCTGGACTGTGTTTTGGTCACAGTATAAGACAACCTTTCTAATTTACGAGTTAAAATTATTCCTTTCGCTACTAGTCGTCCTTACATAAACGTATTTTATTTAAACGCATTGGATTCGTCCTCCGACTATTTTCATCCAATAAATTAATTACTTTAAGTTAGTGCAATTATTTAAAAGCTTCAATAAATTATGAGAAAATACGAGTTAGAAATAGCCGGAGCTTTTGTTTGTTTGTCCTAGTGTAGGTCGGGCCAAGTTTAGCGATGACTCCGAGAAAGCCGCCTTCACCCAATAAAAACTTGATGTGCCTACTGCCTGTTTACTTCGTGTTGTTTTCTCGAAACTTCGTATTTAGTTGATTTCTTTCGGAAATCGCCGATTCATCAGCTCTTCAGCTGAGAAAGAATTTGTTTGTAAGGTGTCTCTCATCGATTTATACTCCGAGCAAGTTTTTACGGAACAGTAAAGGTATTTGCTATTTAAATATGGTCACTTTTATATACCGATTGCGAGTATTTTTAGCATTCACATTCGTTTACAAATGTTTAAACACATTTTGTAACCTGCAAAAATAATAAAAAGATAATTTTTTTCATTTATAGAATTTAATAAAAAAAATATTTACTTTATCTTTATTTTACCTGATGCCGGATTTTTTGAGTCAAATTCCAGATAAATGTCATAAATTACATTTCTAACAGCCGCGCAGAACGAATTTTCACGTGAATGTGCGATTTGGTGAATGTTAAAGCGCGCGACACCTGCGCCCCCCGGCCCCCGCGCGCCGCGGTCGCACGTCACATGAAAATTTAACAATTTCACCTCAACGCCGATAAGTAACAATACGCTTGTGATGTATATTTTTTTTAATTTCATATACATAACTGATATTTTGGAGATGATTAACAAAAAAAATAGTTGTAAAAACATTACATGACACCAATTAAAAGGATTCCTTTACAATTTTTAATACAATAATAATATAAACTCACGCTCATTTCCTAAAAGGGTAGGTAGAGATTATGGATTTCCAAATAGTACGATCTTTGCTTATCTCTCTTGCTTCACTGACATCCATTAATATTTTCATGCAAATTCGTCCGTTTCGGGTGCCTAAAATTTGGCCCTTTTTTAATAGGCCACCAATGGGGTCTGTGTAGGATTTTGTTTCTAGAAGGGCGACCCTTGCCGACCTTTCCATCACACACATTCGCTCTATACATTTGTTTTGTCAGTCTACTTTCATTCATCCTCTCCCGGTGGCCAAACCACCACAACATCTTTCTACTCTAGTCACTACATCTTCCTTCAGACCACTCCGCTCTGTGACATCACTGTTTCTTCATCTGTCTTTCCGAGTCTCAGTGACACTCTCTCTCTCTCTTTCTCTCTTACACAAATGCACACACACACACACACACGCTAGATAACAAATCAAATGTGCCACGTAGCGTTAAATACCTTTTTCAATATTTGGGTCAAAATGAGTATCTATTATCATATTATACACGGATGTATCAAATGACACCTTCCGGAAACCGCGTCAAAAAAACCCTTTCTAAAATATTAACAACATAATAAGCTTTTAATTGTTGAAATTTGTCTTCTCCATCGTCAGAAAGTTACTCATAATCGTTATTCCATAACTTTTACAACATAAGTTCTAAATACGTACAAGGCAGACAACTGCATTTGGTAACAGCATAAAATGCGAAATTTTCAACGTGGAATTCGGTGTTCAACAGAAATACAACATTCGTTTTCTACTTTCGCCATACGTGTCCTTTTAACGGCACGGTACACAAGCCGTAGATTGTATCTGAGCGACTTTCGCGCAAACTTACTTATTTCTTTGGCGGCGACGCTAAGTGCGGCGGCTTTAACTTAACTCTGAATTTTCTCACTTACGTGAAACTTAATCTCGACAAAGAGTTTGGCGCCGCCACTCGGCGATAACTAACGGGAGTTCACCGGAACGTTAAGATAGCGATATGCGAGTTTGATGACTCCACAATACGGCACTTTACTAAATACCGTATGTAGATGTAGCTTAGATTAGCGAAATCACACGTACACTGGACGGACTTCAGACGTACTGCTACATTGTTAGGTATTTACCTACAGTGCTATGAAGTATCGTTAGATTCTGTTGCAGCTTATTATTTTATCCAATGCCACACTTGATCTTTTTGCCATCTTTATCAACAGCTTACAACAGAACTTGCATACAGATTGAAAGTACTCAATTTCAGTGTTGTGCTCCAGGCGCCACCTGTCAAATTATATGAAATCGGATCGAACTGACTGGACCGTGATCACTTACGTAAATATTTCTACTTTAACTGATAAATCTTCAGTTGTATACACCAACTTACACTGAAATAGTATAAATAGGTCCTTTTAATTTACAAATTCTGTAAAAAAATATGTCAAATGGAAATAAAGTAGGTAAGATCTTGCATAAATAATCACACTGTCCATTAAAAAAAATTGAATGTTTCCTTTACTTTATGAGTAAATTTTCATTAATTTTGGGTTAAGAAAAACGAATATGACAAAGAAAAAATCTATTAGCTCGAGTTTTTGTGATATACAATAGATAACTGGTTTCGTTTTAAAGAAAATAATAAATATTAAGACAAATGCCTCCAACATTTTTAGTACGATTGTTCTTTTTTAATAACATTTCAATTGAAAATGGGTAAAAAGCTTCTACGATGTGTTGAATCTACAAAGAATCACCCGGTGGCTCATGAGATCGCTGTCATTTGGCTTTCCTCTTGTAAGTGACCTCTGAAGCATCCCTGCACTTAAAGAAGCTGTAATCCGCAAGCATTGCTTCATTCCAGCGACCTTGATATCTCCATTCCATGACAGAAATGTCTTGATGGAACTCTTTTCCATGAAAAAGAACATAAATAAATATAAATATTCACACATAATGAATCTGTAGTTTCCCGGCTGTGCATGTACAGCGCCTTAAGAGCTTTTAGCAAAATTTAACATACGATAACACTCCACAACAATGAAAATGTTTCGGACTCAAAAATAGCTCATTCTCATGTATTTTCATTTGCTGAATTAAAAATTCACCTTAAAAAGTAAGGAGTAACTTTAATTTTAGAGATACAAGTGTCATTTTATATTTTATATGATCTAAATATTCAGTCTATGGGTAATTTGATTTTCAATATTCCTAACTTTGGTATGAGTGTAGAAGACCAAATAAGTTATTGGCTCCATATATATGTTGCAACTCATATTCAGTTATATTACGAGAATGGCTGAGAATTAAAAAAACGATGTATGGTTTTGCTGTGCTTATGGTTTGGCAAGAGCCTACAAACCATGTAGATGATTGCTATTTTTGCTTGACGCCGCCTATAAAAACAGGAATGTCAATGAAAAAAAGAGGAACAGTGAAATACCCAAACTTTCCATCTGCTATTCAACCTTTACCAGTGGTAAATTCCGACAGTTTACCAGTTCTTACTCCATCCCAAAACTATGAAATGGAATTAGAAAATGAAGACAGCAGTGTGGAAGAAGAAAAACGAAATAAACCTTCAACATTACATGATCCCGATTTTGAAGAGAAAGATGATCTACCGCATAAATTGAGCCAATCGGAGTTGAGTGATCTTATTCGAGATCTGTATCAATCAATCTGAATCAATATTCAATTATTTTGATAGAGATTCGTAGTGGAGAGGCAGATTCGAGGGTCAGCGGTGGATTGCATGCTGCATGTTAATGCATGTTGCAGGCAAGCGTCTTCTCAACATGTCTTCCAATGCTAGTGGACCTTTCAACCTTAGCCACGGGATGATTGACGGATGGGACTTATGTGGAAGTGCGGTGTGCCTCGGAGTGCACATCAGGCTGTGGGCTTTGGACGCTGGCATCGCAATAAGGACTAGTGACAAGACCACTCTACAATCCCCGAACAACATTAGAAAAGCTTGAAAGAAATAACTCCTATTCGGCTCAATTTGCACTAAATAGATTTTGTGGGACAGCTCGTTTTTACAATGGGTTGACTCAAAACTTCTATCATCTATATATATAGGTGATAGAAGTTTTTTAAATATATCTATTTATAAACGCAGAGCAGTAATTATTTGGCTTAGTGTTTTAATGATTAACATTCGATGTACATCTCGTTGTTAGTATTTGTTATATTTCTTTATTATTAATTTAATATGTTTAGTGTGTACAATAGCAGCTAATTTTTTTGAAAAACTAGAATAACCGAAAATTAAATTGATTAGACAGTTTAAATACATGCTATTGCTTTACGAATGGCAAAACCTCGTAAGATCGAAATGAATAAGTCAAATCGGGGTATTTACCATCGCCTTCATTTGTTACACTTGATTTATTTATATTTTGTATTATTTTAATATTACGAATAGTGAAAAAAGAAATTATTTGTATTTTATTCTAAATTACTGTCAATATAAAAGAGAAAACGTCCTAATTAAATATCTTAGAAGCTATTACATGATTTTGTCTCTTAAATTACATCACATGATTACGTGCTAAGAAAAAGCGTTCAGCTAGGTTCATATTCGTGATCCTTTTTAGGTCTTATTAGTAATATCTAGTAAAACGATGTCTTTAATTAAGAGTCTTTCGCGCTAACACCCTTCATCAAATACATAATTATAAACTGATAATTAAAATTTTACATACAAATTCGACACCGGTGCATGTACGTCGACACCAGTAC
This sequence comes from Eumeta japonica, assembly GCA_005406025.1. Taxonomy (NCBI): domain Eukaryota; kingdom Metazoa; phylum Arthropoda; class Insecta; order Lepidoptera; family Psychidae; genus Eumeta; species Eumeta japonica. The sequence goes on along the minus strand of BGZK01000036.1, from coordinate 882,599 downwards.
GACGCACTCTCCGATTATGCGAGTCCAACTTCGACAGAGAGGTCTCACAAATAATTCAGTTCGGTGGGCCGCATTCATGAACTACTAACTTACCCCAGGCGATGAAGATAGATGTCTTCAACCCCTGCGTTCTGTCGCTGATCATATATGGGTGTCAGAAACGATCCCCTAGTTTTAGTCTGTTCAACTCATCATGAGACGAAATAACCTATGTCGATGAATTGTCTGCGAGATAAAATTTGATAGTAATCAAGTGAGAAAAAAATCAGAATGAACGAAATAGTTCCAAAATTGGCAAATCAAAATGAAAGTGATACTTGTAAAACATATAATAAAAATGATAAGCAAAAGATAAGGAGATAAAATCGTAGAGTGGCGACCGCACATCGGTCGTCACAGCACGGGACGGTCGTGTGGGATAACGAGCTGGCCTTTGCGCCCGCCGGCCACGCGTGGCCATGGATCAGATGTACAGACGACATGGGCGTACGTAGAACGGCCACATTCAATGGCTGAAACAGTCAAACAAACCAATATCTGTTTTTATAAATACTTATCATCGGCATTGACAACAACAAAACGAAGATAAATTAAAAAATATGTGCTTTTTTGTTTTTACATCACCATCGAAAAGAATCCGTCTACAATAATTTTGAACTGATATGTTTAATTATATAACTTAGAGGTTTTATAGTAATTTATACACATCTAAAAGTATTTTTATATACATATTCGTAAATATGTATATAGAAAAAAAAAAAATTTTTTTTCATTTTCATACGAAACTCCAAGTAACAATCGAATTGTTTTACCCTCTATCTTACGCTTAAAATGAGCCTAATGACATGTCGAACCATATCTAAACCTCTGAGTTGTGGTCGCGACCACGTAGCCCGGTGATGCGACCACACCTTGGACGTTTAAGCATTACGGCCCGGTGTGGCAGCTGCGAGCGTAATTTGAAGCTTCGAGCGTACTGCGCGATGTTACCCTCGAGGACGACCGCACGTATCGGCCCTCGCCGCAGGTATGTTGCCATTACTGGAAAGGAATGGTTTTAAACACCCTGAAATCCTTTAAATACCACCAGGCTGCCAAAATTGAAGTGACAGTAGTAAATAATTTGTAACGTTTGACTACCGATATTTTAAATATTAGTATCCAATGTCCACTAATCGCGTCATATTACTGGCTGCACATTTTTAATAGTATAACGTTAAGAAATGTGACTTAAACTAAATTAGAAACATTTGTAACAGAACAGTCAATCTAGCAATTTTTAATCATTCACCCGCCTCAAAGAAATCGCTTCACATTACTAACGAAGGTGGTGATCGAGCTCAATCAGTGTAGTACACTCATTTCTCGACACAACTCAAATGCTACACTGGAACACTTCCACTCCCGGGCCTCCACTACTCGGACCTACCCCCGACGACATTCTGGAAGCGGTTTTATTGCTACCGAGGTGCACGACAATGGGCCCGCTGCGGGCGGAGGAGCCCGGCGGGATACATTCGAGACATTACAAGCTCGGGCCGAAGGTAATTTGGCAGCTGCGAGTGCAATTTGGCGCGCGGGCCGTCCGCAGCCGCATCACCGCCGCGCGCGGCGGTAGCTCATCCCGGCCAGTTGTTGTCGGCCCATTTCCGCGCAGATATGAGCTATAGAGATGCGGCTCCTTGAGAAATAGTCCTATTATTGGAGTTACTTCTGGTAAATCGCTCGGAAAACTAGTTTAAAGCGACGCCAAATTGTGTGCTGTTCGTGGACACGGCGCCATCCGAATATAAAATGGATTAAAATTCTTGTGTAGAATGCCTACGAGAAGAAATATTCTATCTTCGACCTGTTTTGTTAAAAGTTGTATTCGAAAAACTGTAAAATTGTGCATTTTACAGTCAATGCATATCGTCTTTGAAACGATTGCACATTTGTGAATTTAAATTTTTACTAATAATGTGCCAATATTTCTTTAACCAGGTGATAGTTAACAATTTGATCTTACAATTGTAGTATCGTAATGTAATTAAGAAAGAAAAGAAAATAATTGAAAATCTTTACATATGGGTTATACAGAACTCACAAAACTCTGCCGCTCTGAACTGCCCGCGAATGATTGTAATTCGCAGGTTTAACGCTCTTCAACCTTTCCTTCTTTTCCCCCGCTTTCCTATTTTAAGCCATTGCGGCACTTTCGTGACTAACTTCAAAAGGCACATTTTCATGCGTTTTACTGTACATTAATTGAAACCACGTTATTCTTGCAGTTTTGATTTTACAATAAAACATTTGTATGCAAACAATTTTTCCCCAAGTTTTACGACGGTCCAAGTTGATTGTCTTCGTTCCCGCACTTAACACCTTTGCCGAAAGAAAATTTTCATGTTTAAAACGCTTACATACATATTTAGGCAATGCGCAGAAATAACAACTAACTATATTTTGTATAAAATTGTTACAAGTTTCATTACTCGCACTCATAATTCGTTACATCTGTACTAAAAAGTTCATTTAAAAATTTATCAAGTAAGATGTTATGAATGTATAATTTCAAGCGTTGATATTACGATACGCAACAAAACACGGAATCTAGCACCGTCTTCGTCGCACAAGAGACCTCCTACCTCAAAGGTTCTACGACTCATGTGGTAAATACCACATAGGTACTAAGATGTACACATCGTCGTATACTAAGTGTCCCCGGTCCGTCCCCGGAGCGAGTCGTTCGTTCGGATCAGATACGGCGCGGGCGCCGGCCGCGGGCGCGCTCGTATAATCCCGTAAACGACGTCGATATCTCGTTCCGTGTCGGCGCGCAGTGGACACCTATCGCACGTTAATACCCGACGCCACCTTGACATTTTCAGGGAAACTCTTCTGAAAGTGTCGCTCCGAGAGCTTGTAAAAAAGATTCTCTGTTCCCTTTCGTCCTTTCTTATCCGATCTTCTCGCCCTGAGGACTGTCCTAAACGGTTATCTTTATTTTAAACGCTACATAAAACATTGACGTCTTCGATGTAGGATTCATTTTGTAAAATACCCAAGTAGAAGGAATGTATAAATGGTTTTAAATGAAAGTAGTTTAAGAATTTCCTTCACTATAAATAACTAATACCTTACTATTCACTTCCTTAAGTTTCCCTCCTCAATACGTAAGTGCAGGTTCAATATTAAGTTTATAGAAACGTACCCGCTAACCTAATGTTTGATTCTATGAAAGTTTGAAACGGGAACATAGGGTAATCGACAAGATATATCGCGGGGTAACAGCGGACCCGTCCGGTTTATCTTGAAGGGATTCTAAAACAGATCTCGCCACTACTCCCGACATGTTATCGGATGATGCCACGTAATATTGCTGCGTTCATAACAAATTCGTGCAAAATGTTATCCCTCGAACTATTAAATGTTTACACAATGGATTCCGATGGTAAAAAGTCGATTCTATTTCTGAAAAAATTTATACTTATAGTAATGTTGGTTTATGATATTAAAATCTTTTCTATCACGCATAGAATATGAATTAAACCATTCTGTTACTTCTACGTAGTTTTATAAAAAGCAACGTTCGACTTCGCATTTATATGACTTGTTCTTCATTCTCAAAACAATACTTGTACGCCTATAGCGTAATTTGAACTCAATACGGAAACACACCAAACTAATAGTTTTAAACCTTTTCCATATTACAAGAATATTTACATCATATTAAGTTTAATTTTTAAAAACATATCTACTACATGCAAAGCAGAATCAAATAAAGTAATACTTTGGTTTTATTCCTTGCAATTTCTTAGAAAGTCATTAATGAGAATTAAAATTTTAATGAAGTACTATAACAAATGAATATTTAGTCAGCCATTAATATGTCGACTGTAGTGGGAGACGCGCTCGAGGCGAAGTCGCGCCTTAAGCCGTGGCTCTTCGCGTGCGAACTTGGCTTCACCTTTGGCCATTAGCTGCAAACGGCATTAGGAGACGGCCCTCACGGACATTTACTGTGAAAGCACGCATCGAAACGTTTATAGTACGTTGAATTGAATAGAATCATCGCATTACTTATTGATTTTATACAGTAGTAGAATAATAATTTGGTACAAAGTATTTGGTAAATGTGCAGTTTTTGCTATAAAGTAGTAATGGAGATGCCTTTTACAAACCGATTAAAAAATAAAGCCAAATCTCTAGAGCTTATAATCAGTTCAAAAAATAATGAAGTATTTTCATTTTTAATTACAATAGTACTATCATATAAGGATATGTTTTTTCTTCTAGTTTTCTTCCGCCTTCGTTTTTCATACTAGTTACGAAAGTACACCATATCCGTTCTAAATTTTATTCAGTATTAGCGACAAAATTCACTTACGCATATATTATAATATACATGAACTTGACAAGTTTTTAAGAAAATGTGAGTTACGTCCATTTTCAGATAGTTCGTTATGGGTTTCTAACACGCTAAGAAAATTTAAAATTTTCCAAAATTCGGAAAGGTATTGTTTTCTGTTCAATTTTCAAAATTCGACATTTAATTAAAAGTTGACATTTCGGAATTTTTAAAAAATCTTTTCCGGTTAATTTCAGAGAATATCCGTATGTGTAGGTATACCTTGAATACATTTTGAATGAGTTTGCGACATTTAAAAAGATCTGATTGAATTTAGGTCTCTTGTAAATGTCAATATTTAATCAAATCTATATGTAATAATACTGCATTTAAGTTCCACACTTGATCAAAATTGATTCACTTCTTCAAGCGACGGCATGAACGAATTCTTTTTTTTAATTGTTTGTATTCTTTTTAATTATAAAATGAATGATTTATAAAATAAAATGTATTTTTTAATTAAAAAGCTGCATCGAACTTCGTAAAGCCCCGTTTCAAACAATTAAATTGATCTAAGGAAATCGTTGCTTAAAATTAAAAAAGGTTTTTTCAAAATAACTCATATTTGTTTCGCAATCGTTTTTAAAATATAAACATGATTTTAATCTCAAAAAACTCCTCGAATACTGTTAGCTCCATTTAAGTCTGTTTCTTCGTTATAAACATATTTTTACATAATACTTAATAAATAACAGGCGGTTTATTATTTACACCTCTAATAATTTTGAACTAGAATGCTGATAGTGTTTTGCTGAAAATTATGTTTTTGTGTTTTGCGAGCTCCGAAACATTATTCGTCAAAATGACGTGGGAGGATTTGGAGATGACTTGCGAGATCAATTGCGGCCCTGACTCTAACTACTTTGTTATATTTGATGAATGTAAAAAAAATGAAATTGGAAAATAACTCACCTAGATCTACAATGCAAATAAACTGGGACAGAAACTGAAAATGTCGCTCGTATTGTGCAGGTTGTTGAGGCCCCGTCGGTGAGGCAAAGCGTATTCTTACTACTTCTTCTTATTTCGAATTGAGGAACGGGAGATGAATTTAGTACAGGAGCGCGACTACACGAGACCGATATCTATATTAAATTGTAATTCAAAAATACATTTGGATTGAAACCGCAACCGAAGCTACTTCGAGATCCGGTTTGGGATCCATATCTAATTGTATATTTGATCTCATTTTGAGTTCGAACATAACTTCGAGGTTTGAGTACGGTCAGTATCTGGATAGGATTAAAAACTAAAGTTAAAATGTACATAAGGATTTATGAAAATTCATTTTGATTTTTTAAATTTATTATAAAATTGTTTAAATAAGAATACCATATTTGCTATATTTTTCGATATTATTATTGTTTTTGCGTATATCATTTTCATCAGTATGTAACATTTTCAACGTATTGTTAGAGACGACATCGATCGTGTCTAACAGCAATTCGTTACTTTTTTGTTTTACTTCTATTTAATTTTAGTATTCTCAGTAGATGTTTATATCATAACCTGAACACTTTCCATTTTTCACCTTTCTGTGTTTTGCTGCTCTGCTTGAGGTTTATACGGTTTAGTGAAGTCTCTAGGTACTCTCTAATTCTCTAGGCCAAAAATTAGACGAGCCCAGGTCAAGAAGAGTCTCAAACGAGCATTTAAAATATATCTTTAAAGTAAAAAATTTTCTTTATAATACTATGGAGGCATAAATGTAGAGAAATAGAACGCATAAATAAATTAACATGTCGAATCCAAAATTCTAATGGAAATACGTAGAATATAAATATTTGTCTAGTTTTTCATTGTGGGAGAGCCGTGCTGTGGTCAAACTGCCTACAGCATGTGTATAGGCCGGCTTGGCTGGTGCGAGAACACGGTCTTACAGCATACAGGTGTTGTTTTGTTTCTTCCAGTGAATGAGAATTCTGGTGGCCCACTCCCCTTTATTACTTTACAAGCTTCTTCCATCAGACTCCTTCTCTCTTCATCAGCCTACTTCTTTTTAAATATCCTATTCCTACCCAAGAGGCAGGCAACACACTCGGGATTCCTCCGAAGTCGTGATTGTCTATGGGCGGCGGTGACTATTCATACTCTGATGGTTCGCATGCGTTTTTGCCCCTCAGTTTAAAAAAAAGGAGTAAACTAATAAATATTTTATGTAATTCTTTATGGACATCACTTAAATTGCTCTATCTATATAACTGTTTCATGAATTTCGACAACGCACTAAAAATTAGATGAACTGAATTATCTAATTACTCAGAATAGTCAATAATGTGCAGTTTTCATCACATCACTAGCACTAAGTCAGTATACAGGGGATACTGTTTTCAAACATGCATACATCACTGTGTTCACTGCTTTCATTAACACTGTACCAATAATTACTTAGAGACTTTACAACGGCTACAATAATAATCTAGATACTGAACCTTTTTCCCAGAAGAATGTGGACATGTTAGTACGAAAATATATAAATGAATGTACAGAAAGAGTGGAAAAGGAAACACAAATCAGCCCCAGAATACGTTTTCCCTGGCAGCAGTCCCAAAAAAGTCTCCGTCGACGATGAATTTGTTCAGGATATGTAAGTACAGCTTCATCTGAGGCCACTGTTATCCAAATGCGAGCTAGTTCACAATTATTTTTTACAATCCATTTGTTCGACGATAGCATAATTATTTAATATACAGCAAACGTTCTAAAAGTCTATACGAAACGAACGATTTTTATTTGTTCCAGAGATATGCAATAAACACACATCCCCTTGCTGCGGAGCAGCCATACATCAGGCGGCAGATAAAGGCGACAGGTGCTCTCCGCCCCCCATTACTGCTACCCTTAAATGACCGGTGGCGCGTTATTCTATACCGTGTTCCCTAATATTGAGTGCAACTTTTTTCATATAGACTTCAGGGGCATTTCGTATGGAAATGATTTTATATCCGCATAAATTAATTTTTCAATCGTAACAGCGCTGTTAGCTTTATTTCTAAGTGTTTCGATATGATATGTCACAAGCTCAGGGTCAAGTCGGCGTCAACCTAACGTTGTTTGGAACGATTACTTGCCTTTCAAAATTTCCGACTCTATTAAGAAAAATGTATTTTATGAAATGAGTATGAAATAGGTAATTAAACAAAGAAAAACTTTTAAAAGTTCATCTAAATATATATCTTCAAACACGTGCTTTTAAATATTTTTATTCGGCCACAACTCAATTAAATTGGACAAAAATAATTTCAGTCTTATATCCAAAGCTTAAGTTTTGCATTTTAAATTTATCTCCGAACCACTTGGCTGTAGCTGAGCCGCCGACTGCAGGGCTGTATTTTAGTAAACAAATGACTGAAGAATGGATGAAAACGAATGAAATAAGTTTTCATAATTACTAATTCAAAAGTACAGCTCTATATATTTAAAGTATTTAATGACTTTTCCTACGTCGAAAAGAAAATTTGTACAAAAATAAGTATTCAGTTACACGTACAAACTGAAAAGTCACCGCATGTACTTACGAATGCGATTCGCTTTTATCTGATTTTTCCTGTTGATTTGTCCATTCGATAAAACGAAAAATATAATACAATGTTAAAGTCAGTACTTAAATGACTCTTTCGGCCGCTCTCGCCACTTGCATTATGAATTCATACAATAAAATTTTATTTAATGTTAAAAATTGTTAGGTAATTTTATCTCGAGAAATCAAAATTTAAAATAAAGTCCAAATTCAACACAATTTAAACTTCAGATGTTGGTAAGTTAAAGAATTTCATAACATTTTTCCTACCATACAAATCAAATCATTTGCATTCGAGTGCCGAGCATAACGGCGCGGGCGCCGGTCGGCCGACACCTCATAACATTTTTCAGCCGACCCAAATCATGTAAACTCCATACGCAAACCGTTCACCGTAGGCAGCTTTTCACCTCGGGCGCCGTCTTACGCGCGGTACATAAATTTGAACGAGAACGGCACGGCGAGATGCTGCGGTCCAGACAGCTCTAAAGGTAAAATAAGTCTCAATAATTTTGTCAAATTAATAAAATCCTAGAATTCGACATGAAAATTTAGGGTAGATCATCTATTGAAATTATCTTGTTACTAAAATACAGTGATTTCCAGTTTTTAACGTTTACTTGGCCGTTAAAAAAACCATTTAAAATCATTTTGAGTGTTTGTCAAATTATCATGCCACAAAATAACATCCTGCCTTCGTAAACCGTTGTCGTGCGCAATTGTAACACTGCCCTAACAGAGGGCATATTTTATATTTTTTGTGCACGGGAGGGTAAGAGGCGCTCAGGTGGACGTAAATCTTGTGTCTAGACGCATTTTATTGCGCACCTCGTGCACGCACAATAACCACTTTATCGTATTGGATTGCCTTGTTTATTGTTGTCAGATTTTGAAGGAAGCCGAATGTATGCGTATCACTCGAGGTCGGAGGGTAAGCGCTGTGATTTCGAAAGGTTTGATCAAGAATATTTTATACTTCATAGAGTTTATCCTATTTGGACTATTTTTTCATAATACTTACAATTTTGAAATATCGCAGATTACTAGACTATATGAAAAGTAGGTACGAAGTACGTCTTTCTTTATTTCTTATAAATAAATTTTAAATGATTGATTTGCATTAAGAAATATCTTACACAATCTAATAAATTTCGTCGGCACAATAAATGAGTGTGTAAATTACCATATTTATTTCCATTTACAAAGGGTCCGGTGATTTTGTAAAGGCCTTAGTTAAATATTCGTTACGCGGTATCGGCGAGCTTCAAGTTATAACTAAATTTTCATATCCAATTTCCACTTTCTTTTGTCGTCCGCTTGGAATATCAAAACCGTAGCAAAAAAAAAAGTTAAGCAACAACAAACAAATATACATATGCATTCCGGCGTGGACGTCGTGCCGGCCCTCCGCAGGATTCGCCTCACACGTGCTCTATAAACAAGGGGTTAGGGAAGGTGTGTTTTATAAAAATAAAGAGCGATTTATTAAGGGCGGCGAGTGGGGCGGGCGGCGGGCGGCGGCCGACGCCCGCGGCGCTCGCTACCCGCGTCACGTCCGCCGCTCAGATTTGTGCCGAGGTGCACTAGAGACTTTCCATGTTTGAAAGAAAGCCCGTGATTTGTTGCCGAGCCTCGATTCTGTAGTGTGGGGTATTTCCTAACAAATTGTATCGCCGTAGTTAATATACGACGCTCAGAAGAGGCACCACCGAAAAGTTTCATCTAACCGTATGAAACTCAAGTACGTTTGCAGTTTACAGACAGGAAACGCATTTTATAAAATTGCGATGATGTCAAAAATGTCTACACTTAGAAAAAATCACTTATACTAAGTATTGGTGAATGGCAATATGATTTTCAAATGATAACTCATAATAACCGTTCTCTAGTTCATTGGGCCAGATGTTGTGAAATCTGCCTTTCAGATTGGCGTCTCTCGATTATTTTAATTTCATAAAGATAGTTTATATTATTCTGAAAATTTTATGAAAACATAAATCGAACGAAGCATTTCCCAACAACGATGAACGCCCATCAACTAATTCAGCTCCATATACTCGTACAAACTATAAACACACATTCGCTACTATATAAGCTAGCCTACCGACTCGCAGATATGCTGTCAATTTAGCTAGATTAATCTCGTCGATGTCGTGTCATACGTACCGGTACATAACAAGTCCGCCACTATGCATCGCTTGGGCCGTTTCACGGTGTGTGGCCGCCTATTTTTTTACGTTCAGACGCTGTAATCAATCAAAGCGCATCACACAAAGCGCCGGGTGACATCGTTCGACCTCGACTGCCGAGCGCCGCCGCCACGCGTACGCGGCCGATTGAATCGGGCGGACCGTAAATAAAATCAACAGGATATATTATTCGGCAAGAGTTGAGTTTTAGGGGCGCACATCTCGGCGGGAGGATGCGCCGTCACGTCCGACACTTTGAATGGCAAATCAGGGCCCGCGGAGGTGCGCCGTCCTTCGGGGGCCCGGGGACGCGTGTGAAAATAAAATGATCGCGGCCCTCGCGCTCCCGGAATTATTGTACTGCATTACGCGCCCCCGGCGGCCGCTGAGCACCTGATCTTTTTCTTTGTATGCCCGTTGCGCCGCCCCGGGACGTGTTCTAACTTATTTTCGTTGGTTGTTTCTATCGAAGCTCAAACATGGACCTATATTATTGAAAATGCCTTAAAACTAGTTAGTTTCAGAAGCTCCATGTATACTCATCCCAATCGACGATCGATAGTGCCATGCCGAAATCGTAAAAGCGGTTTTGATAGTCTACGGTAATTTTCTAAAATAATCTTTTTGGGGGTATATACACGCCGACTTAGAAGCGATTATAAAACGAACTTTTATTGCATATGGAGCAGCTGTCAATGAATTGAAATACAGTATTCCAAAATGTGCCTAACGGGCATAAAATAAAACTAGGAGTTCTCTAAAACCGATTTCTAGGCAACCGAGCTTTAAACGCTGTCTTTTGAGTTCGCCTTAGAAATGCGACTATTTCCCATGAAAAAAGTTCCTTACGTTAGTTTCTAATAATAAATATTTAGGTACTTACTATACAATCACTACATAATATGCAACATATATCTATTTTGTTTATGAAACACTACCTGTAGATTATTGCGTATTTGTATTAATAAAGAATGGATAATTAACACTTAATTACTATAAAATAAAAATTCTACCCTGTTGCGCCAAATAAAGCTACATGTAGTATTTTATCTCGTTTTTCCAAAGAATACACGTAGTATATGGATAAACTTCAAAAACAAAACTGTATTAAAGTGAAAATTAAAATCAAAATCATTAGATCTGTTTCCGAGATACATATGCATTCAATATAATATCGAAATATATATTTTGAGATATTTATATCAATAAAGAAACTGTTAATTGCACTGTAAAGGATTCTTATTATTAGACTTTTTTTTATTGTTTTTCAACAATTATAATAATCAGATATTGATATAGAGGTTCATATAACCAAAAGTCATCTTGACTTTTGTGCCTCTTATTATATATGTTATTCAAAATGCAATTTACACCGATTACTCTGAAATAGCTTGGAGACCGACGATTTTTAAAATCTTCGTAATGCCACTAAACACTTTCTGTAAGAATGATATTCACTCTTAACCGTTTTATTGTTTCTTATGGCCAATGGCCATATGTCAATTAGCCAATGAGTTTTCTATTCAAATTGTAAAGGAGGTCCCGGATACCTGCCGTCAGCGCCTTGGTGGTAGCGGTCGTTAGCGGATCCTGTTAATTATGAACAGACCTACCCAGTGTGAGTCAGGACTTTACTGAATAACTTGGATCTTGTGGATAATACGAGATCCAAGCCTATGTGAAATTTAAGCTATCGGGAGAGCCTGCAGTGCGATCATAAAAAGCTAACACCTCAAACCCACACATATGATACTTTTCGTGTGTAGAGCGGCTAAGTTAATTGTATTCATTGTTTGCATAAGCAAAGTTCATATTGTATAATTTATTAAAATAAACTGAAAATTAGGCGAACATTGCCAAGTACGAGCAGGTAAATGCGCCAGCGAACGGCAGAATGACTGTCGTCAAATTGCCCAATAAAAGCTAATGGTAGCAGTCGGCGACGGAACGTGTTTTCTTGTTTTGTTGTTGTGAACTTCTGGCTTTATCCGGGCTACGCGTTAGGGATGCTTAAGCAATTTGTGAGTCAATTTAAGAACATTTTAAAATCGTTTAAAATCGAGTAAAGTTCGCAATTTGTTGTATGGTTTTGTTAAAAAAAAATGAAGAAACATAGAAAAGTTTGTGTTCGTATTTAAATACGCTTACATAAGAAAATATTTTTGGATTCATTGTCGCAAAACATTTAATTCAAGGAAAATAGCACAATTATTTAAATAAAGTGAGAAAGATTCATTACTTATTAACAGATTAGTTCGTAACTCTATTCGCTCGCAGCGCCAACGCAACGCCAACGCAAAGTTATAGGGAAAAGTGTTACTGCTGATAAATCCTCACTTAAGTTTTAACTTACATTTGAATAGCTTTTGAAAAATAAATATGTATTCCATCTCAATGAAAAATAAATAATACTCTTTGTGATGTGTTATAAAACTCACTTTTGGTTGTGTACACAATACAATCATTTTTATTCTAATACTCATACGTTCCAACGTTTACTGCTATCACAGAACACATCTTTATAGACGTATCTACACTTTAAGTCGGAAAAAATTTTTCCTCATTTTATAAGTAAAAAAATTGCAATAAAACATCTTCAGTTGTGCTGTTTGTATCTGGCTAGTTTTAATACCACTAAATAGATGACATTTTAAAAAAGAAAAATAGTAAATCAAAACAGTGTCCCGTTATTTTTCTATTGTTTTTTTGACCACCAATATGAGTAAATCTATTGTAGGGATTTGATACATTTTAAAGTTTTATTACAAAAAAGGGAAAAATACGACAAAAATTGCGAAAAAAAGTGTAACGTTTATGGACTTAATGCAGTGTCGGTAAAAGTAGCACAAACCTGGAAGAAATCTAATGAATCATGTATTAATTTGCGATTCTCTATTGCAACGTACTGACACCGAACCATTTTTAAAAAGATTAATGGTATAAGCAAAAATACAACATCGTATGAAAGAAAATATCATAGTTATTATTTGAAAATAGTTTATTTATAAGAAATACATATCAAAACTATTACAGATTGTTCTGCATTAACGATTACCCTACAAAAAAGAGCTACCTCCGAGAGTTGCCAGATGGGCACTGTTTCTAAAATAATATGATTATCAGATTGAACCCCGGCCTGGATTTAAAGTGAAAAATGCTGATACTTTAAATCATACCCCACTTATTTAGTACTTACCGAGACTACTACATGCTTGAAGAGTGCCCAAGATGAAGACGACAACATCCAAATGCTAAAAATAATTTTAATAAAAGAACCCTATCAGGACTACATTTTATAGAACGACATACTTTATAAAGAAAGAAATGGAGATAAACAGTTTATTGTACCGAAGAAAATGCAGAATGAAATTATAAGGAAAAATCATGAAAGAGGACATTTTGGAATAGCAAAGGCAGAATAATTTATTAACAGAGAATATTTTATTGAGAATTCACAGAATAAGATCAAAAAACTAATAGAAAACTGTGTCGAATGCATACTTGTGTCACACAAAAGAAAGAAGAAAGATAGACTGCTTAACCCGACTCCGAAAGGAGATATACCTTTAACGACAAATCACACAGACTACTTAGGACCACTTACTTCGCGAACAAAAATTACAGGTTTATCCTCACTGTATTAGACGCATTTACAAAATTTACCTAAATATATTCTGTGAGAACATTAGCAACCGAAGAATCACTAAGTAAATTAGAACCACAAAAACAAGTTTTTGGTTCAAAAGAAAGAATTATCGCAGACCGAAACGCTGCTTTTAATGACTTTAAGGATTACTGCCAGAATGAGAATATTACACACTATTCAATCACAACTAGACAACCAAGAGAAAACGGGAAAGTTGAGTGTATCCACCAGATTATAATAATCGCTTTAAGTCAACTAAGCGCTGATGATCCTACGAAATGGTATCACAAAGTGTCCAATGTCCAACGTTGTTTCATCGGAACTTATCAAAGAAGCACAGGCATGACACCGTTTGAATCGATGTTAGAAGTGAAGATGACAATTCAAGATGATGAACGCATGAAAATTGTAAAAGAAGAAAATATTACAAGGTTAAGCGAAGAAAGACATGAACTAAAAAAGAAAGCAAGAGAATCTACAAAGAAAATACAAGAAGAAAACAAAAATAAATATAATATGAAGAGAAGAAAAGCAATATCATACGAACCTGAAAATCTTGTTGCGATCAAGAATACGCAATTTTCCCAATGAAGCAAAATGTAACTAAAATATCTAGGAACATATGAAATCGTAATGAAAAAACGAATTTACGGATAGATTCTTCGTAATATTGGGAATGCAAAAGGCCCCATCAACATAAATAGTTCCGCTGAACTCATGAAGCCGTGGGTTTCTGCGCGAGACGGGAATGTCTCATCTGGGGCAGATGAGTAGTCAAGACAGCCGCATGGAAATAGCGTGATCATGCATTAAGAAATTAATTTTTTTATTTTTAACCGACTTCAGAAAAAGGAGGTTCTCAATTCTACTGTATTTTGTTTATGTTTTTTACCTCAGAACTTTCGACTGGGTGAACCGATTTTGATGATTTTTTTTTTATTTGAAATCTGGTGCTTTAGGCGAATAACTAAATATCACGCCAACCGATTTCCATGATTTTTTTTTATTAGAAAGGGAGTGTACTTCAAGGGTAGTTTGATGAGAGTTTGGTTAGGTTCTGCTCGTAGGACCCATGACAAAGTAATGGAACGCTTCAATGCTTAAAAGCAAATTGACGATACTCGGCCGAATCATTTATAGGCTATCCGGATATTTAAGTCACCTACCGTAACGTCGTTCTGGTCAAATAATTGTCGTAGTCGAATATGATGATCAAAGAAACTCCTTAACGGCTTACAGTAAGGGTGCGATCTATGAGCAGCATGTCAGCCAAGAAAATACTACATTATACCTAGCAATAGACACCAACTCCAAAAATTTTTAATTACATTATATTTTCGTAAAAATTTATTGACTTTTAAGTAATCTAATATTTTTCATTTCATTTTAATTAGGAGAACTCTAAAAAATGTTTTGATCATTATTTGTTATTCATAGGTATGTGTTGAGTTAAATTTGAATTGGGTGGGTATCTACCTACCTTCTTACGTGGTAAACACATAGATCGTACCACATATTGATGAGTAGAAAAACTACGTTGATTATTAAGTTGTAGAAGAACACACATTCTTTTAAATATTTAGTACATATTAATTTGTTTCAGAATAGTTTTTGTTTTGAAGTCGGTTATTTTTTGTTAAAATTTTTGTTTATTTTATTATAAAGTCATTAACTATCGACATTAGTGCCTGTGACGAAAGTAGACTGATGACAAGTTGAAGGATGACGTTTGGTTTTTGAATATGATATAACGACTGTTGATTATTAAATAAAAGTTTATGGCATTTCCATCGAACAATCCCAAACACACACAGACACACATATTATGTACATAATAATCATTAAACATATAAAATGTTTTATATGTATTATAATTAAATATAACTAAAATATGATGAAAAACTATGTTTAATTTGTGTAAAAAGTACGTAAAAACATTTTCTCCGGTCTTATAATCATATGATATGTGTATTGGATAAGAATACTTGCAAATGTTCAGAGAACATTAAGTGCTATTAATTATTTTTCAAGCACGTTTATGTTTAATCAGAATCCTTAAACTAAACATTAATATCCTCTTCTAAACTTTTCTTAACCTTCAAAAATAATCAAACACCCACCATTCAAGTACTAACTCCGATAATCCATTATAATCAAAGCTACTTCAAGAAACAGATAGGGCTTACGATAGCGCGAAGAGCAGATTAAGATGCGCTTGAGCTCATTTTCATAATATGTAAGTTAGGTGCTAAAATACCAGGTTAACTGTCTAAGTTAAAATTAAAGATCTTGAAATACGATGAGATATTTTAACATTAATAATCGTCGTAGAAAAATTAAAGAGCGTTCGTATTTTAAAAGGGTTTCTGCCAGACTTTTGTTAGACTACTAAGAAAATAGAACTACTAGGAAATTTGCGATCTCTGCCTACCCTTATAGAAAACAGGCATGACTTTATATTATTATTCTTAGATTACTAAATCTGATACATCGATCTTCATACTTGCACAGCGGTACCTACAGTATGGCAATGGCGAATGCATCGTAAGTTAGAAAGTGTGTAGTGCCACCTTTATGTAATCCTAAACGAGTCGCCCCTGCCTCTCCGCGGCGGGCGCGTTCACGATTTCAGGAGCGATGACATGGACGAGAAGACGATCGCCTGCGATGGCTGGTCCGCCGCCGATACCGCCGCGGCGGCTCCGCCGTGCGAGCGCCGGTGCAAGTGCCGGCGCGGGCGTCTAATGAATCGGCGTCGGCATTCGTTAGCATGAATTAAGATGTAGAGATATCGCACCGCTCGCTCACTTTAATGAAGATATCACTCCTCTCTAAGATTTGAGGTACAGGATGCCCTGTAATTTTGTTCCCCACTATTTTCAGCTGGATTTCCAAAGTTCTCGATCGCTGTCGTGTGACTCTCTGCCACCGATATTATTTTATTTACTTTGTAGACCAGAACACAGTGGCGCATTCATTTACAAAATTGTTTTAATTCGTAATTTGTTTTTTAATGTCCGGAAGGTCCTTCTAATTATAAAAATGTAAGATGACACTTGCTATCTTTTGACGTTATTGTTTTAACAACAAAAAACCATATAGCCTAGAAAAAATAAATTTATTGCAATCAATTAGTTTTTTTAATATTGTTTATAATATTTCGAAGGAAAAAAGTTCTCATACCTATCATCGTATCTCTAACCCATTAATTGTTATGAATTTTTAAAAATTGAAAATCGCCGAAAATCCTGTATTATATATATTATATTATAAGAAGTATTTCTATCTCATTCTCATCTCGATGTCTAAGATGAGTAAGAGAAAGGCAGATGGCGCTTTTGAAAAATTTTTTTCGATTTTTTAACGATAATATGTTAAAAAATAACGTTATTGTTTCTCATATGAATTTATTAAATTTTCCATTTCGTGGTTTAATGTAATGTAATTTTTATTCAATTTTTCGAGATGAGAATGAGATAGAAATACTTCTCTCTCAAAAGTGCACGCGTGCATGCATATTGTTATAACGTAAAAAAAACATAAAAAGAAACAAAATTTTTAAAATCTATTTAGATTATTTTGTTTAATATAGTTGAAATTTTTGATGAAAAATTAAAAATAATAGCATTTCAGTTTTTAAGGTATATTAATTAATTCAAAAAAATAAGGATTTTCGGCGATTTTCAATTTTTAAAAATTCATAACAATTAATGGGTTAAAGATACGATGATAGGTATGAGAACTTTTTCCATTCGAAATATTATAAAGAATGTTAAAAAAACTAATTGATTGCAATAAATGCATTTTTATAGGCTATATAGTTTTATGTTGTTTAAACAATAACGTCAAAAGATATCAAGTGTCATCTTACACTTTTATAATCACAAAGACCTTCCGGACATTAAAAAAAAATTACGAATTAAAACAATTTTGCAAACGAATGCGCCACTATGCTCTGCACTAATAACTATTTGGCTATCGTTGAATATGTAACAATACGTGGTTTCTACTATTGCACGTCCAGCACTCGACATAAGATATGAGTTTTCTCTCTAGATTCGCACGACATACGATCCTGGAACCTGCAACTATCCAGATCATGGGTCGATCTGGACCCGCGAATCTTACCAGCGGGCTTAGTACGACGCACAAGAGAAGTATCTATCTATAGAACGTGATGAATAAAAAGGACAGTCTTACATACAGATTCTAGTCGATGCCGTCACGCTCGGCCCGCCAATAAGCAGTTCATCCAGTGGGAGGTCATCCCACGCTGCACTACTCGAATCTCGATCTGCACTCGAGTACCTGTTTTCTCTTCTAGTTACCGTTTCAGGTCACTGTATCTACTCATTGCTCTGTTTATCAACTTGCTGACAGATAAGCTTTGAGCGTACTTATATGACTTTAGAATTTTCAATATTCTATGCTTATATTTTATTATTTTTATTTTACTGTATACCGGTATATTATTTTACAAAAATGCTAATATTAAAATTCAGAAAGTAACAAAAAATAAACCGTAGCTATTTTTTATTTAAAAATATAAGTTGGTTTAGACTACTTTTTGTTACTTAATATCTATTACTTAACGACGCAAAACGTTAAGAAGTCCATTTCGTATTTAATTATTCTTTTCGTGAAAATTTTTTTTCTTAATTTACGGAGACATGAAAATTTGTAAAACTCAATTCCAATCTGACTTTCCAGTCTAATTTTATATAATATCATATTGACTTTGAATCTATTCATAAAAATAAATAAATCGTATATCACAATATTTATTTCAATGTTCTTCGTTCTTTCTTTTCGAGATGCAGGCGGGGAATTGTGCATGTGTGCTAAGTTAAATAATGTCAACTGTAAATTTAAAAATTCAAAGTTCTCGGTCCTTTTGCAATAAATACATATCATACAAACAGAGGCGCATCAAAAACCTAAAATCTACAAAAAAAAGAACAGCCTCTATATCCGGCGCCGTACCTTCGGCGGCAAGGTACGATCCGCTGGAGGGTAGCTGAATAAATTACTCGAAATAATTCCTGAATTAACATTTTTAATCTTCTACGAGTGTTGCACGAATAAATTACAAGTGTGCAGTTCCCAGTGATAATACGCGGCTCACTCCTTTATCCAGCTCTTTTAAGCTCCACTTAGCGGGGCGCTCCGACGGCCGGTTTACTTTTAAGCTATTATCTAGCTTGCACGTGTCTTCATAACTGCTTTTTTAATATTTTAATAATCATAATTTCTTTCCACTGTTAATTTTTGAAAAATGTATAAAATATATTTAGCAAAGGAACAAATATTACGAAGAATCAACATAAATAAAATAGAAGTTACTGTTTATAAATTTGGATTCAATGATATATTTTAGAATTTTTTTCATTTATTAAATTCGATTCTTTAAACCATGTATGGGTAACCTTTAACATGTTGTGGACCAACTTTAGTGTGCAAATACGTTCGGAGGCCGCGTTCAAAAAGTAGTGCATTTTAAAGTAGTGTTCATAATTTTTAGCGATAGATATCAGACATGAAATCTTTCAAAATGTCTCGCGTATCGGATCAAATCTTACAGCGAACCAGATGCGGTCTCGCGGGCCGATCTTTACCCACGTATGCCTTAACCAGATGCAATATCAAAAATATATTAAATTTGTTGGTCCGAAATCATTAAACTCAAAAATTACAAATACTTTAACTTGAAATCACAACATTTGTATTTGTAGCTTTAGAATCGACATAAATTACTTTTTTGTGGCAAAAAAAATCCCATTATCTAGGAAAAACGCTCGTGAGGAATAATCTCAGAGAATGCTGAACCGACTTTTATAGTTTTTTTGTTCTACATGCATTATTTTACTTTTGTTTACGGACAACTATTTGCAGTGACAAAACTTTTTAGTTTCGAGAGTAAAGTCGAAAGTGGAATCAATATAGCCACCGCAGTGGATTTCGAGTTATCAAACCGAAATTTTAACGGACCGTGGAATCGACACTGAAATCGAGATTAAGACCGGGGCCGGGAGTGGGAATGACAGCGAGATCGGAGCTGGACTGAAATAGGACCGACGTAAAGATAAAGGAATTAACATTTATGCGGCCCAAACAGCAGGCGAATGCTAGTGCATAAGTAATCGATCATAGTGATCGATTTTAGTGGTGTCACATTACAGAAGGTGTGCACGGTGCAAAGTACTCGGGGTGGCGTTAGCCGACTAGTGGTGGGTGATTCTCATAAAGTCTCATCCCAGTTTCAGTACGATTATTAACCTATACACAAATTTTAATCAGCCATTTAATTACAAACTACTTTCTAAATACTAAGAGTATGTATATTTAATGGCCAAACTGATTACGCCATTTGCAGATTGATAAAAAGTGCAGACAGTAATTTATTGCTATTAAGACTAAGCCGAGGTTTTGTAAAACTGTATAAACATAGTAGATTATTTCTAAATAAGTGGAAATCGTTTCTATAATTATGATAATTTTTGTTAACACAATTCGGCTAACGACTACTACAAAATATTTGGCATTAACGATGATCCAGACGTGTTTATAAATCTCACAATCGAGTCTGGGCACTGACGTGCGCAGGTTCGCGCCCGCGCGCACTGCGCAAAGCGGCCGGCGTCGAGCGGAGTGCGAGCGAATACTTATGCAAATCGGAACAAATGGCCAGGTATGACTCGCGACCTCTGCTGGCATTTTGCGTCATTGCGTGTTAGATGAGCGTGACTTTTATGCAATCTGTGAATTATACGAATGCAATGACCATTATTTCACCACTTAAATTTAAAAGGGGCGATCTGTTTGATATACATATTTAACAAAATTCTTTAATCAAATATTTTATGATTTCACAGTCACGATGTTATCGTATCTCGGTATGTCTAGATTATTCGTCGGTGCACGATCAGAACGATATATCGTTCTTAAAAAATTCATTTTTGGTCGCATTAGGTGTACAAATAATAAAATTAAAATTAGGTAGAAAAAATTATGGTCCACGAACACAGAAGTACTAGACGATTTAACCAACTTTTATTGTTACAAAACAAAAATTTAAATATTTTTTTGTAGTTGTGTTTAGTGCGAAAAAAATGTATCACGATTCAGAAACTAAACAGCAATGGAAAACATTTGTCGATATGATAATAAATACATACTGAGGTAATTAAAGGAAATTTCATAATTGTTTTTTATATTTAAAATTTATGCACATAATTATTTAGCACATATGTATAATACACGTATTATGTATATAAGTGCGCATGTGCACATAGAATATACAATAATATAAAATAACTAACTGTGGGTACTAATAAAATATTCGTCGTGAAAATATATTACAATAACATTTTGTGAAGGCACGAGTATCACTTCAATCGTATACTGATTCGAGTGAAGTACACACTTTTCAATTTATTAATTTCGTACAAATTTTGAATTGAATATGTAATAA
The DNA here is from genome assembly GCA_005406025.1 of Eumeta japonica. NCBI lineage: Eukaryota > Metazoa > Arthropoda > Insecta > Lepidoptera > Psychidae > Eumeta > Eumeta japonica. The sequence goes on along the minus strand of BGZK01000036.1, from coordinate 861,383 downwards.
AAAAATTAGGAGCCCAATTCAAATTGACCGAAACGCAGAAAAAACAAATATCTATCTAATGAAAACAACTCATTGAGATGACAAAAGCATGAAATTGTAAGCTTGCAACATTAGTAAACTTTTAAGATGTCAGAAGACTGTTTTTGATAATGAATGACTAATGCGATTTACTAACGCGATGAATGCAAACGCCTACGTCGACCAAAATGTGACAGCTCCTCCAAAGTATCGTGGGTGTAGGATGCTATCCAGTACCACGACATAATCTTCATAGCGGTATAAAATACAGTTGTACTTGTATAGATATGATCTATTTTATTGTACTTTTTATCTCTCCTAACAACTTCACATCAATATCGTTTTGCAACAGCAAAAAATATATTATTTATGGTGTTGAGGATTTATTAGATGTTGCCAGCGACCGTGAAACTGTAAAAATTCACGTAAACAACGCCGGAATCCTGATTTTCTTATCGTGTTAGTTTCCAGCCACCCCTCCACCGAGGCGCGCGCGACCGGTCTTTTTACTTCAGATTGAGAGGCCTAACCGGGGCGGAAAGCTTAACAAGGCACAAAACGAATGATTTAATTTGATTTAAGCTCTAAAGCGCATCGATCGAATGGCTCGTGATCAAGATTCGAACACCGCAACTTCCAATTAGAAAACGATATAACAAGCCACCGCCCCCTCCCGTATGTATGTTTACGCACAACCAAACCGTGTACACCATTCAACTCGTCAAAGTTTTTTTTATATTAAGCACTTTTATTTGTCATAGAAAAATAATTCTAAATGTTTAATAGAACGTTGAATCCGTTAAAAATATGCATACACCCCATGCAACCTATATCTGTTGTATGCATGTTCGTCATCGTACGCGTCGACAAATAACGACCTGTCGACTAGTCATAAGAGGATCGGCAGACAAACAGACATCCACGCGTGCAGCGCTACTTGAGATTATGGCGATATCATTAAGCATTACAATAACAATAACACTCGATCACAGTAAAGGTGTAGACGCCGTTACTGCGCCGCGGAGGTCACAAACACGGTGTAAATTACCCCCGGGAACATAAAGGGTAGCGCCGACTGTAAATAATTTCAACGCCCCATAAAACCATAACGCGACCTCACCGCGAATACACTTTCTCTTATAACTTATGCCATAAAAGCACAAAAACACTTGTAGATATTTTCCGTGACGAAAATGTTCTAAGCGAGTTGTTTGGCCTTTGCTTTACTACCGTGTTAAAAAACCACATATTAATTTTGACATAGATGCGTCTATGTTCTCAATTATAATAGAGGTCATTTCGTGAACAAGAGCTTACCCACCCACGCAATCTGTCGGTGCATAAGTGAACGAAACCGATTAGTATGAGATCCACTATGTCGACAATTCGCTAGCGCGCGAGCTTGAATTGACGCGACATATCCGCATAGATACGCTCAACTCGGTGATGAGCGAAAAGCGGTGAAGAAAAGTCTACACGTAGTGTAACATGATATCGAAATGCTAATCAACAGCTGGAGATTTCTCCTACAACACACGTAAAAAGAATCACTTCTCAATTTCATAAAAGAAGAGTTCTTTTTAAGATGTTGCCAGACTCGTTCCACAGCTCAACGCAATACGTATCTTCATTTAAGCTACACACGTAATTAAATGTTTTAAATTACGTGTGACTTAACTCATTATACATTTATTATTTAATGAAATATGACGCAATTATTGCAATTTAATATAATATAAATTATTTCGTTTTATAGGATACTTTTCGTTTCATCGATCTGTGCTTAATAAACTCAGTTTGAAATAAAACTCAGATTAAAGCATTGATTCGTATCATTTTTCCGATTGTCCGAATATACTCTTATACATAGACTTATCCACGTAAAATTACTGCTGCACAAAGGATGCAGCCAACAGACACTTTTAAAGATTACCTTACATATTATCTATCTCGCATTATGACTAGCATCAACATCAATTACTAACGTCTTTGAAAAACTAGTTTGTCTAAAATGTTATTACAAAATATTTGTAATAAATATCTTAGGCAAGTTATGTAGTCTAAAATATCGTTATCATTTTCAGTAATACGCTCAGAATATCCTTAAAACTTTTTAATAATTATTGCAATTAGAATTACCAATAGTCTTGAAAACATTGGCCTCCGCCCCTCTCCGTCAATCCACTCTCCCCTCCATCATCCCATTCTCCCTCTACAAGATTTCCTATAGCAAGCCCGGAAACGCGCTAATACTACCTCAGGAGTTGCAAGAGTTGTGAGTGGGCGACGGTGACCGCCTACTCTCTGATGGTTAAAATATTCATTTACCTCACGAAAATTCTATAAAAAAAATATTGTGATTCTTCTGAACTTACTCGTTTATTTTGTTAACGTCTTACTTTTTGCTCACAACAAAACGTATTTGTTATAACGCTTTAAGACGTGATACGTTTATTGATATTTGTGACTACGCTAACCTTGGACTGGGACTGTTTCCTTAAGATGTATACACAGGGACATCAACGAACCAAGAACATATTTTGGAAATTTACTCGGCGAGTGGACTACAAAATAAGCACTCGTCGATACCTCTTTGGGGAGAATTGAAGGCTTTACGTGCAACTTTATATCAGATTTATAACTAATTGGCTTTTTAATTACAACAGAACACACGGGTGTAAGAAGTTATAATAATTCTTATTATAAGAATAAGAATTAATACATTAATAAGAGATAATACAAATGTCTCTCCTAGATAATTTACATTTTAAGTGCGTTAGAGACAAAGTAAATTAATCATTTAATTAAAGTTCACTCATTAGTCCCAGACTACGAATATATAGGAATTAAGAGTGGGTAGAGTCAGATTCGCATGAACAAAGCATCCCTATAGTTTTAATACTTGTAGATATATATATATATATATATATATATATATATATAATGCTCATGTTAACACACAGAAAAGATTGTTTGTAAATATTTTTCCTTATCAATTTAAACGTTATATATGTAAAAAACTATTATACCTTCATTCGTAACTATACGCACCAAATATTTTGATTATTGGACAACAATTCAAAATTGCAAGTGAATTTTAACTCTATTAACTGTTTCAAGTACAACTTTCAGGTGCCTTTGTAACCAGAACGGTCAAAATCCACTTATTAACACGCTTTTATAAGCTTGGACTGTATGTTTGTATGTATGTAACTATGTAACGGAATCTTTGAGCTTAATTTTCACCGGTTTCTAGAAGTCTGATCAACTTGAAACTTTGCATACGTATCAAGGACCGATGACAATACAATAATATGATAACAGTTTCCCATTATCCTTATTAGGACCGCCAGGATTAATATAAGCTTGGGTTGTATGTATCTATCTATGTATGTATATTGTATCAGTAATTTACATCGCTTAAAAGTCCATATGCCTTAGTCAATAAAATAAATAAATGTGACCATCATTTTCACTTAAGCATTATATTGTTTTGACTATAGCCTACTTGTTGAAAAGTCACAAGACAAAAGTCACATACCTCGTTAATAGGATGACAGATCCTTGAGACAATTTGTGAGAAAGCTGGTAAATATAAATAAACAGGAAGCCTTTCGGAAAAAGATCGTATAACGTCTGGAATTTTTAAGCTTCATTTTCACCAATTTTAAGAAGTCTGATTAATTTGAAACTTTGCATACTTATCAAGAAGCAATGACAATACAATAATTTGATAAGTTTAACCTCTTATCCTGATCAAGATCGCCAGGATCGAATAATTTCGTCACGTATCGTCTGCGCGAGAGCAAGTGGCTTATTACTGTTATTAAATTCTATTACTGTTTTGTAATAGAATTTAGTAACAGTCATAAGTATTTATTAATAATTCAAATATTGTTGTATTGTTAAAAATTACAAATTTTTACCAATCAACCGAACTAAAAAGTGAAAAACAAATATAGTTTAAAAAAAACTAAAAAATACGCTTTTAAAGTACATTAAACTAAAAAGTGAAAAGTAATCCTTAATATGAACTCAATAAAATAATGAATAATGACGAAAAATACTAATATTATTGTGGAAAAAGCGTGGGGCGTTTTGTGCCACATTTTTCGTGTGTAGAGCACCCTAGTATTTTTCGTCATTGATCATTATTTTTTTGAATTCATATTAAGGATTATTTTTCACTTTTTAGTTTAATGTACTTTAAAAGCGTGTTTTTTAGTTTTTTTTTAACTATTTTTTTTTTAAATAGTTATTATAATAGACATACACAAAGTCATACACACACACGCGCGCACAATAACTTTTTAACAATATCTCTAAAATTTTGATATTTGATTAAAAGTGCATTTTCTGAAATCGGAGTGAAAGCAATGATGAGTATTTTTTTTTAAATTTAGAATGCTAACCTCGTTTTTTATTTTATGGATTAGGTTTAGGGGGATTCACGCATGCTGTCGGATAAAGGAAATCACAACCTCAGTCTATGATCACAGCTAAATTTACCAAAGAACGTATAATATAATTCAACTTAAACCATTTCGTACATCCCTCACAGAACACCGAAGCCAATCACTTCAAGATAATGTCACTGCATTTGTTTTAACTATACTATTAACAAAACCCTTTTCATGCTGGTCCAGTGTAGACGGCGTAATTTCGGTACGAAACGAGGTTGTGCAATGACGTGGCCTTATAACAAATAGATGACGCGACAACGTGTTTAGTTCGTGCCCCTCGCAAAATCTTACTACGCTTTAGCAAAGGGAAGGACTCCTCTATTACTCCTTAACCTCTTTTTCAATCACCACGTCGGACTAACTAAAAAATTCATGAATAATCAGATAAATCGAAACGGCCGGAGCCTGCGAGCCGCTCCCGGCCTCCGGGCGCGCGGCGGCCGCGCGCGAGGTGGCGGGGTTTGCGAATCGCCGGAACTCCCGCAGAAGGCGCGGGGACGGCGAACGAGAAAAAAAAAGCTAAGTGAATTCTTTTCACCTGATAGCTCGCTTATTAGCCAATTCGATGTCCATTGCCCTCCTAATAGAGGTGTAATAAAAGGGGACTCCTCTATTTTTCTTTTATCGGGACGAAGGTACGAATTTTCTTATTCGATTTCCACGGACGCGAATAAGCGGCGAACGATCCGCCCGGCGCAGTTTTATTTTGGAAGGAGAAAATTGTTTTTTGATATCGATCCGCGCGTCGGCGGCGGTCCGGCCAAGGTAAACATGACGGGACGATCGTGCAGAGTATCCACGTGGCGAGTTGGGCCGCGGCCACGAGTAAACATACTCGTGGCTGTACAAGAATAATAGACAAAAATGTAGAAACATGTTTAATTGCAGCTCAGCGTAAACGATATCTGTCAGCAATAAACAACGTATTTTACTTTTTAAAGACCTTAAAAATGACAATTGCTTAGAATAATACTTTTTAATTTAATTAAATAATAAACATAATACTTTAATATAATAAATCAATATTTTTAGTACATATGTTATTTATTTATTACATATGTACAACATTTATTTTTAAATCATATTCAAAATTTATTACTTCTTAAATGTTTTAGTAAATTTTATGTCTTGCAAAAACATTGTAAGTGAATGCATTACTAATTCTCACGATGTGGTTATTTCTGTAGTACTTTCTGAAAGATCGTCAAAGTTATAACAATATCTTTTTATTCTTTGACTTGGCGCACTTTTATCCATCACATACATCCGCAAACGACAGTACACTCCTTTGATCTCAACTTGGCAGCAAGTACCGTATACTGATTAGGAAATTATTAGTTAATGTTGTTGGCTTGGAATTTTTCACAAAATTTCAGTTTTCTTAGCGATATATGATTTTAACAGTGAGGGGCTAATGCGTTAAACTTTTTACGATTTTCAATTTTTACGATCTACCAGCGTAAAGTAAATTACATTCATATATTCAATACACATACTGAAAGGACGTTAGTCATTTCGTTATTTTTATATATATTTTTTAAGTTTTGGTGGCAAGCTTTTAAAAAGTCGTATTTTTCAATCACTCTTACTTGCGTTGCAGACACGAAATAAATGTAGCATCGAAGCATATAGGTGCAGTAAGCTATAAATTAAATAGTTCACAGATAAATCAGGTAGATATCGCATAAAATTTTTGTTCTAAGCACAATATACATACATATATCTTATTGATTTTGTAAAATATCGTATTTTAGGCATGACATGAACATAATGAAAAATATTGAAGATTACAAATACCGGCAAAGACGGCAGCAGGACTCACGTGTCTGAGTTCCGTACCAACGAAAGAAATAATATTCAACTGCATTAATCTCAAAGCACATCGCTTTTTATAAATTTCAACATTTTAATCCAAAGCAAAACGTATACTGATATAAATTTGAGTGTTAGGTATTATCGTATTAAAATTCATACCCGTGCTCATACGGTGCTTTGATCATTATTGACAGATGAAAATTGTAGAAATCTAAAAACTTGGACAGAGATTTTGTTCAAAGAATTTTCCTTTTTTATAAGGATCTATTACAGCGGTTTTTTTTTCGTATTACCAAGATACATGGTTCAATATAAAAAGGAACACAATTTAAAAAAAATTACAAACTGTCAAACCACAAAATTTACATCTTACAGGAAAACTCAATTAATGCATTTTTACATACCTGAACATTTCCTCACTTAATTTAGACATGAATATATAGACATGAATAGTTTTGTGACGATTCAATGTTAGACATTTATTTGTCAAATTTCATAACAATCGTTAAAATCATAGCAGTGCTTTAAGACTAGAACATATAGACGGTCGGAAAGACGGGACGAAATCATAACTATTACTTTTTTTTCCACTTAGCTATAGAGCCTAAACAATATATAGAAATTTAAAAATTGAGAAATAGTTCCGGATCAGCATCGCTTATGTTTTACTTCACGTACCTACCGATTGTTTCCTTTCTCTCGGCACCTGAAAACACACCCGAAAACAAGATGGCGTACTTACAGCTAAACACTTAGCCCTCGCCGAGCGCCCGCGCCGGCCCCTCCATCGAACAAAACGTATTTTTGATTGCTCTCTCTGCTCATTTCGCTCGCCCCCTGTAATTTTTTCTTCACACTCCGCGACAATCTCACGTTGAGAGTTCTTTAATGACGAGGAAATTGAAACTTTGGAAGCTTTTTCACGGGAAAAAAGTTTGTTAATAGCTTTATCCTTAAAGACTGTGAGCGCCGAGAAAGAGTGTTCAGTGTGTTAAAAAAATACGATTCCATTACTAAAAAGAAAAAAGGAGGTTGAGACAGATTACATTGTCGTGCAGACGGATGAGCTAGAACACTTATGTATTTTATATAATTTATAAACTCAATAATATATTAAAATGTTTTGGTAAAGAAGGTTTCTCGTTTTATGTGATACTAGAATATTCTATTATTTTCTGATTTCAATATGAAAGCTATAGTCACACAACGGACTATCTGGCTGTCGACCAAAGATAGTTTAACATTCCGTTAAGGTTAAAGATTTTGAACTACTGTCAACTATTGGGCTACATATCATGGGGAAATTCAATACTTAATCTTAGACAAAAGTTAAGATTCTTAATTCTTATTAATTATTCTGAACTTCTAATATAATATTTATAATCAGAAAAATCCAAACTTCCAAGTTAACATTTCCAACGGATATGTTAGTAGAATATCAATTGTTCAACATTTAAAGCTGTCGTGTAGTTGACACAAAAGAAAAATCTAATTTCAAATGACTATTAAATATCAAAATAAAATTTTCACCACATCTGTCGCAGTAAATATAACTAATAACAAATCAGAGTTAATCCTTTGCCGCCATATTTACACCAATGTTATTGTTTCAGTCTTTTTAGCGGATGTTGTTATTTTGAACGCCGTTTAAATCTAGCTGAAAGTATTGAATGAACGTTTGCTATAACCGGAAGTATAAAAGTGGACGTGTCGATAAGGTGTGAAGGCGAGGCGGATACACTCGGTTTTAGTGGCCAAGCAATCAACGTTGTCAAAATCCTAGCGCTAAATACTAGTCATATTTCTGACTTAGAGCAGTACTATCACACTATAAGCATACCGAAGCGTATTACAATATTTTTACTTCAAACCTATGAATAGACGTCACAGTAATTGTATTACTTGATTTCTTTTCATTTTTGTCATCGAATAACACTAAAGAAATAAAATGATAAAAAATTAAAACATAAAAATATATTCATAATTTTTATTTTTTAGAATATTCAGCACAATTCAGCAAAGTATAATTTAAACATGACCAATGATTATTGTGTGAAATTTGTACCTTTAGGTATCTGCTCCGTCCGAGGCGCACAGCGCTGTTGTACTACTTGTACATCGCATTGCTATTACTTCTCTCCGGCAGTATAAACATGTCGTTTTGCAGAGGACATATAACATAAAAAAGAAAACGGTTCCGCAGTATTTCTTCATTCAAATTAAGTAAAAAGGATATTCACAAAAAAAAAAAAACTATGTTGGAGCCATCTTTCCACAGTAATTATTAAATAAATAGTAATCGTGATGCGTTACAGTAGCCGTTGGACACTTTAAATGAAGGATAACATTGTATTATGATGTGTGACCGAATGGGTATTATTCATATTAACTGTTTAGATAAACTTATATTAAATGTGTATTTCTAATTTCATATTTTTTTATATTGTTCTTATATTCATACAATATAACTAACTGTCTTTACAAAAATCAAAATCTCAAAGCACTGCGTTCTAAATAAATTATACTCGCGATCGGTACTTATATTGCTCTTTAGCAACTCGTAACACATAATATTCTGGAGTGAGCCTATTTTTAAATACATTAAATAATTTCAAACAATTAACATTGAGTAATAATATAACATTATCAACTAAAAGCAGCGATTTATTTTAATTTTCTTATTAATTGTATATGAAATTCGTTTATATACAATTTTTTTGTCTTTCTCTTTACTTTGAAGTCCAATTGTTATAAAATAAGGTCTATTTAATTGTGTGATTAATTTTCAATAATTGGAAATGACTGTTTGTTGCCATTACAGAGGAAAAAAATAGATTATATTATTACTATCACCAAAAAAATCTTGTTTATCGCTAATAAATAATCTCGCAAAAGTTTCCGGAACTATAATTGTACACGTATTGCAAGGGTACATAGTATGAAGCAATTTCACATAGCCTTTTCTTTTTAGATGAATAATGTATGGAAGTAGACGAGTGTCCTTTCAAAGTACTTTTATTACTTAAGCTATAAGTCGATGTTGTTATTTTTGAGGCTTCTTAGTCAAAAATAATAATAAAAAAATCTTATAATTTTGTCCTGTCCGCGTGCTTATCTATCCGACCGTCCGTAATTTAATCTTCCAACCCTGTCGTGTTTAATAGATGCTGATGAAATTATATCAATCGATCTTATGTAAACAGCCAAATAATTACGTAAAGAAATTTAAAAAATCTAGGTTTTCATACAAAAAAATTGAAGGAAGACAGATTTTTTGCATTCTCTCTAGCGCAGGATATCATTGGATGCGTATTTAAAAATGGAATATAGATGCATAAGTGACTCTCTAATGTATATATTTTACAGTTTATTAACTTCCAAAGTCCACTAGTCCCTACTTCATTTAACTTTTGGCCTAAATGTTTTAAAAAATTTTAAAAATAACATTTACAAAAATTTCTGCTTAAATTCTACGAATTTCTTTACATAATCTGATAGTAATTTTTTTATATATTTACAATTTTCAGTTGTAAATAACATTCTAATCACCCACTGGTATGGATAAGTATAATGATTTAAGTATAATCATAGAAATGTACCATTCGAACATGTATTTATGTTCATACTATTTCAAATCTTTTTTTTCTAACTTATACAAAGTTATATTATACCCGTTACTTTCAAAGTTAGCACAATTTAAAATAAGTGCAAATGGGGTCGTTTTATTCATACAGGACCCATACATGAGGGCAGTCCGAGTGCCATCTTGGCCATTTTATCTGTCTATAATTCAATTGAAGCACTACCAGAACTAGTCGATATGACTAATCGTTTATCCTTCAACGAAGAGGCTGAAACAAATGTTGCGTCGCCGTTAACAACGGTAAAACTGTAAAAATACGTGCAGTAGGGCGGCGCGCGGGGCGGGCACGCGCCGCCCATCCGTCATCTCCACCTGTAATATTAACGGTACAGATGGCGCTTGACGCGTTCGCGTTATCACACATGCTGCCAACTGCTTTCGAGAGAAAACCTACCACGTTTCACATGAAGCTGATTTCTTCTTTCAAATGCCTTCACATCGATGTTAATAGAATAAGGAATTTGTTTACTAAAAAAATCAAGTTGCCGCTTACTCTGTATGATTCGGCACTTCAAATATAAAAAGGAGGAAGTTCTCAAATTGTTTGTATTTTTAGCCGACTTCAAAAAAAAAAGAAAAGGTTCTCGATTTGACGGTATTTTTTTTGTGTTTGTTACCTCAGAACTTTCGACTGGGTGAACCGATTTTGATGATTTTTTTTTTTTTTTTTATTTGAAAGCTGGTGCTTTCCGTCTTGGTCTCATTTCAATTTAGTTCAGTTCTGACAATGGCATCCATGAGAAAATTATATAAGTCTTAAATTTGTATTAAGAATGTGCGTGACAAATGAAGGAATTTTTGGAGCCCGTGTCTATTGTTATGTATATTGTAGTGTTGCCTTGGCTGACACTGACTCCAAAAATAACAATAATTGTAACTACATTATATTATGGTAATAATTTGATTGACTTTCAAGTAGTCTAATATTTTTCATTTCATTTCAAGTAGGAGAATTCAAAGAAATATTTTGATCATTGTTTGTTATTCATAGGTATGTATTGAGTTAAATTTGAAGTGGATAGGTTCTACTTTCTTGCGTGGTAAACACATAGATCGTACCTACATATTGATGAGTAGAAAAAGTAAGTAGATTATTAAGTTGTAGAAGAATACGCAATTGTTTTTACCGTTAAATGCATATTATTTTGTTTTAGAATAGTTTTGTTTTGAAGTCGTTTTTTTTTTCTTGTTAAAATTTTTGTTTATGTTGTGGGCATGTTACGAAATATTTTTGTCAAATGTAAACCGATTTTGAAATTATTTTTTAATTAGAAAGGGCATATACTCTCTAGGTCAGGTCAGATCCTAACTTGGTGTCAATAGGACCATTGACACCAAGTTAGGACCTGATGATGAGGTGCATAATCGACAGATATTTTCAAAATTTTAGGCTCGTATATTGTGTGTTAACTATTTTTTTAGTTATTCAAGTATGTGTCTAGGAGTAATCATATCATGCTGCTGAGCAAATAATGAAAGCTACAGCACTCCTTAACGCTTAGAAGTTAGGAAATAATAGGGTTATTTGAGGACAGGAACTGTTACAAGTTAAACATTATATTTGGGATCTTTTGATTACTTTAATAAGTCCCATATCCCACATTGGGATAATCGGTTTGAAGAAAGAGCCAAGGGCTGAATAGTGATACCCTTCAGTACTTTCTAGTAAACTCGTCAAGCTTAAGTTTACTTGTTTTGACGAGTCTTAGACATTGTGAAGTACATTTTCTACCCGAGGCGTTATACTCGTAGATTTCGCGATTGTAACGTATGGCTTCTGCCTGCGTAGACTTTATGGTATTAAATAGTAAAGCATATTAATAGTAGCCTGTATATTGAAACTTTGGTAAATATCTCATAGGCTTACTTTTCTAAGATACTTTATCATTTAAATAAAGTAACACATTATTTTATTGTCCGGGTTATTAGGTACTTTATGTACCGTAAAAAATGCAGCTGGACATATAGCTCCTCAAAAACAAAATGATAGCGTATTTCGTGCCTTGTGTAGCGTCATCTATTTCTATAGAGATACAACGAACATTATGCGAAGTTTCGTGAACATAACATATTTTTGCTACTTAATTTTTTTCCGAGTCTAAGTATAAGTGAATTATTATAAAGATATTGATTTTAATAGGGTCCATTTAACATTTTATTGTAGGTTACAAATTCATATTGACGTTTTAATGTAAGGTCACCTAGCAATAGTGGCTTAAGGCATAAAAATTATCTTTTTATACCTTAGGTAACTTTCATTAAGACATTATAAAAATTATGTATTGTTTTCTAAATAAATTCAAGCAGGTCTCATTGAAAATGGCATAATGTTTTTTGTGTGATGTTCAAGTAATCGATTGATATATTCGAAGATATTGACAAAAATCAGAAAATCTTTGTTTGTATTCTAAAAATCGTAAATTGTATTTTACATAATATATATATAATTTTACAATTCTTTACTAGTTATTTCAATGTATAAATGCATCTTCGTGGGAATTTATTAAACTCTAACAATAATCTGAAAACCTGCTGTGTGTACCAAATAAATATATAATATATGTGCAGCTTGCATGATAATGGTATTTAAGTAGAGGCACACGCAGCGGCGGACGTACACGCGGCAGGCCGTGTTCCGACATCCGAGAGCGGCGCGTGCGGCGGCGTCACCCGCACCTGCCGTATCAACGCGGGCTCCTGAAACCCCCCTGAATAAATCACATTTAAGCTTTTGCAATTGAAAAATTGCCGAGATCACAACTCGGCAAGGCATTATTTTCGCCTCGCTTGTTGTAAACATGATTTTTTTTTATTCGTTTTTTTTTCAACCATAACCGTCATTACCTCAATGTTTTCACAGTTTTCAATAGTTGATGAATTATTATTTCAATTAAGAAAATAGTATGCTTTTATTAACCAATAGATATAAATATAAACAATATATATATATTTGTTCATACCGTATGAAATCGTTCATATATCTTTTCGCAAATATTCATAATATCCCTTTTTGTAGAACAACTTTGCCACAGAAAATATAGTCATTGAAGTAGCTGTTTCTGAGCGAATTAGAACATATACTAAAAGTAAACGAATTAACAACCTTTGCAACAACTGACGATCACGCACGAAGCCGCGCGCTGCCCAGCTAGACGTTGCTAAGCGCGAAACGCGGCTTGCAGTCACCGTGTCGCATAACTGAGTGCGATCGTCGGACTTGCACGAAAGCCAGGTATTCTATTTATTCGCTGTTTCTTAATTTTTTATGATAGTGACATTTTTCGTAATGATAGTATAGTATTACTTTTAAGTTACAGTTATAGTATAAATGTTAGGTTTACGATATTGACATTTTTGAAACTAAGATTGTTTGTAATTAATATTGAAGTGTTTAATATCAATGCCTTTTACTACTATCGGAACAACCATGATTTATTGTTGGAGAGTTTACAGAGGTGACATTGCTTCGGCTCTAAGACTTTATAGTGAAACTTACCCTGACAGTCAATAACCTGCGAGTCCGCAAATAATATTGAATGCTTTGTATTGTTTGCGCGATAATTTGTCTTAGTTTGTCTTGTTTGCTTAGAAAAAAGTAGGACTTATATAGGATATCAGACACTAATTTAATGATACTATCGGCAACCCTTACATCACGGACCACATCAAGTGTCATTTGTTGATAAGTGAGTAGACATTTCTTTTTTTTAATAATACATCGCGGAGCTCGAGCGCTGGACAGAATTCTATTTCGTTCTGCAATTCGGCGATGGCGATCGCGCTTGCCATCTGGCCGAACATTTATTAGGATTGTGTATATATTATTTCATATTTTTTATAGATATTTTTTCAGTGATATATTTTTGCTATAGTAACTTTGGCAAAATTGTTGATTATGAATATTTGCGAAAAGAGTCATGATGGATTCCATGCTGTATATACTTAATATCAAAAAATTCAGTATTTTCGAAACACGCCGTAGTGCATTAATAATTTTTCAATCGATATAGATATATTGTAACATTTGGCTTAGTATAGGGATTGAAAGGAAGGCGATGCGAAGCCAGACTGCAGCTCAACAAGTAGACGATGAAGAAGTAGCCGGAGCTGCTGCTCCTTCAACGGCTTCAATTCTAGATTTAAACATTCTACTTATGGAAATCAGGGCACTGACTCATCGACGAGAAGATGTCAATAGAATGAGCAAACTCTGGAACAATCTCACTGATAGAAAAAGTAGACTTGCCAACATGATAAGCAAGTTCAACTTTAGGAAGAATAAAAATAGCCCTCAAAAGCATGTATACGCCAAAAAATAAACGATGTGCATAGTCGGTTTGATAGCCGTACAATGAAGATCGAAAGGGACGACGAGCAGCTTATGAAAATTTCGGATAGGGTATATCAACTAAATTACTCGTATAAAGCTACAAATTTAATCTCTGTGACTGTCGTAGCCACCTAAAGTCCTACGAAAACTTCAACCAAAACTACATTTTGTGGTTGTGATGAGGACAAACAGCTGGAGCAAAAAAAAGACTCAGAATGTGTTAACTTTGCGAAATCGTGATGGTGCGCTCACGGTTCTTGAAGTTTGAAGCACGCTGTTTTGTGATTGTAGTTACAACATAGGCGAGTTCGTTGGATAAATATGTGACTGAGTGAGTGTATTAGTAAAGCTATCAGTCGTATTCGTAAGACTTATTGAATATACAGTAAATACAAAAGTTTAGCAATCTTAGATTAATAGCTAACATATGAAATTTTAAAAGAACTAATCAATTATTTTTACGTAATTTTACAAAATCTTCTTCATTATTAACTCGATAAAGTGTTATTCTATCCTTCTAGCGCAAGTATACTTGACCGTTGTAAATCCGGCAGTGAGAATACCTCTGATCTTTCGCAAATACTCGAGCTAAAAAGAGTAACTAGTTGGTTTTAGAGCTAAGACATCGACTAATGAATATGGGTTTGATAGGTCTAGGAACATCTAAATCGAAGTGTTTAACTTGCTTGTGCTATGTGATTTATTATTATTATTAAATCGCCCTAATTTAACGAACTCTTCTTTTTTAATATTAATTGCAAATTCCACTACAATGGGATTTTGGTTTCCAGTTTCTTTACAATGACAAAAAATATACTGATATCAGTTTTCTCAAATGCAAAATTCAATTTGAAACCCATTTTCATTAAAATTTTATACATATTACTCTTTGGTACAGATGTCGTTCACGGCACATTTGTTACTCCAATTGTGTTATCAGCGTATTACTTCTAGTCTTTCGACCTTCCTTTCCAGCAAGTTGATTTATTTTGTATTTTTTAAATTTGTTAATTGGTTCGGGAGACAACAGTAAGACCAAACTCGGAATCATGAGCGGAATCGAAAATCGAGATCATAATGGATACAAATCGATCGATATAAAAGATGAAAAATATCGTTCTATTTATCGTTCGTTAGAGCGGCGCCCAACAACTAGTTAAAAAATATTAATGCGAACCACCTTCTTATTCCTTGTGTGATTCTCAAAGAATGTACGCGTGCTGTACCTGTACCATGTTCACTAACACAAGCACATGTAACGGCAAGAGATAAGAAGCGGTCCATTAACACCTTTGAGCGCGAGCTGCCTTTGTGAGTGCTCAGAATCAGATGGATCTACGTCCGCCACACCTAAAGACGCTGTGCATCTCCGACGTACGTAAACATGCTCTACTTGAATTATGCAATCAATAAAAAATTTATATGTGCTATGACTACTGCACTGGCTAATTTTGCTGTGAATATTTTAAAAAACGAACTCAGCTAAGTATGTTGAACTTTGTTTTTTAATCTATTCCTTGGGAACCCCCATTAAATACTCGAGATACAGAAATTCGTACCCCGTTCCGATTGACGAAATTTGGTCAACTCCTCTCCCGTTCATCTGAGATTTATCCCATCATTTCTAATTAAATTAGTTCGATTTGTTCATATTTTTGCTTCGGTAAAAGACTTGCTGATATGTTTTTTTAATTTTTTTTTTTCTATGAAAGAAGAGGAATGAAAGGTACTACGTTCGTTAATCGTCACTGTACTAAAATTAATTTAATCTTATGTTTATAAATAAAAAGGTCTTGACACAACCTTCACTGATAATTTTTCACATACTCCATGTGCATTTATGAGCCTCCTCTACTGTAATGATTGGACAAGTGACATCCATAACTTTCGACAATTTAAAACGAACGTCATTAGACGTATCTACATTCTTCTCAAGTATCTAGTTCAGTCTATTGCGCCCAGCAATTCCTTATATTTTTCCTTTCCTTAAATTTTTAATTATTTAATTCCTGGTGACTGATTTCACATGTCGTTTGAACCTTGGTAGAAGACTCCATAAATTAATGGTGACACTTCAAGTGTCATGCATGGCGTTAGTATCAAATCGTGCAATACTGTATATTAATAACAACATAAAATATTATAATAGTTTATTCTCAGGATTTTAAAGTTCACTCGACAATATCCATTGACCCTGTCCATAACCAAAACAAGTCCCATACACAGTGTTTTTTTTAAATGAGACAGTATGGACATATATTAAACCGTAAGAGATAAAAGAAAACTGTATTTAGAAAGTTTAGTTCTTTTTGGTAGAAATGAAATTTGTACAATTATTTTTTGGTCAAGTGCGATCTTTACTTGATACGTCCTTAAATTCATGACTCTATTTTTAATCCAATCGACTACTTTTTTATCGGGAATAAATCATTCTATTGAACCAAAAAAATTAGTTAAAGTTAGTTACATTTTGTAAAAAATATTCTTTTGTTATAAAAGTAAGTAAGCACAAAGATTTATTATATTTTATGAATATAAAAATCGACGTAGTGTTTTTATACGTAGACCTTCATTCCATATCATATAAGGATAATTTCAAAAATATTTCTCGCAATCCAGTTACTAAAAATGATTGCATAATAGTATTACAATATATATTCGAAGTAACTCCCGTTTTCTCGAATAAACAGTCGAGCACGTTTAAGTACACCACTCGTCGCTTTTCGCAGCGACAGTCGATGAATATTATTCAGAATATTCAAGATACTGTTTTTTATTTCTTCTAATGTCTTGTATCTACTTTTGTACACTTCATTTTTTTAAAAATCCTCAAATGAAAAAATCCAGTGGCGTCATACCTGGAGAACTTGGACATTTTGTAGGGTATAGTTGGTTATTACAGAAGAAAAGTTAAAATATAATCAATGAAGCGTAGATAGGATCTATGCGTGGCATGTGTGGAGAGTCTTTGTAAAGGATGAAATCAAAAAGAAATATTCACATAGATATCTCTACAAAAAAATGGCATTCTTAATGTGCAGAAAAAATAAATTAAAGGAATATGGAAGAAGAGCAATATTAAATGATAAATAAAAATATAATGTAATGTAAAAATAAAATAGATGGTAGGGTATGCACAACGTTACACTCCACCTTTATGTGCGGTAGTGAAAGTTTGATATTACAGAAGAGAAATCAAATTAGAATCAATGTATTGGAGACGCGATCTCCGCGTAATATGTTTGAAGTGTCTTCGAAGATACAGGAACAGTGAAGCAGGATGCGTGGCTTGAAAGATATATTGGCTTGAGTATATAAAGGTATGTTGCGGTAATTTGAACATCACGAAACGATGAATGAAAGTAAATTCACAAAACTAATATAGAGATAAAATATGCGAGATGAAAAGGTCAGCTAGGGTTGCCATAGAAAATCCAATACAATTCAAATTGGTGGCATACGAAAGAAAACCAAAATATTAAGCACTGACGACCATACGTGAAAAGATGTCAGTGAATCAATAAAGATATGACAAGATCCTGTCATCTGAAAACTTGTAATCGTTGTCTACCATTCTGAGAAATAAGCGGAAGTCTATAATAACAAAAAATGCTAATTTTCTTTTATAAATGAACTTCATTTTCAGATTCTTATATTAGCTAGAGCTTAGAAACAGCCTTGATGCACTGATAAGCAAAAGTGATGACGTTAATAGAATACAATTTCACTAATTTCTGGTTGCTATATAAGACTGTTCTGCTTACTTACAACCACGAAAAGGATATATTTAAAATTTTGCAATAGAATTGGGACCCATATTTAATTTTTAGATACTATACTAAAGTTTATAAGAAATAGATACGAATGTAAAATACACTAATTAGATAATTAGAAGCTTTAGTCGTAGGAAAAAAGGAAAGGAACAAACTCATTTTTTTTCTATTAACCATTTATTTTAATAAATTTATAAAATTTAAGAAAGATAAAGCCAATCTTTTGAAGTTATGTTAATAGATTTGTTACGTCGATTTGTTATATATATATTTATTTATTCTCTAATTTATGTCTATTTCAAGCATTTATCACTTAATTAATTGCGTTATTTCTAAATGAGATTAATTTTCAAAATCTGTAACTCTATTACCTAAATAAACTACCTATAATATTTATGGAATAATTATTATTTCATGTACATTACTTTTCGTTCAGGCTAAAAATGGCCATTTACTTGTCTACTTGTACCAAAATTAGAAAAATGAAATTTTGATTGATTTGATTCTTTTGTAGGTACTAAATTCTAATCGCTCATTACTGTGAGACTGTGACCCCGTCCAAAATATTAAGCTGCGACTGCGCCTGTGTTTATATTTTATGTATTAATATCGATAATACAATGAATGTGTTACCATTGATACACTAAATTAAATGTTACATTTGTTTATTTATCTATTATTTTACCAAATCAATTTACTTAAAACTTGCCATTAGTTTTTCAATTGAATATTTTACAACATTAAAAAGATTTATAGCACGAACCAAAACGTTCCAAAAAATCTTTTTTATTGAGCATAGTCAAGAGGCAAAAGAGAAGGCGAACCATCAGTGTAATTGGTCGCCGTCGTCCATAGGCACTCGCGACCTCGCAAGTCATCAGTGGACTGCCGTCTGCTTGGGAGGAAACAGAAAATTTAATGAATGGGGATCGGACCGATGGAAGAGTAAGAGGGGATTAAACCACCGGAACTCTCACTCACTGGACGAAATGCAACAGCGGAAGCTGCTACTTTACGTCCGTATACTGTGTGAGTGTGTTATTTCACCGATCGAGCCAACCTATTTTCGCACTGCAGCCGAGTTGGTCACAATATGGCTCCACCACGATATAGATTTGTTATAGCAGTACTCTTTGTTCAGAAACCAGAAACAACATGTTCAATATTTTTAGTCAATAATTTATTTTAAAGTAATAATTTACAGAGTTGATCAATAATATTTATTTACGCATCTTCTGCAATTCCAAGTTTTATATAGACAAATGATACTGTTGCATCAAAATACAATATTTAGAGACAGTTAAATAATATTAATTTTTTTTTTCATGAAATATAGTACTTTGGTGTAGGAGATCGAAAATATTATTTGCAGCGGTAGCAATTTTACTTCTATTATCAAACTGTAACGAGTTTCTGTCACTTACCTTACTTTAATGAGTTACTATCTGACTTAAGTAGTGATGTAAGTCAACTGCGACGTATTCTGGAAGAAAATGATGATGATGTCCATTTAACACACTTAAACAGATACAAATTTCTACACCAACTTAAGCTACATTTATTAATAGTTACTGAAAGCCTAAGCTTACTATAAACATACATTTCACACACTACCCTTTGATAGCGAAAATATGACGAATTTCGCTACTGTATTTTGTTGAATTAATAAGCACGGTAGAGAATTTTTCCTGTCGTGTCAACAGACCGCCGGTATTTATCACAATGGAACTCCTTTTCGGCCCTTTGTGGTATTCTCCTTTGATTAACTTTGATCTAGGTGAGTGCACTGCCGCACTCCCACCTCGGCCTTAATGGATTGTCGTGACGCCGAAGTGAAAGTATACTTTGTTTCATAACTCTATCTTGAACTTGACAAACTTAAATTGCGTCTTAGTTTCTATAACCATATGAAGTTTGGGTGGCATATGATTGCAATCGTAAATGAAATCTAGGAAATATTAGTCGTACAACTCAACCCCGAATCTTTTTTTTGTTCCGAACTCTCCTTACTCAAAAACATTAATTTTTTTAAATTTTCTAATTTTTCGAGGTCAAAAACTTATTTCGGTATTTTTAAGCACTTTGAACTTTTAGTATCTTGCATTCAAAGCATAATAAACAACAATACAACGAGAACATAAAAAATATTTTTTTTAGCACAAAAGAACAACTGTTTTTTTTAAATTAATTATTTTAATATATCTAGAAGATATTTTTAAAATTTTGACAATTTGTTACTAATTTTCGATAACGATATCTTTTAGTCAAAAAAACAGACTTCTACGTGACTTACGTGATGCGAGACCATTTTTTTTAATGTTACTCTGTCATTTTTATCAGTGATCGATCAAAGTACCTAATAATCATGTGAGTAATATTTTTATGAAAACATTTGTTTTACGATATTTTTCTAATAAATAAATTAATCCATTTCAACCTGGTTTACAATATTTAACTATTTTTCATAAATAACAGAAAAGAACGAATTCAAAACATTAAATGTATATATTCTTATGACATCTCAATCTGTGCGTTTCCAATCGGTCTGTTAGTTTATGTCGCCGCTCTCCGCACTAAGGGCCTCTTCCACCATTTGCTTTTAACTGACTTTTAACAAAATGTCACTTTTAAAATAAAACTTGCGCTACATGTCCACCTTTTCAGAACTGTTAAGGCTAACAACCGTTAAAAGAGGACGTAAAACGCCAAATTTATTTTGAAAGTGAGTTTTTGTTAAAATCACCTAAAAAGGAGATGGTGGAAGAGCTTCAACAGCGGTGGTCTGCAAACTCTCATTTGCTATAGTCAACTACTACTAACTGTTAAAATTAAAAACAAAGCATATCAAAATATCTTTAAGACTAACTTTGTCAACTGCGAATCGTGAAGTCAAAACAACGTATTTAAACCTGTTTAGTTTTTAACTTTATCAATTAACAGCTAATTATTTCAAATGAGAGTTTGAAGCACACCGCTGTAACTATCCTATCTGTTTTTTACAAAATGTTCAATAAAGTAGGTTTTCTGTTTTTCTATAAAAATTTACCTTTTTGTCACAAATGTAGTGCACACTTTTATAATGTGTTATTTTTTTATTACATCTTCATCCTTTACGTTTTATGAAGTAAGAACAAAACTTTTATTTATTTTATATATACAGATATATATTTTAAATAAACAAATAGGACGTTTTGTTAAAAAAATTTGATATTTATATATATATATATATATATATATATATAATTTTTCAATTAGGGCTTTTAAATTTTAATAAAAAAAGCATAATAAAACCATATAAAAAAGTAAAAACTTATTTTAATCGCAAAACTTGCAGTACAAATAGAAACTTAAAACAAGGGCTTAACAATACCAGTACCACTGTACTGTTCTAAAATAATTCTCACAAGGTTAAAGAAATATTTTTATTTCATGGTAAAGTGTCCTATTAATATCAACGTGTTGAAATAATATTACTAGAGGCGTACGCCAGAGGGTAAGCGCTAGCGTACGCCGGCGTACGAAGGCAATGACCTTTTGAGATTTTGAAAACAAAAATATGAGTGGAATTAATTTAGAAAATTATCTGGAGACAAGTTGCATTTTCGTAACTAGTTTTAAAAAAGAACTTAGTTGGGTTATTTCGATTTCGGCCGTCGGCGGCGCCGCTTGCCTTAACTGTGCTGTGACAACCTGAAAATTATTCCATTTTACGTATAAAAGTATATCAACACCTGGCTACGGCTATTATTAATTGCCAAAACTTGTACATATGAACTACGCCATGGGAAAAGTTTCATTTGCACCTACTGCCCGATCTCCAACTTAAACTTGTGTAACGAACTCAAGAGACTTCCAAAGATTTTTTGCTCATAGCCAGATTATTTATGCATTTTTAGTTTTAGCTTTATAAACTTTTATTTGTTACCCTCAGCTCCGTCATTTCTAGGTAAATAATATCATGTCTTATGTCGTAGTACGGATTGAGAACAGCTTTAAATCAAAGGATAATTTTACGTAATTTAAAAAATCTGAAAAATTTAAAGCTTGTAAAGCCTATTCTAAGGGCTCAATTTAAAATTTTGAATTGATTGACTCGGAATAAAAATATTTCTGATTTTAGCATAGTTGATTGCGCTGTGAGCGATATGGCACGCAACTTGTAAATGTGACTTTACTTTCTTAACATTAATGAAGTTATTTACAGTATACAAAAACACCGGAGTAACAATGGAGATTTTAATTTACCCGCTACGTCCGGCAAAAAATAAATGTACAATTTTAATATCTCCTTCGTCATACATTTTAAAAAACACAAAAATGACAGATGAGATTTTCGAGAATTCCTTTTTCTCGATCCTTCGTGCCATGTGGAGCAGCAGCAAACACCTGAATACACGTCGTAAACGCCAGTAGGCGTCTTCCATAAAATACAGCACTTTCATTTGTAATCGGCAAACGATTAACTTACTGAAGTAAGAAATCTTAACTCTGGTGTCTCAAGTCATATAATATTATCTTTTTCCTGATAAACGATATAAATTTTGTAATCAACTCCGTATTTATAAACTATATAAATGTTGCTAGTAAGGGCGACGGCTTCTAAGAACTCGATTCTTATCGGCTTCCCTTTCATAAAATATTTAATATGCATAATTCATAAATAAATTATTGCTTTTTAGTATACAGACACTTAAAATTATTTTTAATTTTCAATAATTATTGTAAGTAATATCCAGCCTTCTTACGTTAGTAACGTAAGCCCTATATAAAAAACACTTCAAATAACTCGAAAGCAACCGAGTTATTTAGACGATCAAATTCAGAATATTCGCAATCGTCGTAATCAATGTGAAATGTTGAGTCTTCCATATTCAGTTGTATTATAGCGTTATGGCGTCGCCTCAGCCCGCGAGCCTGCGGGTCGCAAGCCGCGGGCGAGCGGGGAACGGGAGCTTCATAACTCGGTTAATCGCGAGTTTCGCTTCCACAACGAAATGACACAATTGTAATTCGTGTAACATAATTTCACCTTTAACGTGAACTTTTAGGTGTTATATTCGGTTGCGGATTCTTGTGTTATACATCATTATGTAAATAATAATGCGTTTCGATCAGCGGAGATTTCCGATTATACCCGAATAAATAACGGTTTTGCATATAGCATCATTCCCGTGTCGAATTAAGTATAGAAGCGTTGTGAGTGTAATTGAATTTATATAATACGAGTTAGTGACACTAAGTTAGTGTAGTGGTATTTAAGACGAATTGATTGTTATTCTATTTATTCAGTAAGTGTTTTTTCTATTTTCGATTTTATAATGGCACTCTTAGCAATTGAATGCTGCACTACGGATTTTCTATTACAAAGCGAAAACTCCTTTTCAAAATTAACGTTTGAGCAAAAACAGAAAATTATCGAGTTAGATCGTGCTAAACCTAATATGAAAATAGATTATAAACGTAAAGATGGTTTTTTGTAAGCATTTCCGCGTTTCACTTTACGAAAAATTTACTTGGTTGACTGGCAGTTGTAAGCATAATAGAATGTATTGTTTTCCTTGTTTATTATTTTCAAAATCAAGTAGCGTTTGGAGTAGTACAGGATTTGTAGATATAAATAATTTTACTAATTCCTCGAAAAAACACTTACAAACTGAAAAACATATTCGTAGTTCTTTAGCATTGTACGAATTTGGCATTAATAGAATTGAAATTTCTTTAGGGAACTCTTTCGAGGCATATAATAAAAAAGTAGAACGAAATCGTAATTTAATGAAGCGATTTATAGACACCATCATTTTATTAGGAAGGCAAGAGCTATCGTTTCGCGGCCATGACGAATTACATAGAAACTTTGTTGTTTTTAAAAACATATGGTTCAGTATTAGATATGCATTTAGAGCAATGTTCCTCAACTCAGAACTCTGTGTTCTCTGGTCTCTCGAGCGATATTCAGAACGATTTAATAAAGTCCATAGCTCAGGTCATTAGAGATGAAATTAAATCAAAAAATTAACTTTGCGAAATTCGTGTCGGTTTTAGCCGACGAAACACCTGATATTAGCCATCGAGAGCAAATGTCTGTCATATACCGCTATTTGACTAAGACGGGGATCGAAGAGAGATTTGTAGGTTTTTTCGATGTTACTTTAGAACGTGGAGCAGATCAGTTATCGCAAAGTATATTAGAGGTCATAGATCAGTTTAATTGTAAAGAAAAATTAGTCGGTCAGTCGTATGATGGGGCCGCTGTGATGTCGGGTGCTCAGGGCGGCGTACTTTCATTAATAAGTTTGACGAAATTTACGACAGTGTCACTGATATAAGTGAGCCTCCACGAAGACGCCGACGTCTATTTAGCTCAGAATCAGACTTAAAACGCGAGTATAAACGTATTTTCATCGAAATTGTAGATAATGTTAAAAATCAAATTCAAACCAGATATAGTTCACTAAGCAATTTGTTGTTTTTTAGATTTACAAAGTCTTCCGTTTGTATTCTATCGTTGACTTCAAGTATGCCAAAAGTGGCGAATGAAATATCTCCGCGTTATACCAGAGGGCGTTACAGAGCTCGGTAAGTAATAGTTATATTTTTATTAATAATGTTTAATGTTGACAATTTTTTAAGGTTCGGCTTCCCTTTATATTTTTCTCACCCCTCGCCACTGGTTACTAGTGTATTATATTCATTGCTATTTTAAATAAACTATTAATAATTATCGGTGGTCTGAAACCGACGTCGTCTCAATGTCTTATCATTGCTGTTTTTTGTACTTATTTTGTCATATTATTTAAATAAATAAAAAACGCAAAGTTTTCGTTGGGTCACACGCAGTAAAAAAGTGCTGTGGTTGATATGACTATATGTATCCATAGATATGTGACTAAATACTAAACGCTTCTATGCACGACCATTATTATTACTGTTATAAGTATGATTACTATTATTATATTGTTTAACTTCACCGTTTTCACATGCTCAACTACACGTCTCTTACCATTTTGGTACAACTTACCTAAGTCAGGTTTTTGTTGGCCCTTTTTGCTGAGTCATACCCTCTGCAATCTTTGTATTTCTAATCGAGCTCGTATATCAAGTCTCCATGCTGGTCGAGTGCGGATCGAGGACTGCTACAAAGCGTTGTCATCACTGCAATCGCAATATCGGGGACCAAGGCATGAAGTGACTGGTTTAATTTGACAAAGTTGAAAACTCCTTGTTATGTGGCTGTGACTGAATCGAAACTACACCTCCTGGTTCAGAGGCATTTATTTCGAGCGCTTTTTGATAATGCTATATATATATATATATATATTGTTATTGTAACCACTTATCAGGTATTCAAAAATAATTATTTAACTGGGTGAAGACACCTTACTCTAGTAAAATAAATCCTTTTAAACCTAATATTAGAAGAATGGACCCTTGCTTTTAAAAGTTTCCAAGAAATAGACTAGTGTTAAAAGAAATCTGTACCACGCTTCCTTACATAGTTGGGTATGTGAACAGTGAAAACCTCACTAGTTTTCAACAAAAGAGGTATTGTTATTATTATTTTTAAGTACTGTCCCCGAGTTTAATTTTCAAAGTATCGCTAAGCAAAATTTAAATAAAAAATCAATAACACAGATAAATCAAGATGTAGATCAAAACAAATGATTACATTGAGGCAAAGAGAATATTTTTGCGAAAAGAATGCATGGAAATAAATTACGCTAGAAAAGTAACATATGTAAAAAAGTTCTCTAGGCATATAGTATTTATTTCTTACTCAATATATCTAAATTTAATATAAAACTAATATAAATCCAATCCGAATCCAATCCAAATCCAATCCAAATCCAATCCAAATCCAATCCAAATCAATCCAATCCAAATCCAATCCAAATCCAATCCAAATCCAATCCAAATCAATCAAATCCAATCCAAATCCAATCCAAATCCAATCCAAATCCAATCCAATCCATTCCAAATCCAATCCAAATCCAATCCAAATTCAATCCAAATCCAATCAAATCCAATCAGAATCCAATCCAAATCCAATCCAAAATCAAATCCAATCCAATCAATCCAAATCCAATCCAATCCAATCCAAATCCAATCCAAATAATCCAAATCCAATTTCCAATCCAATCCAATCCAAATCAAATGAAAATTAATCCAATCCAATCCAAATCCAATCCAATCCAATCTAATCCAAATCCAATCCAATCCAATCTAATCCAAATCCAGTCCAATCCAAATCCAATCCAAATTCAATCCAAATCCAATCCAAATCCAATCCAAATCCAATCCAATCCAATCCAATCCAATCCAATCCAAATCCAAATTCAATCCAAATCCAATCCAATCCAAATCTAATCCAAATCCAAATTCAATCCAAATCCAATCCAAATCCAATCCAAATCCAATCCAAATCCAATCCGAATCCAATCCGAAACCAATCCAAATCCAAATTCAAATCCGAATCCGAATCCGAATCCGAATCCGGATCCGAATCCGAAACCGAATCCGAATCCGAATCCGATCTAAATCCGATCCGAATCCGATCCAAATCCGATCCAAATCCGATCCAAATGCGATCTAAATCCGATCCAAATCCGATCCAAAACCGATCCAAATCCAACTTGTAATCCAAATCTGGTCTAAATCTAGTCTAAATCCAGTCTAATGCTAGTCTAAATCTAGTCTGAATTTAATTTAAATCTAAATACATATATAAAATGCTAATGTTCGTTTGTAAAGACAGGGTTTTCTCCACCAATTCCAATCAACTTCCCGTTGGGATGGTGGGTGGCTGTAGATGGTTGTCGTTGCGAAAATTTGTCTTTTCTAACTTAGAACTTCTGAAAATGACCTAGAAAACTCCAAAATACGTGCAACTGTTACAATCAATCTGTAATATTCTAAAAGGTTCTAAATATTTCTGGAATACTTTAGAAAGTTCTAAAACGTTAAAGTCGATGGACAATCTTCTAAAAAATTTATGAAATGAATTAATTCTCTAACACATAAGGACTTCTATTCTATAATCTATCTTTATATTCCATATATTTTCTTAATTTTGCCCTAATATTCTATAACGATCAACTATTATCAAAAAAAAATATAAAGATCCAGGGTGGTCTGTCACTATCGGAAATAATTTAAAAAAATTCTAAAATGTTCTTCGTCAGTTTGATCGTATTTGCAGTTGAGAAAAGATCAATTTAAATTGAAAGTGAACAGCAATTAAACAAAATTAAGTGATTTTGATAAGTAAAAAGAACAAACTATCTGAATATTTTGGTGTTTTGATACTAGAAATTTCTATGTATTATGGTATATGAACCGAACTTCAGTGACTTCGTCATAATAACAATTAAGAGATTAATTTTGTGTAACTTTATTATATTACATATACACAATGCCAAGGCATAAAAAAATATTTACAAAACCTCAAGTGGATTCAAAATGAAGAAAAGTAGCACGTCGAACTGAAACAGAAGAGTGAAAAGAGTTAGAGAAAATTTTACCGAAGAAGAAAAAAAACATATTAACGAAAAAGTCATATCTCGCATGAGAACTCTTAGAAATCGGCAACCTGCTGGTCAGCGTGAAGTGGAAGACACAATAAGTAAAAAAGAATGGCTGCGTTATGAAAAAAAACGAGCAGTAATAAGTATAATTGAGAATTTAGAACTTCAGGCGTTCTACTATGATTATAAAAAACAATACCGTGAGCATCCAAATATCCTCATCGGAAAAATGAATACAATATGCGAGTATTGTCATGCGAGAAAATTTAAAGGTGAAACTGCTGCTCGAGTAGAAAAGTCAATTTACCAGCATTAGATGTACCACCATCACAATTACTCGCATGTATGAATACAGAAACACCAGATTCCCGTTTTGTTTCAAATGAAACATACGGAAAAACGAGCAAATAAAAGACTCACAGATCTCGTGCTCTGCTCGGGCTTCGGGTACATTGAAAATGAATTCAATAACAAAAGGAAGAAAATAAAACGAGTAAAGTTTATTTTTTTTACAAAAACTATGAAACGTGATTTCATAAACAGATAGTTTACAATGACTAATGACGTAATAAAATAATCATATAATTTATTTTTAATTAATAATTAACAATAAAGATCATCAACCCTTAAGAAGGCTGCCTTGCCTACTGTGCCACAGTCAACGACCCACCCTCTCTGCGCCATTCCACGCCGAGCGATCGAGACGCAAATAATTCCAGTTAACACTAGAATTCCAATATTGGATTTCCGAATCAACTTTTCTACTCCATCATCAAAAACTGAACACTAATCATGACTAAAGTGCATCGCAAGACAAACAAAGCAAGTCCAACAATAACTGGAATACGTTGTCTCGTTATGGAGTTTCAGTGTCAAACTTCCAACTCCCTCATCACACCCTGAAAGCCAATCATGTCCAAAATACTTTTGAAGACAATTCCAACAATTCCACCTGTTAATCTTGTTGGCCTTGTTAGCCCTGGCTAAGTACATTTTTTGGTCATGGAGTGCTAGTGCCTACCTTCTGGCTCCATCACCAGACCTTGAATATTGCTTGTGTTCAGAGTACAACCCAAAACAAACTTAACCTCAAAAACAGCTAAGACATACTATTTCTGATATGGACCTGAAGTTTCTGTGCTTATTTACTTTCTTTCATCAGATCAGTCTAATAAAAAAATATAATTATATTGTTATAAGAACTACATTCAATTGCCAAGTTTCATGACGAATGAACAATTAAAAGTGTTTGAAATTCAGTCTCTATGGTTTCGTTACATAAACACATGTATACAAGAAAGTGAAAGTATAAAAAAGCGTGCAATCAGCGCCAAAACAATATTTATTGCCTAAGTGTGTACACCTATTTACGATTTATAGATAACAATTTATGAATTGTATACACAATTTATGAATTTTTGTATAAATTGTTCAGTGTACAATTTATCATTTATATATAAATTGTAAATTTTTCTTAATTTAAAAAGTTTTTATATTTCTATCAGTACCAACGTTCATATCTGACACAAGTAGTGAGTTGTGAAACGGCCAATTTTACAAAAATCAAAAAAAATTTTCATTATTTTCAAAAAATGAACAACACACTATATTATCGGATTATACAGATACAGTCAGTATAAAATTAGAAATTTAAAGAATTCTTAACTAGGTTTAAAAGTGCCCTTTGCAAACCTCCTAAAATATCCAGAGCTAACAAAGCTTCAAATTCTGAAAAATATAGAAAACATAGAGCTTCATTCTTAGTTTGTAGAAAAAAAATGGGAAACATAGAATAATGATAACTAGAAAATACCTACAAAATGTGTTGCCTCATTTCACCGATGATTAACGTCGTGATTATAGGCACAGAATTCTCTCCACCAAAGTCTGACTCGATTTTGACCTTTTTTTGCGCAAATACCAATATGGCATTACACATATCTATGAGCAAAGTATATCTCTTCTTGACTCAAGGTTAATATGGCATGTTAACTACTCAGTCTATGAATTGTAAAATATGTAGTTCTTATATAGGTGTACTGTTAATGTAATTTTTTTAGATAATTTTTCAATAATACGCCTCAATTTGACGCAGCAACATATGAGCTACAAATAACTAAAAAAACATAATACTTGACTGTATTTTGATTATATATGCTTGGAAATAAGAAATTTTAATCTGATGATATTATTATGTATTACATAATAATATCATCATTTACTAAGCAAATAATGTTTAAATGTTTATTCAAATAACCCCACTGCATGTCAAGAGAATTAAGAGTTTAAATATTTAAAGAAAATATACAGTTATCACAACTCTTGGACACACAATAGCCAACATGTATAAAAAAGGCGAAATAACTTTTAACTTGGACGGCTTTTTGACTCAAATCTTGAACATTTAACTAATATATATATATATAAACAAACATACTTACAAACAGACAAAAATGTTAAAAGCAGTTCATTTGGAGTACTTGTAAAGTACATAGTAGTACATACCACTGACTTTTTCCAAAAAATACGTTTTCTATAATGTATATGTTTTCTATAATGTACATATTAGATGTATAAATATGCGTTTTCATAAGTAGATCTTATAATCTTCAAATATTAATTATTTATCAAATTTCATTAGTACAGCGGGTAAAACATTTCTTAGTACTTCAATAATCTTTCATATTCCAATAACCAATTTCACGATTCGGAATTAATAAAGCATCTAGAAAATCAAACTCTTTATCGACAAATCAACATTTATTTGTAATTCTTATCAGTAATCCTTGTACATATTAACGAAATGTAAGAGAATCTTGAAGAATGCAGAAAATTACAGAAGTAGAAGAGATATTAGAGCTGTTCTCGTATGCGACGATAGGTTTCAAAACATCTTAAGGCTAGACGGGAATGTGGGCTCCCTGGGGCTTGAAACCTTCAGGTCCAGCTTCGTAGCTGACGTTGATGGTTTGGCCGTCGGGAGCGACGTAACTGAATGATCCGCGAACAACTACGTATTCGCCTTCGGTGCCCGCGTTCTGCAGTTGGCCTTGCTCCTGGGCGGCGATGCCGTTGCTGGTCTCGTAACTGCGAAACACGACTCATTAACGACGTCGTATTTAGATCCATCACGTGTCTTTAAACGGCATGAATTGATACAACTGTTCTTGACGTCGACTACGAATAAAACGCCATTACTACAGCAGTGAGCTAGAGTTACAGGAACATCTGTGGGCATCAAATCGTTCTTATTCG
Source organism: Eumeta japonica (assembly GCA_005406025.1). NCBI lineage: Eukaryota > Metazoa > Arthropoda > Insecta > Lepidoptera > Psychidae > Eumeta > Eumeta japonica. The sequence continues at coordinate 830,565 of BGZK01000036.1, read as the reverse complement.
GCTTTCAACTAAAATATTATATTTAATTTTGTTACGTTTGTTTAATTATTACAAAAATCAAAAGCGTATTATCGAGTGTTGCGACGATAATATTTAATTTCAACTCTAATTATACTATGAATCTAAAACATAAAAAAAGTTTCCAAAAACTGTGACGTGAGTTGTCAACGAACGACTGCAAGGAGAACTTTTCCCTAACGAATACGACGCGTGCCGCACCCGCGCCGGCACCGCGCGCCCCGACGCCCGCCCGCCAAGCCGCTTCAATTTATCTGCTACTGCCTGCATGGAGGATGGACCATGTACGACATTTGAAAATATCGCGAAATATAGAAAAAATCCCAGAATGTGTGAAATCTGTATTTATAGCCTGTCTTAATAAAGTAAATCGATAATAGCTTTAATTAATACAAGCTAAAATTTGAAAATTGCTTTGTGAAACCCCTTGATTTTCTCCAAAGACTTCGAAATAATTTAATATTCTAGTAGTAATTTAATATAAATCTCGAATCAGGTCTCGCTCAGGGGACGCTTCAGTCAAATTATCTCCCGAAATAGACATCAAGAAGCGTATAACATATGCACGATCGTCGCCTCGGTCAAGCGCTAGGGCGTCCACCGCGGCCGTCACGCGCGAGACGTCCGTTGGCGGTAGCGGCTCGCGGGAGAACTCTCCCGATACTTACGCGTAGCTGTATTTGTCCACGCCGATGTTGTCCAACTCGGAGCGCAATACTACGGCGTCCTTGTCGTTGGTGCTTGCCGGCGCAGCCGCGGCGCACGCCACCAGCACGGCGAGTACGATGAACTGTCGGCCCACAACGTGTTTGATATCGCTTTTTATTAAAAATGTACTAATCGGTGGAGCAATGAGTACAAAAGGGCGACGGAAAGTAAAATTATAAAAGTAGTCAGTCTATTTGATGTCAGTAAAAATAAAAGGATATTATCCATTCGTTCAAATATTTAATGATCTCTACACAAAACTTTTGGAATAGAAGCGAAATAAAACTACTTAATTAAATGAAATTAAAGTTGTTTATTGTTTTTGTCGCAGTCGTACTTCTCAGAGATTCTTAGACGTAAATAATCAGAAATGAAGGCGGTTGTAATAGGGAATTTCCGAATGTATACCTGACGTTCAAAAGCCAAAATTTCGATTTAGCGGTAGTATTATTATATTCGCACTTGTTCCGTTTTTAAAGTGAAAACTTTTTAGACACGTTAGGCGATTTTCGGATGAGCATAATCTTGTGAGTTTGCGTTATACCATCGCCAAGCTAGTCATGGAGATGCTGCATAATACATACGGTATATATAAACACTTCTTTATGCGTGGTGAGTGATTTTTTGTTTAACTGAAATTTTATACGATCATAGCAAAGAATTACCGAGATAATAACAGTATGTGTTAACTTTTTCAAATATCCGAAAATTATGTTTTTAAGACTAACTCAACAGCCACATTATTGTTGTTTTGTGTAAGTCTTAAATTTATCAATTCAAATCTTATACACACTGACTTTTACATCATATTTACTAGGTTTTCGCAGCCCATAATGTGTTTTGCTTAATAAAAGTAAACCGTATACGCCGATTTTAACAGTACATGTGTGTAACAATGACTTAACAATATATACAACAGTATGCGAAAACATTTTGGTACAATATGTGAAAAATTTATATTTACATCATTTTACTGGATTTGTACAGCACATTATGTGTTTTGATTAATAAAGTAATTAAATAAAAACTTTTATAATTGTTGCTCGGAGTAGTGATAGACATGAAAACGAGACCAATAACTAATAACTTTAATTACAAATAATGATTTGTAAATCAAAATAATGATTTTGATTTTTAAAGTTAAAATAAATTGCGCAATTACAAAAAAAAACTCAGTGTTATTCCCAAGTTTATAGTTTTCCTTTCTATGAGCAGTTCCTGGTGACTGCTTTTCAGCCTTCACTTTTATATTAAGGCAACTTTCTGAACTGTATATCACAAAAATGTCTAATCATTTAAACAATTTTATTGTGTATAATATTATTATATAATATTGTTTATGCAGTATATTCAACAATAATGAATTTTGAAAATTGAACAAAATTAACCATCTCATTAATAGATGTTTCTCCATTAGACAGTCAGAAAATTTAATTGGACACAAATTAATAAAAACCGATTAAATGTAAACATGCGAGTAAAGATGAATAAAAATTATATAATATTTAATGTATTAAATATTACATAACGTGACACTAAATGAAAATGAAAACACAAACTCACCGATTTCATGTTAGCGTTTAGTGGTTTATTTCCGTAGTACAAGGATCGGAATCAGACTAGCGACTGCGACGAGGGCGCGCGCGCGCCGTATTTATACGCGCGCGCTTAGTTTAATTCTGTCGCATATGAAATGAGAATAAAAAAATAATAAGTCGAACTTCGTTTTCTCTCGAGTGATGACTTTTAGAATTCACCATAATGCCTTCTCTTACATGTATGATTAATGTAATTATAGACGATTTATTCAACGAATCTTACCAACTTGCAAATTAGTGAACTTTTGTTCATTAGTGTTCTGGTTTTTTACACGACTTGCAATACTTCATTTTTGGTTCAAGCTATTATAGAAAAACGAACGTATTTCAAATAGTATCTTATCTTTTTTTTTTGATAAACGATATAATTTTTATAATCAACATCATATTTACTTACTATATAGATGTTACGAGTGCATTATATTCATTGCTATTTTAAATAAACTATTAATAATTATCGGTGGTCTGAAACCGACGTCGTCTCAATGTCTTATCATTGCTGTTTTTTGTACTTGTTTTGTCATATTATTTAAATAAATAAAAAGCGCAAAGTGCTCGTTGGCTCACACGCAGTATAAAGTGCTGTGGTTGATGTGGCAATACGTAGGGCGCACGGAAAATCTCTGGAATGAATGAGAAAAAATTACTATGAATGGTCAAAAAGGAATTCATAAATTAGCATAAGTGCAGTTTTTCACATAAATAAACTAATATTTAATTAGTTTATGCCACTTCTCGCTGACCTAGATAATATGTTTTTCATACTCTTCGACAACCTCTTCTGGTGATAAAAGTTGTCGACCGCGTAATTGGTTCTTAATTTTGGGAACAATAAAAATTCACAAGGTGGCAGGCCAAGACTATCTGCATGATTGCTCATAACTTGTACGTTTTTTCGTCTAAAATTTATTTGCCTGTGGTCGTATGGGAACTGGCCTTGTCGAGGTGCAAGATGATACGACGTTTACGGTTATTTTTAAGGAGTTCTTGAATAACTTCCGGCAAACAAATGGTCGTGTACCAATTACTATTCACAGTATGACGATTCTTCAAAGCAACTGTAGCCACGTGTCAAATCTTATCAAAAAAGAAGCGTTCACCTGCTTAGAGTCACTGTATTTCCGCGCCACTTTGGTTGCTTTCGTCTCATCTCGATAAACTACACGGTCGGTATCTGCTGTGCTTCGGGGTCGTAGCAGTAAATCCAAGTTGTATCACTTATTACTATGTTCCATACCAAATTTGACACCCCTCTCTTGAATCTGGTAAACATGGCATTGCACCAGTGATCGGTTCGTATTTTGAGCCTCATTCAAATTGAGTGGGATTCACCGCCAGCAAACCTTTTTCATTCCCAAATATCTGTGTAATATTGATTGTATTTGACCTATGCTCATGCCTAAGGATGCCCAAATCTCATGATAGGTAACATGTCTTCGTCACTGAAATTGACACGACCGCGCTTGAATTCTGTAAACCAGTTCTAAATAGTCTTCTTACAAGGTGCTTCATCGCCTAAAGCAGTTCAAAGCCGAGAAAGTTTTAATGAACTGTAAAATTACACTTAAAATCGTAGAAAAACATACTACAAATATTTTTACGACTTAAATCCGTAGTGATGAAGACATGCAAATTATAAAATGACGCCACAATTTAAAAACAATTGACATTTAAATAAAACAACCTGTATTCTATAGCCAAAGAGTTCCGTTTTTAAATGTACTTTTTAATATTGTGTCGTGGCCAGTTCCAGAAATTCATATTGCGCCCCAAATATGCTTCCATAAATATTTAAACCAAGATTAAACGTTCCCGTGCAAGACTATCATTATTATTATTGCTATTATATATATATTGGATTATATATATATATATATATATATAATCCAATGTCACTATTTTCATAGGATACACTATATATCTTTTATTATTTTGGTATAAGTTACTAGTATCAAGTTTTCGTCGGCCGTTTTTGCTAACCCTCCCATGAGCTTTTTGTTTCAGATCAAGGTCTTATATATCAAGCTCTCATGCTAGTCAAGTGCATATTAAGGGTTCCTAAAGAGCCTTTTCATCAATACGATCGCAAAATTCGGATCCAACGCAATACTCTCCGAAGCATGAAGCGACTGGTTTAATTTAACAAAGTCAAAAACTCCTTATTAATGTGTCCGTGGCTCAACCGAAGCCGCACCTCCTGGTTCAGAGGTGCTTTTCTCGAGCGTCTTTTCGTAATATTATATATATTGTTATTGTGACCACTGATCAGGTATTCAAAAATAATTATTTAACTGGGGGAAGACACTTTACACTAATAAAATTACTCTGGTAAAATTTAATATTTTATGAACAGATCCTTATTTTTGAAAGTTTCCAAAGAATAGACTAGTGTTAAAAGAAATCTGTACCACGCTTCCTTACATAGTTGGGTACGTGAACAGTGAAAACCTCACTAGTTTTCAACAAAAGAGGTATTGTCATTACTTTTATAAATACTGTCCCCGAGTTTAATTTCCAAAGTATTGCTTAACAAAATTTGAATAAAAATCTACGATATAGATAAAATAATAAGATGTACATTGAACCAGTGCTTACAATGGCGAAAAGTAACGTTTTTGCCAAAAGAAGACATAGAAACAAATTACGCCACAAAATTAAGATATGTGTAAACAGTACGCTAGGTTGAAAGATCTATTAAACGAATAATTAGTTCAAATCTGCCAATAAATACATAGTACATTTTCATAACAATAATATCGTCTACCAGGAGATAAATAAATATCTATATTGACTTCTAAATTCTAGAGAGTGTTCAATACCTATATTTAGCACCCCCTATGTATTTACAGAATGCTCATAGATAACAAATCAATAAAAATAAATAGAATTCGGTGTGAAACAATAAAATAAAACAATAGAAATCGGTGTGCAGGTTCTTTCAATGAATATACAAAAATGGAAAGATGACAATTAGGGAAAGGTAATATGATAAAAAACAACTATTTTTTAACTGTTTGTTTTTTCGTGTGCATTTATGAAACTGCTAAATACATTTTACTGCTGTTCTCAAGAGTAGATAAAGCTTGGCTTAGAGCAGAATATAGGTTTTACAACGTTTAAATTTATTTTGAGAAAAAGAGTTATTCTTATAAATATGCGACCTGAGCAATTACACGGCGAACAATAATTCTTAGCGTAGAAGGTCTAAACACAAACAAATAACAACAGTGTTGAAAAAAAACAAAAACCTACACTCCATCACTACGCACTTGACCTATTGTAAAATAAAGAAATATCGTGAACGGGGTAGAGGCAAGAAAAGAGTGCGGGACCGGAATTCTATACAAAAACGCGACCGCGATCGGAATTAGGAACAGGACTGGGACGAGAATCGGACGCGGGGGCAAGAGAGCAATTGACAGCAAAATCGTTCAATATAAAAGATGAAGGAACACATTTTATGTCCACGCGGGCGCAGCCGCTGACGAAAAATTAGTAATTAATAATAATGAGTGGAAAGTTTTATTATAATTTATAATTTGTTCCGAAAATCGAAACTTCTATTACGCTATACAAACTATAAAAGTGACTTCCTTTTTAATTTTTTATTAGTACATATTACAATCACGTAATTCAAAAAAAATATTAATTCAACATCCAAATATTATTGCTATTTGTTTTATATAAGTGGTCAAGAGCGTCGATTACGTCTGAACCAGAAGGTTCAAACCCCGAACAGTGAAGATTTGATGTGTGACCCTTACGTCACATTTGACACTAAGTCAAATCAAACCACTCGCTTCGTGACCACAAATCTGGATTGCGGCTCCAAACCTGTACCGGGTCTACACAGACGGCTTAAGATCCTAAATGCGAAATGGAAACATTGTACCTCATCAGGGGGCAATAAAAACTGAACTCAAAAATATTGCGACAACTGATTGTGTTGTAATGTTTCTTTATAATATTTAGTTGCAGGTTTATTTATTAAAAAACTGTTAGGTTGTAAATTAGAAGTAACAATGTTTTTTTTAAAAAACATTATTTTACTATTTTGTTGCATGTTTCTTTAGATGTGATTAGTTAAATTACAATTGTACATTTCATTCAATTCCATAATGAAGATTGCACGAATAAAAATAATATTATATCTTTCAAAGCATTTAATTAACATTCCTGATTATGTGACATTTAACCGGCATGATAATGTTCAACCTATACATATGTATAAACCGAATGTAAGTGGCAGTTTTAAAATAACATACAGCTCTGAAACCTAAACTTAAAACTAGTTTTCTTGTCTGAATTAAATGAGTTGATTAAAAATCTGCAGATTCTATAAACCTTAAGTACCGATAGATTACTGTATTTAAGAAATTTAAGCTCCAAAACGGTGATTTAATGACCTTATTACATTGGTGATGATCACTATCCTGAACTTGAAACCACTGCATGGTGCTGGCTAGCTATATACAACTTGAACAGTAAATTATTTTTAATAAAGTGCAGACTCCAAGGAGCTGAAACTGCGAAAGTGCACTATTCGAAACTTGGACAAGAGATTAAGTTTATAATTCAACACCCATGAATAGAAAATTTTAAATGTTTTAAACCGCTAACATGAAGTATTTGAAATTAGGGCAGTAGATTACGCTTATGGTTCGACTCGCATAAGAAAAGACTCTAAAGACATGGACTCGCTTAATTTTATTTTGTTTTTGGTGTATTATTAATATTTAATCATTGATAGATTCGCATGGAAATTAAAATTTTATTTCTAAAATTCCAAACACCTCATAGTTTCATTCATTTTTAATGAAAAATAAATTCTGTAGCTTACTTTAAAGTCCAATGGAGGATAAAAAAAATTTTAAGAAAAGATAAAATAAAAACACAACAAACAAACTACTTATAGTGACATGTGCAACCGCATAGCAATATTACTGTACTTTAACCCATTTCACGGTTTTATTGTCGTTGCCACTCTCACTCCAGGAAAGTTATACGTGAATCATGATTAAGTAGAAAACATATACAATTTTTATACACAAACCACACGGATTAGGCTAAATAATATTCCATGCAACACTATTCGCAATAATATTAAAGCTAATAAAAAATCATCCCAAAATATGAAATTTTTCGACCGTTATCGTGACTACGTACAAAATTTATAAACGTGCACATTCTGACTTTGACATATATTTTACAAAATATATGTTTCATTGGAAATATTATAAGTGATAAAAATAGAATTTTTAATATATATGAACCCACATTATCCTTTAAATACGATATAAATATAGTAGAGGCACTTTAAATCCAAAAACTCTTTGCTCTCGCTAAGTGGAGAGCACAACACCACTCAAACGCTTCACGTTACGAGGTGGGCAATAGTTAAGGTTAAGATTGAGAAAGTTCATACTAAAATTATTTGCCACTAGATTGGTATTTTTCCACCCTTAAAGAATTATGCCAGTGGTGATCAAAGAGATGCTACGACCATTGTTACCGCAGTCATAAAAATGTCCAAAACCGATGGTTTAAGGTGGAGAGGGTAATATAATATGACATAAGCTATAAACTCATTTGTCTATTCGTTGGTAGTTACGTAGTACCCAGATAGTATAGACGATGTGTGTGTAAGCGATGTAAAAACAAGTGTCAATAGGAAGAGACTTTGTTCATAAGGAACAAAAAAGGAATTTCATGTTGTTTACATATCAATTAATAATGAGACCGGACCGAAACCGAGATCGAAGCTGAACATGGATTGAGACTGGAAGGCAATCGTGGTCAAATCCGAATTACGATCGATACTGGAAGGCAATCGTGGTCAAATCAAAATTACGATCGAAACTGGAACGCAATCCTAGTTAAATCAGAATTACGATCCAGACTGAAACGCAATCGTAATCAAATCAGAATTGCGATCGAGACTGGAACGCAATCGTAGTTAAATCAGAATTGCGATCGAGACCGAGATTGGGAATAGCATCAGGATTGAGAGTGAGGGCGAGGGCGTTACTGAGGTCGGGTTCAAGTTTAAGATGAGGTCGATATGACAGATATAGAGATTTATTACACGTTTATTTATGCGGATATCTACTTAGATGAAAAGTGTAACTGGTGGGACAGCTGACCTAACGCGTGATGTATTTCGCATACAAATATCCAGTTGAACTAGCATAGTCTTCAGTGTTTTGTGCAAGACCAAGTATGCATCAGCGACAACGGCTCCGATATTTCTCTTGCGCGTCCTCTCGTCATTTACGAAATCTCAAGTTGTACGTTACAAGTTCGAAGGTCAACACGAACAACCAAATATGTAATTCGATGTTTATGTTAATGTCGCTGAGCAGTCGAAGTCCGTGGATACTTTGTGTGATTGATTTCCTTTAATGTTGCCTCTCTCAGCTTTTCAGCCACTAAAATACCATTGTATATATATTTTTATATACAATGTATTGTATTTTTATATACCATTTTTATATACCAATACAATTGTATTTTTTTTAAGTTTACATAATACACCTACAAAGAACTAAAATGTATTGTTAGTGTTCATGCGAGATAAGTCCTATTTTTTCGCTTGAAAGATAGGAGAAATAAATAGCCGTTTGTTCACTACACTACTACCATATGGTATATGAGAATTTTTCTGCAGTAATCACATAATGCGTGCGGTATCACACTTGTCGCCGCGAATTAACATAAGATGGGACTTGTTCCGTACTCGTGATAAAAAATAGCATGTGCGATACCCGCGGTAAGTCTATTTCCCACAAGAGTGGATACACTTTTATGTTGTTAGATAGCGGTAGATATTAAATTCTTATCCTGTCAAAAGATATAATCACCGAAAAAGTTATCCGGTAAAGTAAATAAGTAATATAATAAAAAAGTAAATAAGTAATAAGCAACAGTAACAGAGATCAACAAGACGATAACGTTTTTGTTTGCCCTTAAATATGAGATTTTATATTATTTAGCGTTTCATCTAAACGAAACATTGCATTTTTCCTAATATTTTAACTGTTATAAACAACTTCATTACTAATTTATTTTATTGATCTTTTAACAATATTGTTATATACACAAACAATGAATGTCTCGGTATAGTTTGAAGGTCAAATTATTAACTTATATCTTTCACATTATTCCTTTTTGTTGATATGCCATATATCTCTTATTACTTCATCATAATCAATTATTGTAAAATCATTTTAAAGACTTACTTTATAGCTAATAATAACAAATAAACGAATATTTATTTAGTTGACCGTACAAATTATTCGCACGGGTCAATTTAGCTATATTAATTTGATCACAAAAAATGTGGGAAGGGACGACTCAGCAATGGGCAGGTATAAACTTGACTTGATACAAGTTAAGGATCTTATTTAAACCAAGTCACTTTGTTTCTTTATATTTTTTACTTCCCCTTTGTATCCTCCCTGTCCCCTGCCCTGTGGATTGTAGATGTAGACTGATCATACAAATCCACATTATGTAACCTTTCAAATTAAGTAAAAACTGTCATTATATTTATATAGAATTATTTTTCATAAATTATAAACTATTAAATTTTTTGACATTATTGTTTCTATTGAACAGAATTTACGTTTGAACCCAAAAACAATGGCTTTTAAAATTACTATTCGTATGTCTGGCTGTTTGATAGCGCATCATGTAAATCCCAATGAGATTGGCTAAGATTTTTTTAAATTTGATAAGTTGAAATCTAACTTAAAATCTAAGTCACGTTTCATTTAATAGCGTTAAACACATTCAGACATTATTAATCTTATCCCGTAGACCAAGTGAACGAAGTCCCCGACGAAAGACTACTCTATTGTAAAATGAAAAGTGGTCGGGTAATATGGCGTATTCTATACGTGGAGATCAATAGCCCATATAAGATTACGACTGATCGACCGCAGTTATTGCCGGTGCCTTTCCTACACGTCACCTTAAATTTTATACAATAACTTAAACGACGAGGTACTCGAGGCGACCTCGAAACTTATAAATAACGACCGAATGTTTGAATTCAATCGGCGCGGTAATGTCACCATTACGTAACCCTTAACAACGTCCGTTTGACATTTCAACTCTGAAGACGCTGGGACTGGTTATGTTAAAACTAGACAGGTCGGTTACCCGCCCGCGTCGGCCCGCGACGGCCCGCGACGGCCCGCCGCGGGGGAAAAGTGACGCGCCCGACCGGCGCGAATGTCAAGGTCGCGAGTGTGTAGCTACTCACTTAGGCGGCCGCCGGTGCGCCGAGTTTAAGATGTGCCTTCAGTAATTAATTTAGAATTGACATTTGAACGAAGAAAATGCATAAAAAGTCTAAGGTCGGACGTGAATCCGTCGGCGGCGCGCCGGCCCCCAAGAGCGCGCGGTTTCCTGGAGGCCTATGAAACGTCAGTGGGCTATTATCAAATAACGCGTTGCTCCATAAGATCGTAAACATGGTGGAACACTGTAAAATTCGTAGCTGTACATAAATTATTTTGCCGTGACAGGCTACTAAAATAATAGTCTTTTAACATGTTTATATAAAAGTTAAAAACTGAAAATCGCAAACTACTTGATTTTTGCAGACGTTTTCTAATTTTGCTACGTGAATTTTCTCTATGATTTTGAAAACTTTATCGTCGATTTGAATGTTTTTGGCCCCTGATATAAAATGTGTACCAAAAATTGCGTATCCATGAAGTTTGTAGGCGACCAATACTGGTGACACGAAAATTACAAGAGAACGACGAGGTCCCCCAGGACTGCCACAAAATTTGCATTGACGTGTTTATACAAAATAATATATAAACAATAATCTGGGTAAGATATTTTTACAGCTTTACAAGTTAAAGAGTTAAACAGCTTTGGAAACTAACAAAGCTTTTATTTTCTCACGCAGTGATCGCGAATCACTTTAGTCTTTTTTAAATCGTTTTAGCAAGAGTAATTGTAGGCAAATTAGTTTCCAATAAAGTTACATTTGAAATGTATAGGAATAGTAAGTGGTGCGAAAAATGTTTATGAAAAAATACAGCAGACGGACAAACAAATGAACACCTAAATCTCAATATGACGGTTCCATTTCATTTTCCGTTAAATACGAAACTTTAGAAGGGCCCATTAAGTATTAGTATATGTATGTATTTGTATTTCATCAGATTGAGATCTCACAATTTTTGCTGACGTTACTCAATGAAGACTAAACCCATGCATAATTAATGACTACGATGACCCTACCGATGGTACATGTGTGAATAATGCATTAAAAATATATGACAAATTGGTATCCCATTTTTCAATATTTGACATTTCTAATCTAATCTGATATTTCGGGGTAAAGAAGCAGAGGTCAATATATAACTTTGTAGTTAAAATTCACAAAGTGAATTCTTAAATTTAAAGAGTGATTTTTTCACGTGTTTATGATAAACACGTATATTATCATAATGGAGGTTAAATTAACTTTGCATTTTAGATTGGGTGATTGTTGTTGAAAAAACAACATGCGTCACATGTTTAGTTACAAATACGTTAAGGAAATATTCACACGAAATAGTAGGTCGGGGAAAAAGGTTTTTCGTATTTAACAAGTAGAAAGATGCTGTAAAATGTCCTCGGTTATGCTGTTTATATCTGGCTATCTACTACTACTACTAAAAACTACTAAAAACTATCAGTTGTTTTTGGCATCGGTTCCAGCTAGGCAAGGCAAAAGAAGATCTTCTTTTTAAAAGAGACACAACTGCGTCTCACTTATCTTAAACTGGAATAGACTCCAAAAACAACCGGTTAGTTGTTTTTGGAGTTTGTTCAAAATATTATTTAAATAGATTTTTGAAAGCGGTTTTTATTTCTTAAAAAAAGTATTTTATTTCACATATTATAGTTCTATAACTATTTTACTCTTTACTAATGATAACTTTGTAATTCATTTAGCTGCTTTACATGCAGATTAGGATTTGTTTAATAAAATCGGCCAGGTATTTCCTTTACTTTTGTACGGAGCAAGTGCAAAAGGAGTACCGATACTCAATTTATTGTCCACTGATAATAATTCCAGGGTCCTTACATTTTTAGTTGTGTGCATCTACAAAATTATCCTCATACAGACTACATAAATTACGCTTATTCTTTGTAATAGGTATAAAAGTTCTACAATTCATAGAGATTACATTTTTATTCAGTTCCACATTAAATTAATTAATTCTGTTTCTATTGTTATCGCTAAAATATCTGACGTGTTCCTGTTAAGATTGTCACATTGGAATTATATAAATGAATGAAAATATGTAGGTAGATTAATAAGTAATTAATTTTAATTCAATGTATACTAGCTTTTACTAATAGCCATTGAAAAATAGTTTCTGGTGATAAACCGCAGTACTATCCCTTAACTCCTAACCGTTAAGGAGTGCTGTGACATCCATCATCAGATCAGCATGAGATGATAACTACCATACGCAAAAACTTTAGCCACTAAAAAAAAGGAACTCAAATACACTAGACGTGCCTATATTTGAGGGTTTCCCTCTGTTTTCCTGGAATTCCATCATCAAATTCTGACATGTTGACTATGGGACCACCTCGGGACTGTAACTTTTGAAATCAAAAAACAATCTAAATCGGTCACCAATTGACGAAAATATCGCTAAACATACATAAAAAAAGTACATAGAGTCATACATAGAACCTCTACATAACATAGAACCTCTTCCTTTTTCGAAGTCGGTTAAAAAGTAAACTGTTTTTCTGTTATCCAAAATACGTGAATATAACATAAAAATTCGATACATTTTGCAGTTTTATTTCAAAAAATGGAAAATTGCAACGCAAGCCGCAAAAAAAAATTGTCGCGTTTATGGACCTAATGCAGTTTCGGCAAGAGTAGCACAAAACTGGTTCAAGCGTTTTCAGTCTAATCATTTTGAATAACGAACTTCGCTCTAGACGTCCTGTTACGGATAAAGTCGATTTAATTTTGGGAAAAGTAGAGTAAGATCGGCGTATTAGTTCTTATAACATAGCTGAAGAGCTGTGTATTGACCACAAAACAGTTTTGACCCATTTGAAAAAAAGTTAGATATGCAAAAAAAAAGTCGATACTTGGATCCCACACGAGCTCACTGAAAGAAATCTAATGAAATACGTATTCATTTACGATTCTCTATTGAAATGTAATAAATCCGAAACGGATTTGAAAAGATTGATTACTGGTGATAAAAAATGGATTACCTACAACAAGTACTACGAAAAAATCATGGTCCAAAGACAAGTAAGTTCTACAGACTATAGCAAATCCAGATTAACTCGCAACAAGTTGTTGCTGTGAATATGCTGGGACTGGAAGGATCTTATTTGTTATTGGCTTTTACCGCCGGGAAAAACTAACAATCCGGTTCTATACTGTCAACAGCTGATGACTGACTGAGACTTAAGCAAAAAGTACAGGTAAAACGGTCGGAACTGATCAAAAGATAGCGTGTAGTTTTCCACCATAATAACACCAGACCACACACATATTTAACCACTCAGCAAATATTGAGAGAGTTTGGTTGGGAAATGTTATTGCATCCACCATATAGCCCTGATCATGCATCCTCAGATTTTTACCTGCTTCGGTCTCCTCAAAATTTTTTAAGTAGTGTTAAATTAATATCAAGAGAGGACTGTCAAAATTAATTGTCGCAGTTATTGATCAGAAGTCCCAAAATTTCTACGACAATGAGATTATGTCACATATCTACAAAATGTCAACAAGTCGTTAGATAAAATGGTTTGATATGTATATATATACATATCATACACATAATGTGTCTAAAAAATCTGTCCTGCTGTAACCAACTAGGCTGCACAGGGCTGCAGCACTAAAATCCGCCAGTTCGACCGTGAGATACACAATCTCGCAGTATACAGCCGCCGTCAAGTACTGATTTCCACTGTTTCGTCCTACTTCTTCTCTCCAACAGCTCACGCCCCTTTCTTTAGTTCACTTCCACTCCATCAGCTCACTCCTTTTCCATCAGATATTTTATTCCTTTCCAAAAAATGACAAATTATAAATTATATTAAAAATTTCCGCGTTCTAAGAAAATTCAAAGTGAAAAAGAGGTGAGAGGCAAATCTGTATAAGTACAAATTTCGACATCTGTATAAAATAATACAACTCGGAGTGTCTGCACTTTAATGGTATGTATGAAAAATATAAACGGAGACTCTGATTTTTTAATGTTTTGTGTCTGTCTGTGCGCACATCTCTAGAATTATTTATTATTTTTTTATTTGTTTATAATTTTTTATTTATTTATTTTCTTTTATTACATTTTTCATTATTTTCAATTTATTTTTTTATCATAAAAAAGTTAAATATATTAATGCAATTTAGAATGATAGATAGAGCTTGGCTCGAAGCAGAGTACTGGCTTTATTTAATGTGAATCGAATATCAGAAAAGAAGTTATTCTCGTTCAAAATGTAGCGTGAAAAGTTACAAGGCTGAAAACAATAATTACTTGCACCAAAGGTCACAACACGAACGAACAACAAAATTAAAATGAAGAAAAACGGAAACCTATCCTAAACCTTCCGGTAACAACGCGCACGACTAAATGAGCGAAGGGTTCAATTGAGGTAAAGCCTTTATGTGACAGACCGAATTGTACGAGGGTGAAGGCGCTGGCACAAAGCTAATAATTAGCAATTATATACATTCAGTTCGATCTCGTTATAATAATTGTCTTGTGGTTCTTAACGTACTTCAGTTTCACTCTTCGAGCAGTTACTTCTTTCCTACTAGTGTTATTAATATACAGGCAGAGATCGAGGTAAAGCTGTGAATCTTATTTATCTACGTCCAGTCTGTTGAAGGTTTGAAATAAGCATTTATTTTAATGGAATGATTTATGCATCAGAATCCCTAACTAGTTTTTGTTTATGTTAATCTTCTGTTTATAAAAGCGGTCTCATTTCAATAGATTCGTCTAGTTTTTTTTTTTTTTTATATGGCTAGGTTCCTAATAAATTTAATGGATTTGAGATTTACGAGATCAGTCGTATACACTCGCATACCTTCCTCTCAAACGTTTGCAATGTTTTTTTCAATCATGATTCCTAATAAATATGCATAATTAGAACATTAAGGTTATGGATGTTGAAAAACCGCTTGTGTCTGATACGCTTCTATTTTTGCATACAAAATATATACAACTATACATACCTGGGTTGATACAACTTCTATACAGTATTAATTAGATCTATTTAGCATTGCATATATGGAACATTAATATACATAATAAATTAAAAATATTTTACAGAAGTTTATCGATAGCGATCGACATAAACTTAATACTAGAAATAAAAATTAACTGTTCTTATGTGTTAGTTGAATGTGCAAAATTATGAATTTAATAAGGAGTTTGTGGATGTACATGATTCACCCTTAAATAAACTTTAGATCATTACAAAACGAGTGCCCTCAAAAAAAGGGATCAGACGATGTTCATAGATATTTATCCTCTAAATATTGGAAAGTTTGTGATCGAAATATTTGAATATTTAGAAGGGCAATATCCGTCGATACGACCGGCTGTTTTCGTACTGTTCTGTTTTTGTTATAGTCAGTAATTGTATTTAAATACCCTTAAGTTTTTTGCTCGTACTTTTTGAAATAAAATTGCCCTCCGAACAAGTGGTAAAATATAAAATGACGGACTATGTTTACGTATTTCAAATGTTATATAATGACCTACTTGAACGTGTTTTGTTTAAAACTATCAGCATTATGATAGGTAATGCTAAATAATATCTGATTATATAAACACTGTTATAATCGTAAGGACCTAAGTGTACATACTAATAACGCCGCATGCTGAGTTGTTGTTTACAGTTAAATTATACTTGGTAGCATTAATGTGACAAAGGATAAGGTGAATTTGTAACGTGCTTGTAAGAAATGTGTGACACTCCGCTCTTGTAAAGAACAAACTATTCCTAAAATTTCATCGCTTACGAATAAGCAGTTGTTATTTAGCTCGATACAGTTACTCCTGACTAACAAAAGACTAGATCTATACCAAAATATAGACATATAAGCGTATATGACTCTTGTATAACTTTTAGCACTCCCGAACGTATCAATTACCACGTTATTTTTCCCTTAATAACCCAAGTCTTTAACAATAGATCAAACTTTGGAATACTGCTAAAAGATGGAAAACGGTGTTTGCAAATATGGTTAAATAGCGAAAGCATGTGATTCTCTACCGCCGGTAACCAGCGGTACATATATGGCTTCTAACAAAATGTTATGTATTTTCTATTTTGATAGTTTAATAAGATTTTTTTATTTTATTCATTATTATTATTACGCGTTTAAATTATTAATAAACTGATCAATGGTCATACAGCTTATATGTTATTTGGATTCATGGGTATTACGGATTTTTTTTAATATAAATAATTGTACTCTTATTACAGGATTTTTTTTCCAAGTTTAAGGAAAATTCCCATAATAAGTAATATTTTTTTTGATCCGTAACAAAATGTTGGAATGCTAATTAATATTTCTCATGTTATTCCAAAAAATGTAATTGTCTAAGTTACTCTGTTTGTGCAAACGCCGTCACACAATAGCACTCCGTAATAACTTACCTAACTTTATAGTTTTAACATTGATCTTAATACTTCCCATCAATAACGTTAATATTTGTTGTCATAATACGGCACGTTTTACGTTATCATAACATTCATATAAAAAAGTAAAATCCTGTTAAAGAAATTTAAATTTTTCTAAGTTACGAAAAAATCTTATTTCATGTTACAAACTTCGAGTATTTTTTGAACGATCAGAGAAAACGAAATTTTCGAATGGAGTTTTTGTTTGAAAAATTATTTGTTTCTTCCTAATAATCAAAGCAGAATGTAATAAAATTTCAACTTTCATAGATTAATTGTAATATATATTTTTTTATATATGGATTTCTGTCTAATTTGAAATATCTTAAAAAATTTACATAGGAACAAGAAATTTTACATTCCAAATGTCAATGTTTCCGTTGACCAAGTTACAGTGTCTTAACAAAAAGAGTGTATGTTACTGAAAAAAATAGAAGACTAGGCTATGCTATTAAGACCGTGACATAAATTTTTGATTAGCCGGGGAAGCCATCATTTTGTCATATATAAATGTATAATACATTGCTCGATAATTTGCATGTCTAAACTTCGCTGTGTACTCGAACATCAAATGTAAATTAGTTGATACATAATTATGTAAATAATGTAAAAAATGTCTATCCTTCCATACAATACGGTGTTATTACGGTATTATTAAATTAAGAAAATAAAAATACATAGATATTACTAAAACTCGTTTATTTTCTAACATTTATGTCTTGTTACTTGCGATAAGCTATTTATGTTTAAATTTTGATTTGCAAAAAACTGTTGAACTATATTTTGTTCTATTAGAGATTTCAAAAAACATCTTAAGAAATTAAGAAATAAATCCTACGCCGCTAGATGAATGTACAGATATGTACTGCAGTACGTTATCTTAATTAAACATCTGAAATCTAATCGAATCCTAATGGTTCAGATTATATAAGCATTTTAAATAGTATCACAGGTAATTACAAACGGTTAGCAAATTTAGGTGCATGTACAAGTCAGGGCATCGGACAGGCTATGTAAGTCATTAAATTATGCAAAAGAAAAAAAACTAGAAACTGAAAGATTTGTATACATTCTGCCCTATTTGACGGGCCTAGAAATTGAAAATTTTGAACATGTAGACCTCTCAGGAATGCAAAACATTAAAGGTCGTCGATCTATACAAAATCCATAAGTTTGTTTAATCTATGAATAACAAATACTTTCTACGGTTAATTATTTACTTGGTAGATAATAATGGTGCACTTCTACCCCATGATGGCTCTGCACAACTCACATGTGCGCCCAGAGCATTTCCGTAGAGTACGTGACATGATATCTTTCTCCTCATCCTTTTGCGTGATGTCTCCATTTCTCATCCTCGTTATTATTGGTTTTTCTTCATCTGTAAGTATTATCTCCTCTCCCAATCTCTTGAATGAAAATATTATTTGTCACTTCATAGTTAGAAAATTGCGTTTTTTTAATTCCATAGCTATTCCTAAATCTCAAAAGCAACATGTCTTATAAAGTATATTATTGTTTGTTAAAGTGACAATAAGTAACGATAAAATTAAAAAGAAACTTTATTCGATAATTAATCACAAAAAGTTGTTCTACATTGCTTTTGACTTGATACCCGCGCGTTCTGTTTCAATTAACAAAAAACACATGAGCTAATTTTACGCGATACTCCTTAACGTATCGGGATTATTCGATTTGAGATACAATTTGAGACCGAAATATTTGTATTTCAGATCGAAGACACTGGCTTAACACGGATCGAGGACTACCAACGGCCTTCGTCACCGATGTGGTGATAATGTCCAATGAAAACTTAAAAGGATCATATACCCTTTTCTGATATCGTTAAACTTAAAAGCCAGAAATTAAGATTAACGTATCGGTAAAAATAATAACTACATCAAGTCGAACCCAAAATTGATTGTTTCGCGAAGTTTCAAATTTTTTTTTTATATCGCCCCCATTCGGTGATTTTAAAAATTCCTATTACTCTAACGAATTAACTTATGAACTTATAAAAAATATTCTTATATAAAGTCATTTGCTATTTTTATGAGAATAAAAGGATAATACAAAAGTAAAAACTATTTCGCATTAAAAATGAATA
The DNA here is from genome assembly GCA_005406025.1 of Eumeta japonica. Lineage (NCBI taxonomy): Eukaryota > Metazoa > Arthropoda > Insecta > Lepidoptera > Psychidae > Eumeta > Eumeta japonica. Next base: position 811,440 of record BGZK01000036.1, on the reverse strand, counting down.
CATAGTAATTGTTTAAGATAAGAATCTCTTCTTATTTCTAGATTTTGCTTCATCTCTCGAAGACTCAATCGTCATCAATATGTCGTTGTGTATATGACAATATCTTAAACATTAATTATTACTCAATAAAAAAAAAGTAAAAAAGATACAAATAAAGTAATTTATACATTAATAATGATGCCTATTGCTGCATTAAGGCTATGCTAAAATTAATTAGACATCGTGTACTCAGTAATTTGATACTGGCAGTTATACATCGTCGTAAGCACTTGTTGTTTAGTGATAAATTCGAAATGAAACCTGTTTGATTTCAAATGTTTTTTTTAAATACTGTTTTCATGATAATCTGGAAGGAATTTACTTGCAACAATAGAACTCAGTCGCCGCGTTTTTCTCACCATGAATTATTAAGATCACAAAATAGATTTAAAGCCCCAAAAATGTTCTGAACTTACGGTTAATACTTTTGGTGAGTGTGATTGTTCATGAGCAATAGTTTTAATTGGCTTGCCGAATTTTAAATAGGACGGGGAAGTTTTGAACATGACGCGAGAGCAGGTCAGCCGCCAACCGTAGTCACTCAACAAAATTTTCAAGTAGTTGAAAAATTAATCCATAGAACCAAAGAATTACATATGTAGAGTTTGCGCGAGAACTGATATTGGATCAGCGGCGACGCAAACCATTATTCGCCATCATCTTGCTCTCCACAAACGTTGTTAGAGGTGGGTGCCGGACAAACTTACCGATGAAAAAATATATACAATATCCTTACTGGTGATGAAACAATGGTATACAACTTCGAATTCGAAACAAAGCACACAGAAACAAATAGTCACCCCGTTTTTTGCAAGGCCGATCATATTGCTACTCTGGTGCCATAGGATCAAGAAACAATTGATTCTGAGTGTTATGTGACAATTTGTACCCCAGCAATATTATCAGCTTGGTGTGATAAGCGACCGAAGTCACGAATCCGGCCACCTTTTTTAGCATCACGACAACGTCACGACTTAAAAAAACTAGCACTTATTTTTTTTAATCAAAAAATACGTCCATCCTACCTCACCCGCCATATTCTTCTGACTTAGCATCATGCGGTTTTTACTTTCTTTCCAAAATGAAAAAAAAATAAAGGTAAGAGATTTAGAGAACAATGAACATGCACTAATCTGCCTAAAATTTATAAATTTTTGAGGTATTTGAAAAAGAGTGGTCAGAGGTATATTACGAGTGGTTTAAACGCATAAAAAAGAATAAACATGCTCAGGGTAAGTACTTTGAAAAGATAATCAATAATAATATAATAAATACTATAATTTTTGAGTACTAAGTATTTTTGTTCATACTCCTCGTACTAAAAATACGATTACAAGCACCTATTCATTCCTTGGCAGTTACGTTAGACAGAATGAAGGATGGAATAAAATTTAATTCCAAGTATTGTACAGTTTTATCTGTGATCTCGTGCAAGTTTAGCAGTTGTAACGCTAGAACTTGCCAACCAAAACTTTGACATCAAATATTATAGACGTACTATGCCACTATTTCCAAGAAATTTTAATATATTAGGTCCCTTTTCATACATACTCTAATTCTCAGTGACTTCATTTTTTTTGCCTAATATTGTGTCCTGAGCACAGAATAGTTAGACCATGTTCTCTGTTCCACCATGTTCCACCTCTTGGTGGAAAATATTATTATAACGTTATGTTTTCAAATACTAATTGCTCCCTCAAAAGTATAACTTTAAATATAAAAAGAATTATCTTAGCAAAACTAGCAATTTTATGTTGTCAATGGCTTTTAACTGCCAAAACCTGAGACAAATTCGTTCTTTTTCGTTTTGTAAGGTATTAATTTGAAATAGATTAAATCTATGTATTTTTGAAATGTTTTTCATTGAAATTAACGTTGATAAAATGACATAAGTTGGATTTAAGTTTTAAAAAATCTTGATTTAAACTTTTACAATATTTAAGATGATTCTCTCTAATTAGTAAAACTGGCCCCTAATTAGTACAACTGGCGCAAGTGCACTGCTATCACCAGGTCAGTCATAGACATCAGTAGCAGCGGTAAATGCACAATTCGTTCTTTTCAGCCAATCGACGTTCACAACTTGATATAGGCGTTCCCCTAGATTTGCATGGCATGAGGTCCTAGGCCACCTGTAACCTACGGTTGCCCGAGACCCTGGCCAAATCGTCAGTTCACCTTGTGGAAGGCAGTCCAACACCGCGATGTCCAGTTCGTGATCGTCACTAGAGACATGTCTTCCCCGGCGATTATCGGCGATGCAGCCTGCTCATTGCCACTGCAATTCACTGCCTCATAATGAATTCACCACTGTATGCTATTAAATTTATAAAATTACTTTTGAAGCGTATTTGTTTAATTTGAAATACTCATTACGTAAATATAAATAAGAATATTTAAAACCATAGATAAAAAAATTTCAAGACTACATATTGAAATGTGTAATAAAATTTAAATATATCCTTTTAACTTACGAAAATATTTTAAGATATAGTATTTAGACTACACAAACATATTGGACAACAAAAAATATATAATTGGGCTAAATATAAAGAATTTAAAAAAAATAAACAATACACTAAAAATAACCAAATTTATATTTCGAAAATGCCGCCCCTGTCTTGCCTATTATTATTCTCAAAATTAAATAATTAATAGGTTGGCACCACGCGTCACATAGCAACCCTGTTATCAGATAAATTGAGGACAGCGGGGTGTTTATCAAGCAACAGACAGGGATGACACTCAGCAAACTGACTGTAGTATACCATACGCCAACTGTCTTTTGGTGTTCAAGTGGGTTCGTCCTGGCCGGTCCAATCTGAGAGAAAAAATACGATACAATTTTTACCCCTCTTCGCCCCGCTTCACTCTTTCGTTAATCGATTTTGCTATCAAACCCAATACCACTCCCGATTCCGACCCCTGTGCCGCTTCTGATTTCGATCTCGGTCGCGCTCTTCATTCTAATGTCGGTCGGTGACAATAATCTCCATTTTGACGTCGGTCTCGTTTCCGGTTTCGTTCTTGACTTACATTATCAATTCTGCTTTCCGTCCCATTTTCGATTTCAATTCCGCCACCGATGAGGATTGCGATACGACGGACTAAGTCAAAACTAATGAGTTCCATTGGTCGTCCAATTCAAATTTAAATACGTTCTCTTATAAATGATAAATTTGATTAAAACACGAAAATTAAAGTGTCATTGTTTTGCTATCGCTGGTGTTTTAAACGCTACCTGCCTCTTGGCTAAGGAAATCAGTCAGGCGACAAGTCTATGAAGCGATACCATTTTCGAATATTCTTTTTCTAATCGCACTTTAATAATACATCTAAAATACCAAGTGATAAAACGCCACCAACTAATGTTTACGTTAAGCAAAATTTCAAATTCTCAGAATACGCATTTAGACAACTGCATTCAGTTTATTGCCTTTTTTTAAAAAATGTCAAAGATTTTAACGCATGACTGAGACATTTCAAGTTTCTCGTTTAGTTTTCTTTTTCAATGAAGACAATAACATCTTTCAATTTACTAGTATAAATCATATTTTATTACATTGTAGCATGTTTTATAAAAAACTCCGTTAATTAGTAAGATCTTTGTTTTAAGTAAGACTTTTATTTACAAAGGTAAAAATAACACGTTCATTTTGATCACAGAATCGCTTGGACTCAACGACATTCATCTGCAGCAGGGAGATTGTAGATATAATTGACTGTTTAGGACTAGAAGGTGGGCGTCGCCGCATCAGCTCACGCCTGCGGAATATGCGCGCCTTTGGGCTCGAAGCCCCAGGCCGGGCCGTGTAGTCGACCTCGATATTGCTGGCCGTCATCACCGACATAGGAGAAGGAACCTGCACGACAATGGCTTCATTCTCAGTGCCCGCGTTCTGCAGTTGACCTTGTTCTTGAGCCGCGATTCCGTTGGAGGTCTCGTAACTGTATAATACACATAATACACTCATCAAAAATTACTAATATAAAATTTATTTCAGGTGACGCAGTGATAGACTATTAATTTGACATAGAGTGCAGCGCCCTGCGCCCCGCGCACACCGAGGTACTACGAACTAAAGCAAGTGTGTGTTTGCTTATTTTTAAAGGTCTTACGCAACAAAACAGTTCTTTCTGTTTAAAATAAACGCTAGGATTCGTTTCAAAATATTTGACTGGTATTTTGAAATCTTTGTTATTTTGCGTAGAAAATTTGAAGACTTACTTCGTAACCATTTACATGTGAAAGTCAAAGTTAAAGAAATTTGAATAGTATACAAAAACCCTTGAACTTTCTGTTTGCTGGTTCAGTACAATCCCGAAAGCGTTTGTAAGCACTTGGGTTTTCCGATCACTAAACAGGTTTTATGGGAGTCATACTAGAAGCTAAAAGTGAGTCATTAATAACTTGTACAGTTACTTACGCGTATGAGAAAGCGTTAATGTCGACATCCTGGTCCTGCCTCACGATCTGGGCGTCCGAGTCCGCGGGCGCTGCCGCCGCCACCGCCACCAGCACAGCCAGGACTATGAACTGTCGGTTGGACGTATACCGTTAAGACTAATACTGATACAATAAATAATATTTATAAATAATAGCTTCTACCCATCTTTTAACTACAGAATCTTCATAAGGATTTCGGTTTTTAATGTAATCTAGATCTCACACCGATGCTAATTTCATTACCGAACCCGATATACCCTCTCTGTCCATATCTCTTCTTCCCCTTTTTTAGTTATTAGTTTCCTATAATCCGCACGCTATTTATTGCCATAATGTAAAGCTTATATTTTACGATGCAATGAATTTATATTACGTTCAAAATTATATTTGTTGAAATAGGTGAAGACATTGTCAAACCATAAAAGGATTTATTCGAAAATGAGTTCTAAAGTCAGTTAAATCATCATTGAGTCATATATCTTATAAACAAACAGTTAGACAGACTAACAAAAAGTAGCCCATATCCGCTCGACTTATCTTCATAGTATTTTTTTACAATCGGAGTACAACTAATAGATAGATAGGGTTATGTACTTACATATTTATAACATTAGTACAAATATAAGAGGATACGATAAACCGCTACAAATTGAATGCATTAAGTCGAGGAAAAGTTTTTTATATCTTATAAGTCAAAAATTGCAGTAAAATCTCTTAGGCTATTCTGTTTGTATCTGACTACTTTTCATACCATTAAAAAGATGACATTTTGAAAAAGGAAAAATAAAAAGTAAAAACGCTGTCCTGCAATTTTTCTATTGTTTCTTATGTCCACGAAAATGAATGAATCAAATGTGGAAATGCGATATATTTTTTTTATAAAAAAGGTTTATTATAAAAAAGAGAAAAATAAGACACAGCCACGAAAAAAAAATTGTGACGATTATGGACCAAATTTAGTGTCGGTAAGAGTAATACAGAACTAGTACAAGTTTTTTCAGTCCGGTAATTTAGATGTCAGAAATGATCCTCTTTCTGTTCGATTGGTCGCGGATGAAGTCGATGCAGTTTTGGAAAAAGTACAGGAAGATCGGCATATTAGTTCTCACTACATAGCTCAAGAGCAGTGAATTGACATTAAAACTATTTTGACATATTTGAAAAAAAATGAATATACAAAAACACTTGGGTTCCACACGAGCTCACTGAAAGAAATGTAATGAATCGTATACTCATTTTGGATTTTTTAATGAAACGTAATGAAATCGAACCGTTTTTGAAAAGATTGATCACTGGTGATGTAAAATGGATTACCCACCATAAGAAAGTGTAAAAAAAAATGGTTTAAAGGTAAGCTCCTCAAACGATAGTGAAACCAAAATCAACTCGTAATAAATTAATGTTATGTTCATGATGGAATTGGAACGGCCTTATTCAAAAAGAGCTTTTACTGCCGCGCAAAACGATCAAACTGGACCTGTACTGCCAACAGCGGGTCAGAGTCAAGCAAGAAGTAGTGAAAAGACGGCCAGAATCGATCAACAGAAAAGATATGGTAAGAGAGTTTGGTTGGGAAGTGTTAACGCATCCACCACTTCCACTATATAGCCCTGATCTTGGATCCTCAGATTTTTCATCTATTTCGGTCTTTTCAGAATTCTTTAAATATTAAAAAAAATCTAGGTTAATGGCTAAAGTCTCTAAGTCTCAAAATTTCCACAGCAATGGAATTATATCAATAAAAAAAAAATGGCAAAAAGTTGTTGAACAAAATAACATTATTATATAATTTATTTGCGTATATAAGAATATAATCCAATGTAAATAAAATTTGATAAAAAATTATCTTGAATTTATATATGCAATACGGAAACACTTTTTTCGCAACGTTATAAAATCGAAGAACATTGATATCGGATACAAAAAAGATGAACAGTTTTAGGGCAAATTATTTATTTTATCAGTATTCATCTGAATACATGTAAGCGATACGGTTGGAAGCTCGAGTATAAAGCGACTTGCACCAAAAGTAATCACATCATTTATAAACGTAATCCGTGAAATTTGAAAGATTCGACTGATAAATACGGATAACGACAAACTAAATGGATCACGTTTACGAATTAAGTTTTTGCTTTTCTTGCAACTCACCGTAAGTTTGATAGCCATGTAGTGGTCAAAAAATACTTTTTATTGACCACTAAATGGTTTTTTTAACCGAGTGTAATTTAAAGTATTTTCAAAAAGAAATTCACGTACCGATTTCATGTTTCAAGATTTTTTTTTAACTTTTCGACGTGAAGTCACTCAGGACACTGATGCCATTGCGTCGCGCCCCACGCTATTTATACGCACCCATCTTGTTGCAGTACCAAGGACGAGCGCTGACATTTTACTCGGTGCTTGGAGAGACGCCTGCTCGCAAATTTGAAACAAAATGCAATATTTATATGTTGATTTCTAAAAATTCTGTTTTTGATAAACTTTTATAAAAATATTATATATTTATTGATTATATATAATTATGAAAACACTGTTTACGTTTTGTTTTGTTCACATGTTTACATAAAATATGTGAATTATAAGTTTTTTCCTAAATATTCATTCCTCATGTTGTAGCGAAATTAATAAAATATTTTTTTGTAAACTATCTAAAATTTTTTTTATATTAAATTTTTTTTCATTAAAATCAAAATTATCAAAACGTTTATAGAAGATGAAAACAAAATGACAAAAATGAATACATTTTGATAAATACGTAATGACGAAATATCTAGAATGAAAAAAAAATTATTGTGAATCATGTTTACTTTATATTGTCTTTCTCTCTTTTTTATGAAGACATTTAAGCTCATTTCTTCATATTTAAGAAATAAATCATGCACCAAAACGAAATATTTAAATGACTCACGGTGAAATACAGTTATTTCACCGACTGAAACGAAAACTATCTTATCAGCGGTTCTAACATGACGCCTTAGAGGATTCTCTCTATAGGACTGTCCTTGTCATGCTGATACCGGTAATGAAAACGATAGTTTATAAAGAGATCTTGTTTAGCGCGTCATGCTAGCCTGCTGGTAGCAATGAGGAGAATCAAAATAAAAGAATGAAATAAAGTTTTCAAGTCGCCGTACACAACATACGTAGTGTTATACACATCTATGCAAAGGTGATGCTGCTAATTATTACGCTGCAAATTCCATTCTGCCATTACAAAATATGCCAAATGTCAACAAACACAACAAAAGTTTCGATATCGGTTCGATAGTATAACGATATTAGGTGATTAGAGGAAACGAAGCTAGGCCGCAACTACGTATAGATGGATTTTCCATTAAAGATAATATAAAATCAACCACTTCAAAAGCATATACTGAAAGAATTCTTAAATAATACATTATCCTAAGGACTTTATATAGACTTTATATAGACTTGACCTAAACTTAAGGGCTCGATGTTATCTAGTAGAAACCATGGTCTGATAAAACATGGGATACGAGGATATGTTTACTACCTCTGCATATAGTAAAGGCCATAATGTGTAATCCAGCACTTGCAATACCTACTTTTGTCTCAAATGTCACCTGGATGTGTTTAATCATACCATCGCACCAATCGCACAAGTTGACTTGAATTTCAACCAACTCAGCGTTAAAACTAAGGTTATAATAAGGGGCAATAAAGAAGACGAATACACTTAGAACTAATGTTAATTATTTGCACATATCGACTTACGGCATTTCATCGCAGTTTGCATTATTCGGCGTCCAAATGCTTTGTTTAACTGGCTTATTTAAGTTACTAAATGACCACTATCATTATAAAAAATATGTAACAGCAGTCGATATATAAATCTTCCTAAATGCTAACAGCGTAAGAGAACAACGGAAACTGACAGATTATTGTTTTCTAGAAAAGGTTGAGCCTCAGTTTTGATTGCTATCTTAAAGTTACTAGATTTAATACTGCTATAAAAATATCTAAAGAACAAGTTTTGTTAGCTATTTAATGAACTTGGTATGGGGGTCAGACTCCTAGTACTTGTTTAACTTAATAAAGCCAAGCTAAGGAGCGTACTGCTGTCAAGAAAACTCAGAAAAGAAAGATTTACCAATTGAGAAAAAAAATTAAGTAAACTCTGTAGACCAATTGAAGCGAGTGATAAAGAAAAGGAATTCGTTGAAAAAAAATGAAGGGGAAGGCGTAAGAGAAAAACGATAGCCAATGATGTTTGTTTATAAGCAAGTGTTTAAAAGTAGTAGAGTTGAGCGATGATTGGTCAACTCGACCGCAGCAGTAAACTGGACCGGCTCGACCGGTGAGATACCAGACTCCCACACAATACACAATACAAAGTAAAAGCTTTACTGTTACTTTTCCTCTAACGAGTGACAATTCCGATGACTTACTCCCCCCTCCATCACCCCATTGTACCTCCATCAGTACATTTTCCTTTCTCCACCAATTATTCTAGTACTACCCAAGAAGCTGGCAAAGCACTGGTGACTTATCTAGGGATTGTTAAGTGTTTATGGAGGGCAATAATCACGTACCCTTGGTGGCTGTGATGCTCGTTTGAACCTCGAAAAGACTATAAAATGTTTTAGTTTTTGTAAAATGTTTCTATAACTATTTTACTGATTTTGTATTTCCGTAGCATAGTCATAACATATGTAAAAGTAGAGATAGATGCTTAGGCATCTAAATACAAACCTTGAATGAGTAGAGTTAATACATAATTTTTGCACATTGAAAAACATATTGACCAAGAGAAAACTAAAATCAATTTGTTGTTTACAAACCACACCAAGTAACAGATACGTCAGGAAGTTGGAATAAAACGTGTTGTACATCATTCGGAGAATAGACAATTATAAAAATGAAAACAAAATCCGAATATCAATAAACATGAAGGTTTTGATAATGAGAATTCAGAAGGTTTCGATAATGAGAGTAGTGGCTTCGTGATAGGATGAAGTGATAATAACAAATTTATTGCTATTTGCGGAGATTTTAATATAAATTTATCGGAAAATTCTTGTCAATGCACTAGAATTAAATCCTTATTCCAATGTTATCATTTAGAAAGCTTATATTTGGAACCGACCACGTTCACAGCTTCTTCATAATCCTGTCTTGATAATATATTCACAAGTATTAAAACATAATTTAAATTGTTTATAAATAAATTATCAGTTGACCATTGTGGACAGCTGGTTACGTTTGAAGTTAATTAAAAAAAATATAAAACGTTAGATCAAATTGTGCCTGTAAACATTGGTCTTTTTAGCAGTTTAGAAATAAATTACTAAAAAAATTATCTAATTTGTCATGTTGTAAGAAAATGTTCTGTGTGTTCAATGGAACACAGCAATGTTTTAGGTCAAAAAATATTAATTTAATAATACCTTATCATCTAGTGATTGAGCGACAGTGGGTATTCATACTAACAGGCCAAAATTATACGCACTTTATAAAGAAAATTCATAAAACAATTCGTTTATTTCTGTCAATTATGTAAGAAATTAAACCAAAATATTAAGCGTGTATATGCAACCAAAAAATCAATGTTTGTCAGTTATAAAAAAAAGCACATACACGACAAAAACTACTTGAAATGTAATCAATAGTGAAACTGGACAACACACCGTCATGCGGAAATTCAATTAAAAATTGATGATACAATTTTAAAAAATGACATAGAAATTGCTTTTGCTTTTAAAAAATTGTTTTTTAGCATTCCAGTTTCAAATACGGAATTTTGAAAGTCATCACCCACTCTCGCTGAATCTCTGTTGAAGCGAAACGTTGATACTTGTTGTATTATGTTTGAATTTACTCATGTCAACTACAATGACGTTATTAAAACATTCGAATGTATAAAAATGAAACAGAAACTACTGATCTTGATGAACATTTTATAAAAATAATAGATTCGATAATAACTGGATTGCTCCATGCTTAATAGTGATTTTTAAAGATTGCGATTATTGTGGTGTTTCCTGATCTAATGCAGCAAAGTAAAGTTATTCCATTATTTAAATCCGGTGGTGTATCTGACCCTTCTGACTTTAGACCGATGTCAATGCTACCGACACCTAATAAAATTTTTGAAAAACTTGTTTTAAATACATTGTTGCGGTATTTTTATAATAATAATTTGTTGAACGTTAAACAACTTGGATTCACAAAGGATCATTCAACAACCTGGTAGGATTTATGGGACGCAATTGGCGTTCTCTGTGATTTATCCAAGGCATTTGACTGATACATTTAAAAGGAAACCACATCATTATGGTGTCATAGGTCGATCACTTGGACTTCTGGAATTCTCATTTAAGTGGTAAAATTCGAGCATTTGATATTAATGGTGAGAGGTCGTCAAAATCTGCAGTCAATATAGGTGTGCCACAGAGTTCAGTTCGTGGATTATTTCTTTTTCTAATGTATATTAATGATTTACCACAGCTTGTTAAAGATGGGCATGGGATTGTTGTGCTGCTGATACTTGATTGCTTATAAAATCTCTTCACGTTTTGAAAATAAAAGGAAAACAACCAGCTTTTGACGAAGCAAACACTATCATCTCTGAAATAGTTGAGTGGTTCAGTATTATTAGTCTTCTTCTCAATGGAAGGAAAACAAAAAATACTAATTTTTCTTTGACTAGTGCTAAACTTGTCGATGAAAATGTAATAGTCAAGAACGAGATACTGGGATATTATTGATATGACCTTATTCCTTGGTCACTCTTTAGATGCTAAATTGCCTTGTAATTCTCATATTGTGAGATTGGAGAAAAGGCTTAGATCTGCAGCGTATGCAGTTAAAAGAATTCGGCATTATTTCAATTTTTTTTTATAGCTCATGACCTATATGAAATTTTGTTATGGGGTCACGCAGCCGGTATTAGCACAATTTTCGTGATGTATAAGCAAGCTATTCGTGCTGTATATGATTTAAGACCAATAAGCATCTCTCAGAGAAAAAATTAAAGAAATTAATACTTTAACTTTAGCATCACGACACATATACGAAAACGTGGTAAATGTTAAGAAAAATATAAAATCGTTCCAAAAAATGAGCGACATTCATAACATTGACACTAGAAATGAGAACGATGTTGTTGCTAATAAAACCTGTCTAAGCAAATTCAGTAAAGCATTTAAGGAACAATATGTGTGCTTTTATAATGAGATCCCAGATGAAATTCAAAATTTGCCACCTTATGAATTTAAACTCTTCGTTAAACAGAAGTTACATAGCTATGGCTATTATACCGTGTTTGAATTTCTTAATGAAAAAACCCATGAAAATGAACTGCTCGACTATCAAATAATTTTATGTTATTTCTAAGTGTTGAATTAAATTATTAATTATTCAATATCATGTATCGATGAATAAAAAAGAGCAAACCTTGAGCTTCTTATCCATTCTTCTTAAAGCGAATCAGCATTTCAAAAGGGCGGTAATGTTAATGTGGAAAACAAACGTTTACAACGCATTTCAAGTTTCTATTATGTAGGAAATATAGCTATTTTTGATTTGACTTGATACTTTACTTTCAACCGTGGGTTTCATTCGAACATAATGAGTTTTTTAAACTAGAGTGCATTTGTTTATTCAACAATACAATATCACCCGCTAACAGTAAAGAAACCCTCATTTCAAGAATAGATGAAAACTTACTTCTGTTCCCTGTGAAACCGGTACCCAGTAATGGGCTAGCAAACTATCATGTTTGTTTAATCTATGCATTCAAATGTGTACTGTGTGTGTCATTTTGACAATATTATATTGGGAATAAGGCTGACAGTTTATAAAAGAAAACTTATAGACAAAAACGTTTTGCAATAAACTGCTGTGTGGTAAGATATAGAACTGTTAAATATAAAATATTATTTGAGAAAATGTCTAGATGAAATATATCAGTATTATAACACAAAAGACTATGAAAAATAAAATTATTTGAATTATATTTATAATTAACATAGGAGTATCAAACAACTTCACAAGTCTACAAACGGTCTTGAGAAGAGTTTTAAATTTTATTGTTAGTGATACGAAGTAGATATTGTGAATTATTTTCAAACTTATCAAAGTGCGTTATGTAGTACGAATCCACACAACGTTATAATAATTATATCTTCGATCACACATGCAGCCAAGGGCAAATGTTAATAATCTATTTTACTCAAGATAAGGTAGAGTAAAAAAACGAATATTTTTCTTATTAAAAATAAAAGTATTATTAATTACATAAAAAAATATTCGACTGAATAATACGAACACGCAGACAAAGTCGAAGACAAATGCTAGTTTTTTTTTTCATAAATTTTCCCGATTACGAATACAAAATATAGGAAAAGTTTTCATATTAATTGCATCAATGGTTTCAATGCACTCAAAGAAGACAAATAAAGTAACCACACATTTTTATGTAATACATTATAGAACCACACTTCCCAATCAACAGTGAAAGATGTGTCTGAGCATTTTTACTCTAAATTTCATAGGCGTACCTGACTCCATAAAAAAGCTTCCTAGAAAATTTAACCCCTTTATACCCTTTAAGAAGCGGATTTTAAAAAAATCCTTCCATAGTGGGTCCGTACATTACACAAGCTGTCATCGGACCAGCCAGGCTTGTAGTTTCGGATATCTCGTTTTGAGCCAGTCAGCAAGTGAGTAGTACTTCGCTTTTATTGATAGACAGATAGAGATCACATAGAGCTCATTGGTCATCGAATTCAAATTTCAAAACATTTTCTTACAATTTAATTAAAATACGAAAACTAAAGTATCGTAGTAAATTATTTTGCTTTTGCTGGTGTTTTAGACGCTATCAGCCTTTTGGCTAAGGAAATCAGTCAGGCGACAAGTCGATGAAGCGATACCATTTTCGAATATTATATTTCTAATCGCACTTCAATAATACATCTGCAATGCCAGGTATTAAAGCGCCACCAACTAATGTTTACGTCGGGCGAAATGTCAAATTCTCAGAATACGCATTTCGACAACTGCATTCAGTTTTTTGCCTTTTTTAAAAAATGTCAAAGATTTTAACGCATGACTGAGACATTTCAAGTTTCTCGTTTAGTTTTCTTTTTCAATAAAGACAATAACATCTTTCAATTTACTACAATAAATCATATTTTATTATATTGCACCATGTTTTATAATAGACTCCGTTAATTAATAAAATCTTCGTTTTAAGTAAGACTTTTATTTACAAAGGTAAAAATAACACGTTCATTTTGATCACAGAATCGCTTGGACTCAACGACATTCATCTGCAGCAGGAAGATTGTAGATATAATTGACTGTTTAGGACTAGAAGGTGGGCGTCGCCGCATCAGCTCACGCCTGCGGAATATGTGCGCCTTTGGGCTCGAAGCCTTGTGGGCCGGCCGTGTAGTCGACTCGATATTGCTGGCCGTCATCACCGACATAGGAGAAGGAACCTTGCACGACAATGGCTTCATTCTCAGTGCCCGCGTTCTGCAGTTGACCTTGTTCTTGAGCCGCGATTCCGTTGGAGGTCTCGTAACTGTATAATACACATAATACACTCATCAAAAATTACTAATATAAAATTTATTTCAGATGACGCAGTGATAGACTATTAATTTGACATAGAGTGTAGCACCCTGCGCCCCGCGCACACCGTGGTACTACGAACTAAAGCAAGCGTGTGTTTGCTTAATTTTAAAGGTCTTACGCAACGAAACAGTTCTTTCTGTTTAAAATAAACGCTAGGATTCGTTTCAAAATATTTGACTAGTATTTTGAAATCTTTGTTATTCTGCGTAGAAAATTTGAAGACTTACATCGTAACCATTTACATGTGAAAGTCAAAGTGAAAGAAATTTGAATAGTATACAAAAACCCTTGAACTTTCTGTTTGCTGGTTCAGTACAATCCCGAAAGCGTTTGTAAGCACTTGGGTTTTCCGATCACTAAACAGGTTTTATGGGGAGTCATACTAGAAGCTAGTGCTAAAAAGTGAGTCATTAATAACTTGTACAGTTACTTACGCGTATGAGAAAGCGTTAATGTCGACATCCTGGTCCTGCCTCACGATCTGGGCGTCCGAGTCCGCGGGCGCTGCCGCCGCCACCGCCACCAGCACAGCCAGGACTATGAACTGTCGGTTGGACGTATACCGTTAAGACTAATACTGATACAATAAATAATATTTATAAATAATAGCTTCTACCCATCTTTTAACTACAGAATCTTCATAAGGATTTCGGTTTTTAATGTAATCTAGATCTCACACCGATGCTAATTTCATTACCGAACCCGATATTGATTCTATTTTCGGCTTCAAACGCTTTTCTACCTTTATCGCTACATGTCTCCTCTCTCTCGCTGTCCTTTGACCTCACCCTCTCTGTCCATATCTCTTCTTCCCCTTTTTTAGTTATTAGTTTCCTATAATCCGCACGCTATTTATTGCCATAATGTAAAGCTTATATTTTACGATGCAATGAATTTATATTACGTTCAAAATTATATTTGTAGAAATAGGTGAAGACATTGTCAAACCATAAAAGGATTTATTCGAAAATGAGTTCTAAAGTCAGTTCAATCATCATTGAGTCATACGATATCTTATAAACAAACAGTTGGACAGACTAACAAAAAGTAGCCCATATCCGCTCGATTTATCTTCATAGTATTTCTTTATTATCGGAGTGCAACTAATAGATAGATAGGTTTACTTACTCACATATAACATTAGTACAAATATATTAACGGAATACAATAAACTGCTAGAAATTTAATATACAATCGAAGAACATCGATAGCGGATATGAAGAAGTTTAACAGATATTGGGTAATTTATTTTTTTATCAGTATTCATCTGGATACATGTATGCGGTACGGCTGGAAGCTACGAGGATATAGGGGCTTACACAAAAAGCAAAAACGTAGTTTGTAAACGTAATTTGTAAAATTTTTGAGGATTCGACAGATAAATACGGATAATCTGTCAAACTATACGTTTTCATTACGTTTTTGTTCTTCTTGCAGCCAATAGCTTTGTAGTGGTCAGTAAAAATACATTAAGTTTTTTTAAGCAAGTATAATTTAAAATATTTTCAAAAATAAACCAACATACCGATTTCATGTTTCAAGATTTTTTTTTAACTTTTCGACGTGAAGTCACTCAGGACACTGATGCCATTGCGTCGCGCCCCACGCTATTTATACGCACCCATCTTGTTGCAGTACCAAGGACGAGCGCTGACATTTTACTCGGTGCTTGGAGAGACGCCTGCTCGCAAATTTGAAACAAAATGCAATATTTATATGTTGATTTCTAGAAATTTTGTTTTTGCTGATAGTTTGAATATAAATTATATATATATTTTTAATAATTGGGTATATATAGTTATGAAAACATATCTATTTGTGTTTTAGACATTGAAAACAAATAATATTAAAGTATCGACATAAAATATGTGAATTATAAGTTTTTTGCTAAATATTCATTCGTTATGTTGTAGCGAAATTAATAAAATATTTTTTTGTAAACTATCTAAAATTTTATTTATATTAAATTTTTTTTCATTAAAATCAAAATTATCAAAACGTTTATAGAAGATGAAAACAAAATGACAATAATGAATACATTTTGATAAATACGTAATGACGAAATATCTAGAATGAGAAAAAAATTATTGTGAATCATGTTTACTTTATATTGTCTTTCTCTCTTTTTTATGAAGACATTTAAGGTCATTTCTTCATTTTTAAGAAATAAATCATGCACCAAAACGAAATATTTAAATGACTCAAGGTGAAATACAGTTATTTCACCGACTGGAAACAAAAAACTATCTTATCAGCGGTTCTAACATGACGCCTTAGAGAGGATTCTCTCTATAGGACTGTCCTTGTCATGCTGATACCGGTAATGAAAACGATGGTTTTATAAAGAGATCTTGTTTAGCGCGTCATGCTAGGCCTGCTGGTAGCAATGAGGAGAATCAAAATAAAAGAATGAAATAAAGTTTTCAAGTCGCCGTACACAAAATACGTAGTGTTATACACATCTATGCAAAGGTGATGCTGCTAATTATTACGCTGCAAATTCCATTCTGCCATTACAAAATATGCCAAATATCAACAAGCACAATAAAAGCTTCGCTATCAAGTTTCGAAACCAACCACTAGAAAAGCATGTACTGAAAGAATTCTTAAGTAATACATTATCCTAAGGGCATTATATAAACTTAGATTTGACCTAAACTTAAGTGCTCGATGTTATCTAGTAGAAACCATGGTCTGATAAAACATGGGGTACGAGGATATGTTTACTACCTCTGCATATAGTAAAAGCCATAATGTGTAATCCGGCGCTTGCAATACCTTCTTTTGTCTCAAGTCTCACCTGGATGTTTTAAATCGCACCATATTGAAAAAGAAAACTGGGACAGAAGAAAATATAGCGGAGGCGACGAGTGAACTTAATTCCAACCAAGTCAGCGTTAATACTAAGATTATAATTAAGGACAATAAGGAAGACGAATACACTTAAAACTAATGTTAATTACTTGCAGTTATCGACTTACGGCATTTTATCGCAGTTTGCATTATTCGGCTTCCAAATGCTCTGATTAACTGCCTTCTCTTATTAAAGTTACTGTATAAAAACATACGTTATATAAATCTTCCTAATTACTCCTAAAAGTAGGTTTTACTCATAAATTAATCAGGGAAACTAACATAGTTAGATAAATCCGCATAAAAGTTTGAGCCTCAGTTTTGACCACTATCTTAAAGTAACAAGATTTGATACTGCTACATAAATAGCTAAAGAACATTTTTTTTTCAATATTTAATTAAAATGGCGGGTCAGACTTTTAACACTTGGTTTATTTGATAAAACTAAGTTAATAGGCGTAATGTTATCTAGAAAACTCAGAAAGATAGATTTGCCGACAGAAAAAAAAAGTAAACTCGAAAAACCAAGTAGAGGGAATGAGACAGAAAAATAATTCAATATCTAGTGCGTTACTAACCTTTTAGGAAGGAATGGCCACAGGAAGTTTTAAGAAGGAATAGAATATCTGATTGAGAAAGATGTCGGCCACTGACTCATTTGACAAAACGCAACAGCGGAAGCTAGAGGAAGTTATTACTTCACGTGTCTATGCTGTGAGAGTGGGACGTTTCACGGGCTGAGCCAGCCATTTGCCAACTGTAGATAAGTTGATTACAGTACGGCTACACCATTAGCCAACACATTACAGGTTCTTAATAGAATGCCTAAATTGCTTTGATTCTTTTCGCAATGTGAGTTCAAAATGGTTTACAAATAATAATCAACTAACCATTAACATACCTAGGTCACTTTAGAGATCTATTTATTCTTAATTATATTACTAAGTGTCTTTACTAAAACGTCTCTGAATTGTTTTCGCCTCTCCTTTTAAATAGAATATAATTGTCAATTATACTCAATCAATTCACGGCCTATGTTACATCGTAGTTTTCTTACCACGCCTATGTAGTGTCCAATTTGATTATGAACTTTTACGTATCTGCAGTTCATTATTATTCATTCGTTTTTGTGATAAAGTTGATAACGAAAGCTTCAGTCTTTGAGTTATTTTTTTAAGAGGGTAGTAGTTTAAGGTTAAAATGTGCAAATATCAATTTAGCAATGACATAGCACACTTGAAATCTATTACATATTTTTAAAATTTTGGAGGCTTCAAATGGTTTGAAAAATAAAAGGAAAATTACGAAAACTTTAAAATAGACAAATGTTTACGTGCAGATCCTTGATTGTTCGAAACCTTGCTGCCTAATAAAAATTCTACCCCATTTTTGCGTAAATAACTCATGAGTTCATTGATAGAGGAAAACTTGTTCTTTTTAGATACTCTTAAATTTATGCCAAAGGTTATGAACCTTGATTGTAGCCCTGTACTTACACAAGCTGTACAAACAGACAATACAATGAGAATGTTTTCAAATTTGCGTGTACTTTTTGATTCCTGTACATAATTATTTCCCTTATGAGAACATTTAGCGCAGTTCCACCGTCAATGTATTTCTTTTGTAAAATCTGAGCATGCCCTTGTTTGTGTCATACCAAACATTTATATAACCGTATCAACAACATCAATTTAACGTACAGTACCTACGGTAGCTCAGTAAAGCAAACAAGCTAAGAAGCAGCAGGAGAGAAACCTAATAGTCGTAAAGAAAACATGACTAACTTGACATGTGAAGTTTCAACAAATAATCGTGAAGACCTTCACAAATCACAACATGGGAATCTCGTATGTCTAAACCGAGATCGAAAGCGACATTCTTATTCAATCGGTAACCGAGGCTATCTTCCTGTTAACTAAGAAACCTCGAAAAAAAATATACAAACAGTCAATTATACCCATCTGTACGACCAAGAAATAATCATTAAATAAAGACATATCCAGGATTTTCCTTAAGATATAATTGATTAAAAGTAATATAAAATACATGAAACAAAAAAGCATTAAACAATAGTTTTAATTTAATACATGAGCCTTGGAGGAGCAAGCTCTATTGTCTCTCATCTCCATTCTTCACTCCATGTCTTCAGTCTTTTCTACCTTGGCTACACCCTTGTCAGAATCATAATTATCTTAACGGAAGTTCAGCTAAAGTATTTTTTTACACAAGTAGAGATTTTAAACAGTTTTTTTGTAAATAATGTGTGTATAGACTCCGTGATCTTAACAACACGCCTTATAAATTCCAAGGACGATGCTCCAAAAACAGCGACGTCGCTTCGGCGCAACATCTCCACAGTAGCAGCTGAATGCCACAAATTTACTCTTCCTCTGTCGAGATCCGTGTAATGAGAAACACTGAAAAAATGTAATACAAAGACAGTGAATCTCAAAAATTTAAGCAAAATGTCTTTAAATGCCTAACCTAACCCAACTTAACCTAACCGTTTATGTATACCCCTACGATTTCCAACAATCACTTCGAATGGACAAGTGGAGAAAGCTTTCTTTATTAAGAATAAGTCTATTGTATATTGTATAATCGAAATGCTAGAAATCAAAATAAATGGTATGAGTATTCATACCACATTTTTTTGATTTCGTAGCACTTCTCGAAATATCTATGTCAAAAAAAACTGAAAGTGATGAAGGCGTAAGTACATTTTGCGTTATTTTTCTGGCGCTACGTCTTACAGTTACACATTACAATAAAATATTATTTCGTACTCTAATTGCCCTTCTCATTGTCTTTTATACTCTCTAAGCTGATAAAATAAAGATTTATTTATTTTTATTTCAGTTGTCTCTTCACTACATTCATTCACTCTTAGAGCCTAAGTTTCGTAAAGTCAAAACGACCTCATACCAATAATAATGTTAACACACAGAGGAAAAGCTAGGCAATTTACAGAATGACAAGCAGAACGCTTCGACCTGTAACATCCTGTTCATTATTCATAACACTTGCGGAACGTCTCCCATCTTGGACGACATTGCGCAACGTAGGATACAAAGTGGCTATTTAATTTTATGTTTGAGTTTATAATTTAACTAATTATTCATCAAAACCGGACTTATAATCTAAAACAAATCCTTTCACTTCACAAAACATTACCCCCGAAAATAACTTTAATTTTAAATTAAATATGTATATAATTGAAGTATCTTTGTATGATTTCAAAATAATTTCATTTTTAATGATTATTTATAAGTTGTCCCTTTATCTGTCTATTTGTTTATTTGCGAGAATAATCTTTGAAACCACCTAATCAATTCACAATGAAGATTTCACTAAAAGGTAAAGAAACTTCTTCTGTTACACAAAAGGTAATCTTTATACCAGAAAGAATTACAGTTCTTACGTGAGTATTGAAAAGCATCAAGTCCTTAGTCTTGCTGACACTTTCATACCTCTTGTATGAAAGTGTCAGCAAGGCTAAGGTTATGGTGTTCGAAATAAGTGAAAACACGACCGAATTCAATATATGTATATATCTATATTATACTTGGGTAATCCATTTACAAATGACGGTAGATGTGACAAAGATATTGCAAGGAGAATCAACGCGAGAAATAAAATTATTGAGGCCTTGTCTGCTGTTACGAATAGCAAATATTGTCTCATGACAAGCGCGTTTGAATGTCTACGATGGGATCCCAATTACTACGGTCGAGAACGATATTGAGAGTCGGGTGTGGCAGAAAAGAAATGAAAGTAGAATCAATGTCAGAGGAGACGCGATCACCGCGCCATTTTTAAGGGAGTTTCAGGAACAATGGCGTAGGCGAACGTGTTATTTGGAAAAAGTGCCATTACCTCTTCTTTCACATCACGCCGTTATTTTTTATTACACAAACTACATTACATACCTTTTTCTACTCTACTCGTTACTAAAGTAGAAAAAGATATGTTGCGGTGGTTAGGCCATCTGGAAGGAATAAATGAAAGTAGAGTGACAAAAAAATCTACATTGAGCTAATATATAGGTTGAAAATGTCGGCAAGGGTAATACTAGAAAATTTTATGCCGACCAAATTAGCGGCATATGAAAAGAAAACCCATTTATGAGCGCCCAAAAGCGACGAACTCGCATGGGAAGTTTGATGGACATTAGTAAAACAAGACAGGTATGCAAAGGTGGTGGAATGTGCACATCTGTGGTCCCTGTCTTCATTCTAAAAAATAGGCCTTTGTTAATAATAATAAGTTGCTTTGTTTCCTAACACCAATTTACGAATGTATTGCTAATACATTGAGTCATTTGAATATTTCGCTCTAGCATGCTTTATTTCATAGACATAATAAAATAAGCTTAATTAAGGAAGATATTTATCTTCCTTAAAAAGTAATAAAGTGAATAAAAATATGAAAAACAGTTATTGTAAACTGTAACAGAAATAAAACCTCATAACTATGAAATGATAGTTTTTTTTTTGGGATTTTCAAATTATCAAAAACATTCAAATTATAAAAATACCAAAATTAAAATATCGTAATTTACAAATTAAAATCATTAATATTAGTCTAATTTTCATATTTCTCGGCACTCAGAAAAATATTTATATTCATTTTTGGTTTTTTATTTATTAATCAAAATACACGAAAAACTGTACAAAACAGTAAATTTGACATGAAAGTAATGAGCATATTAAGGTTTGAATTGAAATTTCTTTTTATTTAAACAAAATGACAATAACTTTGCAATTTAATTCCATTTAAAAATACCATTTTTATACATACACAAAATTTTACATGTAACCTTTTTTAATAATAAAAAAAAAAACAAGTTTAAACAAAATATATCTTAATTCACATATATGTACTTTTAAAATTAGCATGTCGGTGACGCAAAATTATGAGATTTTAACATATAAAAATCGGCCAACACATGAAGAAGTTTTCAAATAAATTAATAAAATTTTACCAATCCGTAATCGCCTAACATGCATAAATAAGTTAACATGCTTATAAAAAAGTAGATGTGATTCGCCATGCATTTTTCTTTTGTATCCTACGTATTCATATATTACGTGGTATTCATTACGATAACAATCTTGTTTAATTGCTAAGTAAACGTATTCACAATTATAATTTCAAAGAAACAAAACTGTTGATCCTGCAGGCTATACCTAAAACTTCCAAATATAGTGTTTATTGGTGTGTTATGATTGTCTATAAGTCTTTCAACTTTTCGAGTTCGAAAATTTGAAAGACGGTTGACACTTGCGGCCATCCTTAAAATTTCAAGCTATTTTTGAGCTCCAAGCGTTCAATAATTTAATACCACTAAATTATAGTGCTTTTTGGAACTCTTGAAGCTCAAAAATATAGTTGGAGTATATTTTGATCATTTTTTTAAATAATTTCTGTACGAGCGCGCGCGCGTATGTGGATGTTTGTCTTGCAAAAATATTCAAAAAGAGTTTTTGTTGAATATTTTTAAACTACCGATTTTACCCTACCGATAAATTCCAAAATTACTTAGCTTATCTGTTTAAATATCGATCGCTGCAAACTGCATCAAAATTGATGAGTTAATTCGAAAGACATCATAAACAGAAAATTAGAATTTCAGTATAAAATAGTTTTTCAGATTTTTATAAAACTTCACGACACTCTCCACTCTTTGATTTTCAGGAATAGAACACGTCTTGCCAAAATGGGTTTCGCAGAAATTTTAAAGGAATGCTCCAGATTATAAACTGATGCCTATATAAACCTGGATATACAGATTTCAAACTGCATAAGCAAATCAACTACAAAGTGTGGAGTTTCCTCGCGATAGTTTTTGTTCCTCTTTAGCGAGTGGTACAAAATAAATAAGTCCTTACATTTCAAAAAACTTATAAGAACACGACCAAGATTAAGACTTTGTGTCGAGCGATTTACCACTGAAACACCATATCTTGGTTAAAATTTCAAATTCATTTATATTTCTAAGACTTTAGACAAAGTGTCAAGCCTTTACCAAATTGTTGCCTGTTCCGATATTTGATCTGGTTCAATTCTATGTGAACGGGTGCAAAGCAAAGTAAATGAAAGCTTATACAAGGCCCTGTATCAAATAGTCAGACAGACAGTAAATAAAACATGTTAAAATTAAAAATAGAAAAAATTAAAAAGGTTCAGTATCTTTTTTCTTTTGTTTTCCCCTGTTTTTTTCTTTTTTTCCTCTGTTCATCAATCCATTTTCTTTTTTTATTATTTAATAGCTATTGACAAGCTTTAGTGTTACCCATAACAAAAAATGGAAACATCTGTTTCCCCAGTTTCGATGTAGAGTTGAAGCCTTTATTTAAGTGTCTATCCGTCACACTTCATACTCATTATGTCTACAATCTTTGTACAACACTTGACACGATTTTTCCCGTTTAGAATCCATTGTATTTGTTATCGTCCTCTACGCATTTTTGCACATTATTATATAGTATGTATACGTTAGGTGCCAGCGTGTACGAATACGTCATTAGCATGTACTGTTCTTTCAACTGTTACTAACATTAAATTTTAAATTTCATAGCCATTCCGGGTAGTTAAGGCCAACGAGGTATGACATCTAATGATCTATTTGTACACGCTCGCAGCTTATGTAATAAAACAAGTTTAAAATGTGGAATTATAGAGATATATAAGTCTTTAACAATAGAACCACGATAAAGTTCCAATTTAAAAATTTAATGAATTATGCTCGAATTTCGACTCCTGGACGACCGCTAGTTAAATAAACAACTACATAAATATTTAATACAGTTTCATTACAAATAAGGAAATAGATTTTAGTAATACGTTTTGGACGTGACCTTGCGACCGTCACATATCACGTTTTACGTGTTTATTCTTTGCGGTAATGTAGGTCTGATTCAAATTTTTTACATAAATATTAGATATGAGCTTGTAACCTATGATTATTGTCAGACAATACGCGTTCACATTCTTTAGAACATTTTAAAATTAATACTTAATAAATATTTTTACTTAATACCACCGCAACAGGCACCTCAAAACATTTGGCGAAATTATATTTTAATAAAGAGATTTACTTAGTTATAAAATTTCATTGCTTAGAAGAAAATATGGACATTCGAAACTAAAATTACTTTCAACAATTTTTTAAAAACGAAATATAAAGTGGACGCTTCATAACATTTCCGTTCAATTTTGATAAGAAACAAAAAAACTTCAATCGTAAAAGCACTTTCAACAAATCTTTTGAATTACCTTTCTTAAGAATATTTGAAAAGTGCCATTAAGATACATCAGTGCAACTATTACTGCCCAATCTCTTCGAAACAGATGCAGTGGTACCGAAAGATAAATTTACTTACTACTGGAGGTCACCACTGCTTGTGAGATTATTCTTTTGTTCAGTAAAATTGTATTTCTATTAATTGTAATTAAGCGATATCGAATTAGACAGCTATTTTCATTAGGTAACTATTTGCCATTGATTATAAAGCTTATTAAAAAAAAAGATAAATTAATGGATTTTTTCGCAAGTGATCCTGCTTTTAGTTTTGCAAGTTGGTTGATTTTGCAAGTCCATTTTCTTGTACTAATGAGAATACAGCGATAGAAACAGTTACTGATAAAAGAGGAACAAAATGTTTAACTGTAAAACACTTTCAAATGCTTCGTTTTATGAGTTGTCCAATATACTGCCTGAATAAAAAATAAATCTACAATAAAAATATTTTCGCGCGATAATTTTTTACGATGTCAAATTCCGATTAAAATCAAATAAATACATGAATATAATAATTATAAAATTAAAAGTATGTGATAAAAGTATATTATATGTTTATAATAATTAAATATTAAATGTTTATCTTCAATATATTGTAAATTAAAAAACATTAATTAGCATCTTATTACCTGTCCTATGATTATTTTAGGAACGAAGTTTTGGAACGAAGGTCCTTAACGAGGCTTGTGGAGTTGACTAGTAGAAATAACAACATAACAAAAGTGTTATTTTCACTACATAGGAGTTTGTATTTCTCTTTCTTTTTTCTCAAAATTGATTTTAAATATTTTTATTCTTTTTACAATTCACTATTTTGTATTTAATTTTTAATTAGGTCGAGGAAAAGTGTTTTCGTATTTTATATACAAATTCAAGATAATTTTTCATCAGGTTTTATTTAAATGTAATTACAATATATATTTGCCATTTTGTTCAACAAATTGTAGCCATTTTGTAAATAGTGACATAATCCCATTGCTGTAGAAATGTTGAGACTTCTGATTAAAAAACTGTGACAAGTATCTCTTGATGTTAACACTTCCAAACAAAACTCTCTCATTATTTACTGAATGGTTAAAGATGTGTTTAGACTGACGTTATCATGGCGAAAACCACACCCTTCCTGTTGATCGATTGCGGCCGTTTTTTATGTACTTCTCGTTGATGTCTCATGACCCGAATTGATGGTTTTGCTCGGCTGTAAAACCTCATATTTAATAATGCCCTTCCAACCTCGCCATACACATAGCATCAACTTATTGCGAGTTGATCCGGGTTCCGCTATAGTCTGTGGAGTTGCTTGTCTTTTGACCATGATTTTTTTCGTACTTTCTTATCGTAGATTATCAATGTTTCGTCAGTAGTGATCAAACTTTTGAAAACGGTTACGTTTTGTTACGTTCCAATAGAGAATTGCAAATTAATACATGATTCATTAGATTTCTTTCATTGAACTCGTGTGGGAACCAAGAATAAAGGTTTTTTGTGTATCCAGCTTTTTTGAATTGTGTCATAATTGTTTTGCAGTCAATCCCCCTGCTCTTCAGCTATGTCGTAACAACTAATATGTTGATCTTGCTCTACTTTTTCCAAGTGGCATTGACTTTATCTGTAACAAGTCAACCAGAGCGAGGGTCATCTTTAACATCACAATTACCGGACTGAAAACGCTTGAGCCATTTTGATGCTATTCTTACACCGACTGCATTAGGTTCATAAACGACACAATTTTTTCACGACTTGTATCGCATTTTTCCTTTTCTTGCAATAGAAATAAAAATATTATCGAATTTCTACATTAGATTTACTCATTTTACAATACGAAAATGGAGGACACCGTTTCTACTTTTTATTTTTCTTTTGTTCAAAATGTCACCTATTTAATGGTCTCAAAACTATCCAGATACAAACAGCACAACTAAAGAGATTTCATTACAACTTTATACCTATAAAATACGAAAAACTTTTTCCTCGACTAATATATTTACAATTCACTATTTTAAATCAAATGTTTAATAATGGTTACTGAGAACTTGTGGGCACGAATTTTCTTTCACAGAATATCATGTATTAATGCCACAATGAAATGTGTGGTCGGGGGACTAATATATTTACAATTCCGTGAGGAATAAAGTTTTCGCAATGTAGATATTTCAATATAAGAAATAATATAAATAAAATCGAAGAATTCCATTTAAAGTTTTAGAAAAAAAATTCATTTAATTTTTTTCCAAATACATATATACACAATACGTTTTCCTCTTTGTTGATTCATTTTTTTTAATGAAATTTTTGCCAATGTCGAGCGAATAACGCACACAAAATGCCTAACATTTCATGTCGACAAAAACCACTATATATCACAGCAATACTTTACTCAAAACCACAGCAAAACGCGTTGTCAATTTCGACAACACTTACGTAATACGAAAGTTTTTAGCTGAACGACATTTGTCTATGAAATGTCGATTACCACAATAAAACTAGGATACGTAATAGAGTTAATTGAACTAAAAGTATCTAATTAAGTTGTATTATCGAGATATTAAGGTATAGACATGGTATCGACAACTTATAGACTCTAGTCTATATTTAGTCTACTAATAGAGCGACAGGAATAAGGCTGAAATCGAAAGCGAAATCGAGATCAGAAACGATCTTAGCTATTTTTTAATTTACGCAAAGTAAAACAGTCGCTTAATGGTTAATCCTAAAAAAAACTTTGTAAATAAATATGCCTCAGAAGTGGAATGTTTGTAACCGGGCACTCACCACGTGTAACGGGCTCATGTAATATAGATGAATAATCTCTGAAAAGAAAAAAGATGTTTCATAAAGTTCAGGCATGTCACAGGTACATCAGAGACACTACAACAGTGACAAGCTAGAGACAACTATAATTTTCTACTTTTTTCCTATTTACTCAAATAATAAAAGGTTTCATTATATAGAAATGTCTTCTTGTTAAAAATATCATCTAAAGCATATGTGTATACAATATATGTATGAGCTATGAGCTGTTGAGGGTTACCCACAGAAAGACATCCTGACTACAGTACAACACCAATCGGTGGTGGGGAGTGTGTTGTCTTATGAAAGCTGAACGCGTACACAAAAGTTTTGATTCTAAATCGTTGAAAATATTTCCCATGAACTGGCGACACGCGTTGTTATCGAAATTAAAATATATGTACTAAAATATTCATTGATTACTTGTGTGTCGTACTCTAATAATACCCTACAGGTGCATATACGGTGTACCTACGAAACATACATTAATCTAATGTGACCATATTAGTCATGTATGTATTCGTTTTTATGGTTCTATACCTTAAAAAAACATCATGCGAAATCCTTCATTTATAGATTTCCGTAGTGTGTAATCATTTTTGAATAAAACAACAGACGCAAATGAAGTAGCAGCCAAACACCTCTTGAAAACTTTTTATTAAAAAGTATATTATAATTGAAATAGTGGGCTAGCCTGTTTGTAAAATGACACTCGGCAAGAAGCACAATTGTCCCTTAGATGTCAGTGAGTAATAAAAGATGATGGATTGATTATATATCATCTCACACGAAATATTAAATACGAATTCATTAGAGCGCTGATGAAGCTCGACCTTGTCGGCCTCCTCGCATGCCTTCAGTACGTAACATTTGCTCAAGTTCAAATTGTTATATAACTAAAACGATCAGGAACAAGATTTAGCGTTTATTGTGGTGTTAAATGTTAAATGTTAAAAAAATGTATGTATTGATAAAAGAATGGATGGCTGACTGATTTCCTAGTCTATGCACACCTGAAACGACTAGGTGCAGAAACTCGAAATTACACAGAATTACTTTGAATAATAATATAAACTCACACCTATTTCTCAGTAAGGCAGTCAGATTCTATAGATTCGCACATGGTATTAAATGGTATTAAAGTATAATTACTTTTGTAATGTAGTAGTAGTAAAAGTAGTTTTCGGTAATTTTGTTCTTAAGAATGTAAAAGTTTGTGTTGAAGTTGTAGTATATATGTAATATACACGCAGACATATAGTTTTCATACATAACAGAAGTATTGTTAGTTTTGACATTAGAGTCACGGGAATTGATATTTGGATTTTCTTTTAAAATAAAGAAAATATATTATTTGGTTTTTGAAAATTCAACCCTTAAGGAAATAGAAGAGAACTTAAAATATGCATGAGATTATAGTTAGTTTTTAAAATTAGGTTTTGGAAATTTGGATTTGATATCTTTTTTGTATATAAATGAATATTTGGTACATTTTAAGAAATTCAGCCTCCGAAGGAATGAAATCGGAAGGAATCTTTGTGTGACTTTTTTTCTTTAAGTTATACAGATATACAGTCGAATCGAAAGCGAGACCACGATCGAAGTTGCGGATGGCGCTGGACTCAGAGTGGGAGACAGGGACCAGGCTTGAAATTGAAATGTTGTATAAAAGTTGAAATAAAGAGCCGAACTGACATTTGAATCAAGTGTAGGACTGGGATAAAATCTAAGTGAGGTTTGCGATTGGAATTTAGAACGAGACAAAAATCGGAACCAATAGATAAACCAGAACTGAAATCGAAAACAAGATTGGGATCCGTATCGTGATTGATAGATTGATTTATATGAAAGGTGGACAAATTCATTCCATTCACACGCAAGTAAAGTCAGGTGCGGAAGCTAATTATTCATCTTATATAAATAAGTATAAACAAAGCGGTGCAAAACCTTTTTCCCTTCTCAATTTATCAATCAATTTTCTTTTTTTATAGTAGATATTGAGAAGGCTTAGAGTCATCAATAAAATTTTTCAAAATAGTTTTTTTCCTACCTTCGAAAACTTTTATTTAAAAGTCCTTATTCGTCAAACTTCACGCTTCTTTCGGCAACTATCTACAATTATTGTAAAATAGAGTTTTTACCGTTTAGCTTTCATTATATCTGTTACATATAACTCTGTACACTGTTACACATCTAAAAATTATGGTATTGAACTGTTTTTTATTATGAGTACATAAAAATATACAGTCAGGGCATACAAACATATAAGAGTAGAAAAATAACAAAACAACATGCAAATTCATATATATATATATATATATATATATATATATATATATATACACACACCACATATACTTCTCAAGTTTTTTTAATAATAGTTATGACCAATATTGGATCATTAAGAAAAAAAATTTATTTCATAGCTATTTCCTGCCCGTAAATTAAAAATTTTCATTAATCGATTTCTATTTCAATCTTGTTTTCCATTCCACCAGTTCCGGTGCGTGTCTCCATCTTGCCTTTCTTTTACCTACAAGGTATTCTATATTCTACTTCAACAAAGATATCTCTGTGTATAATTTAGAAACTATTCGGTTACCTGAGCGAACAGATAAACATTTCCCCGACATCGTATTTAGTATATAAATTGCGCAATCATATGTTCTTATTGTATCCAAGCTTTCATCAACGTCAGTAAAGCTATTTTTTAGTTATAATAAGGTATATCATGTGTGTCAGTGCGTAGTCTGTGCACTCTGCTTGTGCATAGACACAGACAGAGTGATGACACAAATTTTAAAATTGGTAAATTGATATTATGTTAATCATAAAACGAATGAGCATCACAAAATTTTGCAAAAACATAAGTCCTCAGATTTGTTAATTATAATTTTAATAATATTAAAACTTGTTAAGAGCCTGTCAGACCATGCTCAGTGTAAAATCCCGTAGACAAATATACTACAGGAAAAAAACTATATTGTTACATTTTTTTCATGTTTTCTGTACAGAGTATAAACATTTTAGTCTCAGTATTTTAAGTGGGTTAAAACACAATCGAAACACTTACTTAATTCTCAAAATATTAAAGTACGATGTGAAAAAGGGCACCAGAAAAAAAGCTTACCTTCGTGGCACTTACGTCTTTTTGTTAAGAAGTACAGCTTTTCGGTAATAACTCAAAAACTGTACATCCGATTATATTGAAAATAATTTTCTTTGAAAGTGTTTATTAAGCGTTACATTCGTAATTTTTTTTTTTCATTTCTTTTGAAGATACCGTTTAAAAAATAAAGGAGGAGGACATGTTAATGCCATTTTCGGAGCGATTATTTCCAAAAATATTCATTTATTAAATTTAAACGAACAAAACAAAACAAAAAAAAATTAAACAAAAAAATTGCTGAGAAACCTTTAAGTTATTTTAGAAAAACTGTTAAAACATGTGCTATATGTTAAAGTTTGCTAAAAAAAATTTTGCAAATTGTGTTATATACGTGGAGTGCCGCCACCCAAGGAAGTTGATCTAAATAGCGGTTTGGCAGCGTTAAAGGCATCTATATATATATATCAAATTTAATTTATATTCATCTTTTAGTTTTTGAGTAAAATTTCTGTGACATACGGACGGACTGACGAACATGACGAAACTATAAGGGTTCGTTTTTTGCCATTTCAGCTACGGAACCCTAAAAAGTAATGAAAAGGAACAAATAACGAAAGTAATAGTCTGAACGATCATGGCAATTTGAATGGCTGACTAGTATTGCGTGTGATACGACTAACAAAAGTGAACCTTATGTCATCATCATGAACTATTACGGAATATTACCAACTAATACGGAATTACACCGCAGCTTGCCCAACTTAGCCAGCGTTATGTCATAGAGTTAGACCTTTAGGCTCTCCAGACTATAAAAATAAGATGGCAGCACCACGTGTTAGTGTTTGCCCACCGTCAGAGTAAAGATCAGTTCACACTTGATAAAAAAATATTAGATGTTCCAACTTGTCCAATTCATACTGACGAAGTGGGACGGGAGAGATTTGGCTATTTATTTCGAAAAGTAATCATTATTTGAATTGAGATTCGCATTACTATTCGCATTATCAATAATTTATGACCTCAATAGCTTAAAGGCCTTTGATCACAGAACAATTTTAATTCTAATAAATCCCCGTTCGTATCAGAGCGCGTTACAGTCGTCATTCGAAATTGCAAAAAGTGATTTCGCATGATCTTTGAGCGTTAAAGGAATAATGTATGGCCGCCGAGAAATGCCCTGGATAATAATTTGAGTAATAAACATTTCGATCGCCCATCCGAGAGAGTAAAGAGGCACTACTCGGCTAAAATCTAAATAAGCAATGGTGTGAGAGAGCTAAATTTCGGTTTTGCAAAAAAACATTATAAATAAAGTTACATAGCTTCACTATTTCGTACTCTACGTGTTTTAATCTTTTGTTCTATTAATTCTTATCATGTCTAGTCCAGTTTTACGTCCTGACACAGTGTATCTTAACGACCGTCGACTTGTCGAGCACGTCCTCCCCTTACGCAATAAAAGCGAATGCAATCGCCATTCTACATGCTCGCCCGTAATCTTTGCCCGCCGCGAGAAAGAGGTCACAGAACTCGGGCTCATCAATATCTTAAATATTCATCGCTATTGTATAGCCGCATCGCGGTAATACAAATGTATTCAAGTAATGAATATTATCGATTGTCGATGTAAAATACATGCAACGCCTGTGGATGCGGGCGCAGCGCGCGAAGAAGACTCCGCGCGTCTGCGGCCGCATTGTGTAAGCTCGCTCGTTGCGAATATGCATTTAATTACGTTAATAGTTTTGTATGACGAATACGTCGGTTTTGTAAACGCATCCATGATAGATATTTAATTTATCATCTATTTAATTTTAGAGGACTCGAATTATTCAATTTCTTAACTGCCTTTAATATTGTTTATTGTAATAGAAATATTTAGTTTTGTTATAATAGAAAATCATGTAATCATGAT
Source organism: Eumeta japonica (assembly GCA_005406025.1). Classification (NCBI taxonomy): domain Eukaryota; kingdom Metazoa; phylum Arthropoda; class Insecta; order Lepidoptera; family Psychidae; genus Eumeta; species Eumeta japonica. The sequence goes on along the minus strand of BGZK01000036.1, from coordinate 779,375 downwards.
ATTCAAATTCATGTAGTAGTAACTGGTCTTCGTCTAATGCTACGTCCGCATGCACGACACAGAATCAATAAGTTGGATTGCGATTCTGACCTTGAAACTGGCGCGACTCCGAGATGGCTCTCTAGGGTTCGTCGGGATAAAAAGCATCCAATTCTTTCATCAATTTCAAACTAATCTAGCGTATCACGTACAAAAACGTACCTTAAGATTAATAATGGTAATGTGGATAAATTTGGAATGGCTTATAACGTAATTCCATTATAAAAACAAACTTATTTATAAATATGCTGAAGTTCCATTTTTTATAATCTTTTCTTATGACATCAGTGATATTTTTTACGTAAAAAATAACCCCGACCGATTTTAATGTGTGGTTATTCTTAGAATCGAATTAAAGACGTTCACATGAACACTTGAAGGCATCACCGGCGACCGCACGACCTTAAGCGCCGACCGCGACTCGATCTAAACAGAGATAAATCCGTGTACCGTTTTATATTTTGTAACGCTTACCTGCAATTTAATAAATAAATTATCACTTCGACTGACTCAACGTTCTCTAATAAAGTTTTAATTGAACGTACCGAAAACAATGCATAATATTAATATTAATGTCGCTAGCCTAACCCATTTGACATTAATGAATACATAAAAAATTACGAAGTGGTCTGTCGAGCGGCCGAGATGAGCCAACCTTATAAATGGCTCGCTATCAGGAAGTAACCTTTCCCAGAATTAGAATCGACTTTATAATAGACTTAAACTATTAGTTAAGCTTACTAATTATATTTGTATTGTTGCGTCAGGTTGTGATCATCGCACTGCGCAGACATACCTTCGCACAATGTATTTCAGACTGAGGGCTGTGACTTAAGATTACATTACGATTAAATTATGATTTAATTTGACTTAAGTTCAAAACTCATCACTCAATACGTCCGTAGACGATCGAACCGGCTACCTGTACGAACCCGCTACCGGTATGAAAGCGACGCTCGTAACGACTCAGCCACTGCTCGCTTCCACCGCCCACAGTGTATTTGGTATATCCGAAACAATACTGTACTCGAGAAAACCTAATCACGTATGTGTTTTTCACTTGTACAAATGTAATTACAACGATACTTGTGTATCTCATTACATGTGCATATGAAACAAACACACAAAAACAAATGTTCTTGTACATTCTACGCTCTTACAAATAATGTGAATTTGAATTAATGAACCGTTGGGTGTTGATTTTTGGATTGATTTGTTTTGCACTTACATAATTTTGATATCATTGTTGCTTAGAATAAAATAGCTGTAGTACGTGTATTTTAGGAGTTAAAAAATGCGTCCCTCTTAAATAATTTCATCGGAAGCAAATCAAGAAACAGACGGGCTCTAGCTCGATATCGATATCGCAATTAGCATCGTGTGCAGGAACGCGACCGAGAGTGGGACCGAGACCGAGATCATAGTTGACAGCTCGATCGAACGACACGAAAGAATAAAGGTTTCGTTCTAATCCCGCAGAGCCGCGGGCGTGACCAAGTTAAAAAATAACAATGTACTAAATGGACGCATCTCATGAGTCCTTTGTATAAGATGCGTCAGCCAATAAATTTTATTCATTTACAAAATCATTAGGCGCTATTTTGGATGCATTTGCGCATGACCTCGTGACCTCACCCACAAACATAGCCGTGACCTTGATCCAAAATATATTTTTTGTATAAAGTTCATTTCAATGTGTCACAAAATGGACCTTTAATAAGAACAGAAAATGCATAAACAGTACCTAGCATGAAAGCGTAATCCATGAAGTGAAATGAAAATATGAAAACTAAAAAATAGACGCCTAACCGTCGTGTAACCTTCATGTTTTGCTTATTTGTAATTCGGACCTATTGCAAAATATATTTTTTTAATCTATCTAATATTTAAAAAATTCAACGACCATTTATTCAGACGGTTTCTTTATTAACGACCTATCCAATGATATATAAAAATAAACATCAAGAAAAAGAATAGATGTAATGGAGAAAAAGAACATATTTTCTTCTTTGACTCGGAAAACGTCCCAATTTAATACCAGTCAAATTATCATTTACATTTACTAGTGTCCATCCCTCGGCGACCAGTTTGTGTAAATGCACATACGTATGGCCATTATTTCGTTCTCGTTAGATTTCTAACGACCTTTGCCAGACGAAGATGATTAACCTTTGAAGGTTGTATTTGTAATATCCTGAAAATAGACTCTAAAGGTCGTATGTGCCAGCTTATCAGACTCGAAAGGCCGTATGTGCCAGTCTATCGGACTCTAAAGGTCGTATGTAACAGCCTATAAGGCGTGTCCGTCTATTGCATATGAGCAGCATTGTCATGTTGCACATATCTTTAATGACGTGGTTTAACTTTCTATTCTGAATATTCTGGTAGTTTTTAATTTGAAAAAAATTGATATTAGCAAAATGAACCGTTTAAAGCTCACATGTTAAGCAATAGTTTTTAACGTTCGACGACAACTCTTACAAAATAAATGTGACGTGAGAGTTGCATGTTTATTTAACAAATCCTAATTAATTAATGAAATTCAATTTTCAATTATATGCTACGCACTTGGATTATACCACCGGCACGTCTTTATGCTTGTCGTTAAACTATGACGCTCGTTTCTAACACATGCATACTCTGGTCCGGCGTCAGAGCAATTTACAACTACTGCCTAACTGTAGCATTAGGACAGGACACCTGATCCATCACACGAACCGCTCCCGCGCATGTCGTGCCACACGCAACCTCCCCGCGTGCCTTCGACACCTGAAAGTCGTAGGCGGAGGCGCGCATTCGACGCTCAACGGTCGAGGATCGCCTGTTGGCATTTGGAGTTGACGCCGCATTCCGCGAGGCGTCTCCGGCGCGGGCGGCTCGCCTTGACACCGCGCCCGAATGTCAACCTGAGATTTTGCATAATTAGAGAATAATAAAAGTATAGCGTGGTGGCCACTCACTCGGCCGCCGCGTGACTGATGTGCGCCGGCGCAGCCCCGTTGCATCCCACGGCACGGCATTGTTTTAAAAAATGATGTCGTGTATACGAATTTTGATTCTAATATAAATATTTTGATATGTAACTAGATCATAAAAATGTGAAACTAGAGAAACATTTTGTACTTAAATAATATGTATATAATTACTACAACAACAATAATTTAACTTTGAAGAAAAAAAAATCTGAAAAGCGGTTAGCCCTGTAAGTCATCCCTAAAACTTCTTGCTATAACATTTATCGAAAGTACTTTTGAACTCCTAAGTTACAGAAAGTTGCCTATAAATTTTTGAGCTTTTTGAGCTCATAAATTCAAAAGACGGTTGACACTGAGGAAATCTCTGAAAGTTCTTGTTACTTTTGAGCTCAAAGTTTTCAAAAACATAAATAGCAATAAAATTATGTATTTTTTGAGTTCTTTGGGCTCACAAATACAGTTATAATATATTTTAAGCTATCCAAATTCAAAAAGTTAAATTCATTTTTAAAAAAATCAGTAAAATAGTTGAACTTGCAAGCCATCGCTAGAACTTTCCGTTATATTTATTATCGTGTTTTTGAGTTCCAAAAAATATAGTTGTTACAAAGTTCAAAGATTTATCTTTAGGCTTTTCGAGCTTAATAATTCGAAAAAGTTGACGTTAGCAAAAAGTTTCGGGAATGGCCTATTTATTTCTGATACTTTTTGCTAATTTCCAGCTTACTACTTCAATATTATACCCAGCAGTAAATTATTGACTTTAAACTTAAAAGGTTATTTTTGTGCTTTTTCAATTTTATTTCTATTGAATGTATTATTCAATTCTGATCTGGTTTACTGCATTTAATGCAGTTGTTCAAGCAAAGAAACTTGACTAATATCAAATGTCAAAGCACCAAGAACTTTACAAGTTATTTTGAAAAATATATTTTTTGCGAACTTTTAGTTAACTTTATCTCTCGAACTAACTAACCGACATTGATGCAATTTGCAATGATCTACGTTGGGTTTTAAACAGAAGAGCTAGTTAGATTTTGAAATTTATCGATTGAGTAATTTAAGAAGTATTAAAAAAACACTTTTCGTTTATTTCTCACAAATACATATATACACACATACTAACATATACGGACATACAAACATCACTTGGAAAATGATCAAAAAAGATTCCTAAGACCTTGAAAGGTCTTATGAAAACCCTATTTTCGAGTCGGACGAAAACAATATTTTTCTAATTCTTGAAATTTTTTTAAATTTCATAGTGAGATGTAAAAAAAATGTAATATATAAATATTTCAACTATATCTAAAGAACAATAATTCGATTTAAATCTGCTTTACGGCATTAAATGCAGTTTTCTAAGCAAAAAAATATGACCGAATACCAAAACATCAATAAATCAAAAATTTTACAAACTATTTAAAACAAACTCTTTTTTTTCGAATGTATCGTTAACGATACATCTCAAACAAACCAACCGATTTTGATGCAATTTAGGAAAAGAGACTCTATTTTTAAAAAAGAGCTGGTTAGATTTTAAAATTAATCGGCTGAGCATTTTAAAAATATTGTAAAAAAACATTTTTAAAATTTTTTGGCAATATCTCTTGAAGAATTCAACCGATTTTGTTGGATTTAATAACTGTCGACGTTATTTTTTTTTTAAGAAAATAGCGGAATGGATTTTAGAATTTAGCGATAAAGTAGTATAAGAAATGTTGTATAAAACACATTTTTTTAAAAAACTTTCTTTAGAGGGAATTCGATTTTAGAAAATCAGACGGAAAACATTAACTTCTCAATATTATGATTTCTTTTTCAATATTATTAGCGGATGTTTAAAATAATATGTTTTTTTATAAGTTAAGATATTTTTCGAAAGCTAGTTCGATTTTAATCTACTTTACGACACTCGACGCAGTTTTTTAAACATAAAAAGAAAACGAATATTAACCATATAGCAACAAGAATTTTGTGTTTCTTCAAAAAAAGAGTTTATTATGAATTCTTCGTTAACAAAATTACTCGAAGATCCAACTGATTTTTATATATTTTACAACGATCAACATTATTTTTCAGGAAAAGAGCTGGTTAGATTTTAAGATTCACCAATAACACAATTTATAAAATATTATAAAAGAAGAAAAATTTTTGTACCAAGAATATCCCTTGACAAATCAACCAATTTTTATACAAGTTTTGGAAATCAATGTAACTGTTTGGGGAAAAAAGCTGATTAAATTCAGGTGTCGATCAGTGTGGTAGTTTATGAGTTTTTAGAAAAAAAACAAAGTTTAAATTTTATTTTTGAGATTTCTCAAAATCAAAGAGATGGAATTAGTTCAAATTTTCAGGAAGTCTAAATTGATTGAAACACTTTGTTATATTGCAAAATAGTGTCCATTTTCCTAATTTATGAAACATTTTAAATTTTCATAGCGGGAAGTTAAAAATAATGAATGAAAAGTCATGCATTTTAAAATTGTAACTTGTGAAAGAGGAACCAATATCGTTATACACCACATATTTTAACTTAATTATCAACGGAAGTAATTAGACCATAAGTAAATAAACTGTCGTAAAATAGGTATTCTCTAAAGGTAAGAGAAGTTATACTTCTTTGGCATAATAAAAGAAATGTCTATAATTGAATGAAAATTATTAATTACAATGAAATAATAGAAGGGCTGGAGTGGGATAGTCAATACTGTTGACAAAGTTTAATTAGTTTTGATAAATTAAATAAATTAATATTTATTTTCTTATACAAGATCTAATATCAATTTTATCTTGTTATTTGAAATCATAACAATTATTAAGTGAAACATTGAAATATGTTAACGTTATTTGGTACCTTCGTCCATTTTACATTTAGCTGTACAAAATGCACCGACTGATGTCACTGTTGAACTTGCTAATTCTGCCTGTCTCACAGTCATATCAATGATCGGAGTGACGACAGCGGTAGTATCGTCCATATTTTGATAAATCACGGCTCCTCCAGCTCGGACGTTTGACACGCCACTTATCAGTGGTCTGAAGTTGCTCATAATTCATTACTGTAGTTTCATACTGTAGCTTTCGCGTCACTCCGATAAAAATTCGCTCTCATCATAAGAAGTATCACTTCAATTATTCTGATCCGGAAAATTTCGGAAACCCTAGTTCTACACACTCCTATTTAGCTATATACTTTCTTAACTTGGCTTATGCACATAAGTCGTTTTCGTTACGTCACCGTTATTATCATAACGTTAGTTCGTAATCATTTCACTGAGATGTTTACATTAAATACGAATAATCGAACTGTTCTTTTCGTTTCCACTCCTAACCGGCTGGTAATGAATACTTTAGGAAGACGTTATCGGATGACGTACGACAGAGTGGCCGTGCTCCCTATTGATCGGCATTAACAGAATATTGGGAGGCATGCATTATGTATGAAAGCCCAGTTTTACACAAACCGAACACCGGCGCTGGCGGCGGCGCGTGGGTCGCGCTGTCACAACGCCGCCGGCGCACGCTCATTATTGTCGGCGCGATGTTTGAAATGACCGCTAAATAATTTATTCATTACGTATACTTATTACACATAAAAAACCGGCCGATTTCAATCCTAACACATTGTCAATGTGTCGCAGACTGATACACCGTTTATGTTGCGTATTTGTCATATACTTAAGGTAATCGAAGCAGACCTGAAATTTTTTAAGTGTACTTCAAAAAAGGAGCAGGTTATGTGTGATTGTTTTTAATCATGACTTAAACACTTCAATTATAAGTAATTGCACGGAATGCCATGAAATATAGGTGAAATTTTTAAGCAATTTATGCTCATCAAATTGCACATTTCTAATTGAAACTGATAATGTAGTACGTACCACCTAAGCTCTAATTCTGGGATCCTTTGTTTTGAATCCATCCGATGGAACTCTTTAAATAGGTTAGGCATGTGCACTTTCCTTATTTTCTATAGTAACCTCGTAGTAAATATTTGATCCGGAAAGCTTTATTTGATGAAGGTAAAACCTTATGTTCATTCAAATGCACGTGGTAAAATGTAACTATTAGTGGAGTATCAGGAGCACATTTCAAGACTAGTGAATTATATAAAAAACGGTACTGACTTAGCGAAGCACCTTATAATACTGCTGCTTAAGTTCTCTCATTTTCTAGCTAGTTAGTTAAGAAAAAAACCTGAATATCCGAATGTCTTGGAAACTAACAGACTTAAGCAACGGCCTGCCGAATTACTGTGACCAAGAGTAATTTAACTCTAACCAAAAATGTAGATTCCATGAAATTATGTCCTAGCCGTCGCCATAATATAATGAATAGAACTTACAAGGTTATTAGCTGGGCGATATAGGATATATAAAATTTATAAAAAAAGTGTGCGTAGAAGAATTAGAGAGAAGATGGTCAGATCGTGTTGTAGTCTCAAACATTGTAAATATACGTCGCTTTTGTAATAAAGACAGTGCAATAAAAAGAAGTATCAAGTGCAAAAGAGGAATATTAATTACCATCGCGGGGAGCGGAAGTACGTGTAAAACGATTATCTTGAGACATGAATAAAATCTATATGAATTACGAGCTTAACTAACTAATTACTAAAAAATGTAAAAAATTAGTTATTAAAAAAAATTATGATGCCACCAAAATCTTTTACAATAATTATTTGACTTTGGAATCGGTACCAACGAAAGCAAGCCAAACGAATAAAATTACCCTTAGAAAAGAGATGAGAATAAAATGTAATAACAAATAACCAATTTCAACAGTGAAATCTAAAATTTAATATAAAACTTGTGCAATTAAGTGAAAAACAGGTCAAATTGTTAAAAAAGAGGCCCCATCTGTGTCTAGCATATTTAATTCACACCGACTCCAAAAACAACTAATTATACTAATAGGTATTGAATATGGTTCATATTTTTTAAGCTTATTATTCATGATAAATTTTTATTGTTTAATATCATTCCTAAGTTTAATTCCATTGGTTTTTGTTTAAACAAAGTAAATAAATGAATATTTACTTACAAAGAAAACTTCGTCTGTAATATTAGAATGTTTATTATTACTATATGTTTACATTATTACTATACTACTTTGTTTGAAGTACACTTATTTGCCTGTGATTAATAGACAAATAATAAAATTGAGTTTACAGATATTTCTTATCATAACTAAAGCTTTTTAGAATAAGCTAATTCTTCAATTACAATTTAGTACAATCAAACAATATCAATCGTTACAAATTGTAGTAAAACGCCATTAATAAACATTAGGTTTTATATTTAATAGGAAATGTTAGCACATCAGAAAAATAATATTGAATTATAATGTAACATATTATTATTATCATTCTAAACTAAACAGTCTTGTGTCATTTCAAATTAGGACCATTAGGCTGTGTCGGCGCACGACGTGATCGCGTCAAAGCGCGCGCCTTTGACGTCACTCCGACACACGCTCTCTAATGAGACAATTATTCCAATACAAAGGCGTCCATTACATAACTAACGCTGTGGCATCGCTTCTGTAAGTCGCAGGTCGCAAAAATATTGTTACGCTTATGACACGGTTCCTCAAATTCATTTTCACTCTCGAAATTAACGTAATTACCTATTTCGCATCAATTAAAACAATATTTCGCTTGAAATCATATAAATAAAACAAAAATAATCTTTAAATTTATTATCACATTTATTACAAAAAAAAACATGAGGTGTCTTTGGGACACTCGATTGGAACGAAATTCCTTTCGTTATATGTAAATATATTTTATGCATTTAATAATAACAACGAACCCGCCGCCGATCTTCTGTCATTTGCTTTTATTAAATCAGCAACATAAAAATTTATTTATAATAAACTGCTTTAAACACTAAGAAAGCCGCTAATCATGGCCATATTTATTTATTACACACATCTAGTTGATGGTAAGATCTAGAACGAGAAGAAAAATCTTTTTTCCAATGTTCATAAATTTGTTTAATAACATTCGTTTTCTTAATTAGCGACTAACGACATTAAGTTATTAATAATCAGATAAATCAAGAGCATTTACCAGCGCAGTTTTATAGTCAACCCTAGTACACTTTGATCGCATCTTTCTTTTAACCTTATATTTATCCTTTTATGCTTTTACAGATTAAACAGATTAACAGATGATAGCATCTCCTTTCATCGCAGACTAATCGGCATCCTTTAAACTGAAACTACCAATGTGGAACCAAAGTAATGAAAATTGCCATTTTTTTCTCGTAGATACAATACCGTCAATTGTGCACATCAAACCGAGGCGGCCCGACGAGTCAGTTTCCTGTTGTGAAAAATAGCGAAATCGTGTAATATGTAATGCAGTACGGGCCGCAAACCTCACCGCACGGCGACAGGGGGCGCTCCGCGGGCGGTTTCGTTTTTTTTTTGTTTCCCGCCGAAGTTTCCGGCATCCAATAAGCCGCACCTGCGACGGCAAAAACGCGGCGACGTGCGCCGACACGCGCGCCGGCGCCGCCCGACGCCGCGCCCCAAAAAATACACCGGCTTCCCGAATAAGTTGCGCTGTAAATTCGGGATATACGATCATATTTATAGGCGATTTCGAGTTTGTTTTCTATACTTGAACTGTTTCCAAATCATGATTATGTACCGGCAGTGGTTGACGATGTATATTACTTATCGTCGTTCTAGACATAACCCGATCTAATTTTATCTCAATTTAATACAAGAATTTCTTTTATAAACTAATTTTTCATTGCAATAGTGAATATCTTCATTTTAATCTAAATCTATATATGCAAATGTTGATCAAATTATAACTAGGACTTTGCGTATTAACATCGAAGGCAGATAGACGAAACAAATATTCTTTCGAAGTTTGAGCATTTTTTAATTACAACTGGGACGACCTAGGTCGCCCCAGGTCTAATTAAATGACTGGTCATTGTTAAAAATAACGTTCGATTGTCTGACTCTCGCACACATAAAATATCAGGATCTTGTTACAGTTCATTGCCGTATGCGGTTCTTATCACCCGCTATTGAGGCGTGGCCTCCCTTAATATTCTTACTTCAAATCGAGGGACCAGGGGATTAGCCCCTCGACGCAGGTCTGACGCAGTCCTGCACTGCCAACGCCCGCATGATTAACACGACGACAACGTCCCAAATCAACGTGCTCCCTGAGAAATGGATCGAATGATTCGATGGGACTCGAATTATGAACTTCTTCGATAATCAGAATCAGGGCCGACAGCCCTTGGCCGCTCGGTCGCCTCGTTCAATGACAGATCACGTGGAACCTGTAATTATTTCGAATACGAAGCGCTTAAAAAGATTAACAGTAAGCTTAAACCGAATCGGATATGAGCAAAAAGTGCGTGACATCGTAGTTAGCGACATCGGGCTGAACTCACGCTGAAAATGTATAAGAATTAGCTATTGCTGTATAATTATTTTATTTATGCATTTGTATCGTATTAAAGACAAAAAAATGTACTTATCGTAGAAAATTTATCTACTATCATATTTCAATCGTTTCTCCGCTGAAGCATATCCTTCCACAATCTTTTTATTTCTGGTCGATGTGCTTAGACTAAGCCCTCCACGCTGGTCTAATAAGACTTGGAGGCTGAGAAAAAAAGCACGATAATAAAAATTACATATTAGGTTGGGGATATTTTTTTTTGCTGGACGTTAATAAGCTGAATGAACCGCAGCTGGGCACGAGGGTCCAAGCCCGTGACCAGCCACTGAATTAAGAGCTCCAATTTCCCGAATCTTCTCAGGAATTGTTACCTCTCATTACGCACACTTACAGACGTTACCGAAGACGATATTATCTTATCTCTGATACGTCGATTCTTGTCCGTGTGATACAATTTTTAACACGCTTTTATTATAAACTTGGGTTGTATCTAACTATGTACGTATGTAACGGAATCTTTGAGCTTAATTTTCACCGATTTAAAGAAGTCTGATTAATTTTAAACTTTCCGTACGTATCAAGGAGCAATGACAATACAACAGTTTGATAAGTTTATCTTCTTATCCTGATCAGGATCGCCAGGATCGAATAATTTCGTCACGTATCGTCTGCGCGAGAGCAAGTGGCGTATTACTGTTATTAAATTCTATTACTGTTTTGTAATAAAATTTAGTAACCGTAATAAACATTATTAATAATTCAACTATTGTTGTATTGTTAAAAATTACAATTTTTTTTTACCAATCAACCCAATTAAAAAGTGAAAAATATATATAGTTTAAAAAAAGCGTGTTAAAAACTAAAAAACACATTTTTAAAGCACATTAAACTAAAAAGTGAAAAATAACCCTTAATATGAACTCAAAAAAATTATGAACAATAACGAAAAATACTAGTATTATTGTAGAAAAAGCGTGGGGCGCTTTGTGCCACATTTTTTCGTGTATGGAGCAAAGTAAGAGATCACCGCCGCCCATCGAAACCCGCAACTCAAAGGGAATCAGTAATGCGTTGCCGGCCTTGTATTTCATACTTTTGGGTCGTTTTAAACTCTTCGACGACAAACGGGCTCACTATTTAAACATGCATGAGGCACGCTTTTGAAACTCCACTCCATGCAACAAAATATATTTTTATATTACATATATTATTTATATCTTAAATATACAAGGCCGCGTACACAGACACACCTTTCACATAGCTCAGATAGAAAATTAAATGTACCAAAATAACAAAATATCGACTGACCTATCTGAGTGCATTAATGCAAAATAAGCGTGTTAAATTCTTTATAAACAAAGTGGATGTGTTACCATTATTTCATGATCTCTTTTCTTTCAACACACCTCTCTTAAGACAGATGATACCCAAGCTATTTATTGTATTGCACACGCTCCTCAGTTTAAGATTAGATGTTTGATTCCATTGCTAGGACCGAAAAGTATTCCAAACCGCAATCAATAATAAACGCTTAAAAGAAAAAGGAAACACGTTTTCTAAAACGGAATTGCATATCACATGTGTTAATATCGATTTTATTATTTACTTATAATCTTATTGAATAAATTCGCTATTCTAAATTGTCCCAAATTTACTACTTAAATATTAAAGCTTCCTAGACTAGAATAAGTAATCAAACAAAATAATTCCGTTGATCAATACCTGATTGTGCCCTCAGATCCTTTGCTGAGTGTTTGATCAAGCCACAAATTGAGATTATTAAATTCTATTTAAGTTGGTGGCGACACGGCGCAGGCTCGCCTCTCAAACAATTACCTCCAATTCAAAAAGGCTCTGCCCGCAAGATTGAATTAAAAACGTATTTAAGTTTGGCCCGTCCCCGCCCAAAGCCCTACTCTGGGCGGATTATGACGCTGCTGTAACTAGACTAATACAATTTGATACTTTATATGCATGCTGGCATAGTAAAAATGAATACAATAAATATTAATGTGTAATATGTACTGTATTTATTTTCGATAGTAATAGTTAAGGTTTTTCAAGTTTATATTGACTATTAATTTTTTTTTGCCTATTAAAAACAAAAGACGTCTTTGGACCCCTTGAGTTTTTTTGTACTCAAAAATTTGAAAGGCGTTTGACCATGACCGTCACTAAAATTTCGTGCTACTTTTGAGCTCAAAGCTTTCAAATATATGAATTTCATTAATTATTGTGCTATTTTAAGTCTCTGGGCCTAAAAATATAGGTATAATACCTTTGACCTCTTCAAATTCAAAATCCTAAATTTATTAAAAAAATAGCTATTTCTGTTTTCGTCTGCGATATACATTTGAACGCGTTTGTTCAACTTTGATCCACTTTATGGTATCCAACACAAATTTTAATGCAGATTAAAACGATAGACTTTATTTTTTAAGAAGAAAAACTGGTTTAGACTTTTGTATTGATTGATAGAGTAGTTAATTTTTTTAAAAAAAGCAACTCTTTTATAAAAATTTTATTTTTGCTATCTCTCGAAATTTATAAATACTTAAATTTTTTATAAAGACTAAGTTGAGTACACCACTTTCGAATATCGCAAACTGCATTTCGATCGATTGATTCATTCAAAAGTTATGAGAAGTATACACATCCAGAAATCACGGGAAAATGGATAACATAGATTCCTAAAACCCTAAAACGTCAAAATCTGATGTAAACCCGATTAGCGAAAATCGGACTGAAAACACTGTCTTCCTAATTTATGAAGGTTTATCAATTTGAATAGTGAGAAGTAAAAAAAAAACAAAATTGCCAAAAACAAAGTAACAGGACGTGTCAGTTCCATAGAATTAATAATAATCTTACACATAACCTTTGGCCAACGTCTAAAATATACTTTATCTTTAGTCGTGCGTCACTAAGCACCACTTTTGCACAGATTCTCTTCGTGAAAAGATCAATCAACCGCAAGATATTTTCAAACTCATGTCGCAGCATATCACTATGCAATCGTTAAATGGCAAAATATTTTTTAGTAAACAAGCTACAGTTTCCTACATAATAAAAAATATTTGATAATTAAAGAAACGTATGCAATTCGTACCAGTAATAACGAAAATTACTGAAATATAACTTTAAAATATCTGAGTTAGAAGAAAATGTTCAATAGTTATCAGACAGAAAATTGTTTTTCACGTTTACGACGTAGGCGACGCAGACTCTAGTCCCAGCGCTGGTCTCGTTATTTTTAACTCATATGTAAATTAAAATGTCAATTAATATTTATTATATAAATAGCAAAGTAAAGCATGGGAATAAAGTTTAATAGCTATTTCAAATGAACATCAATTAGGTACCACTCGCCGGATTAGCAGTTTAAAACCTAACACAACCTTAAAGAAGAAATGTGCCCTATAATGGAACATTACGTAATTGTGTAAGTATAACTAGAAAAACAATGTGAAAAGAATACTGGAATAGCTTACGCAATATATTATAACTATATGTAATCGGAAAACATGTGCTCGAGGCTTGCGATAGAGCTGAAGAAATAACATATGAAGACAAAAATATTTCTTCTTATCCAACCGAAATTTCCAAGCGAATAAGAAGAACAAATAATGTATAGGTACATCACGTGGCCGAAAATCTTAAACTTTTCAACAAATTAGCGAATGAAATGATAATGCAAAAAATTGGTTGCCTGTAAAGTCGGTATACGGGCGAAAGTTTTACGTGACAACGACTTTGAGTGGTAAAATCATTTTAATGTGAATATTCATTCGTATAGTAGGAAGAAGGATGAAATAATAGTAACAATTTAAAACATTTATTTATACAAAGAATTATATTTAAAACATTAATTTATACAAAGAATCTCGCACTGAATTTCATATTAACAAAATTTTATTTTTACCTTGACACATACATACGTATTTATATACAAATACATACAATAACTTGCAATACATTTGCGTACAATGAAACAGCGTTTACTACAACTTAACTTGTTCCTATCTGAGTGGAAGGGACGCGTGCCTTTCACTTTTTATGTCTGTCTCTCTCGCTCTTAGGCGGGCTAACCATGCCCGAGTGGAAGGGACGCGTGCCTCTCACTCGCTCTCATTGTGAGCGCATAACGTGAGCGGAGCGTAACGCAGTTTCTTGAAGTGTCACCCGGCAAACCAATTTATAAGACGTTGTCACGTCAAAAATTGATAAAAATTAACCTATAAAAGAAATAACAGTAAATCAAGTTTACTATCAGTATATTTTACGAGTAATTACTTACATAATTAATATAAAAATAATATACTAGATTAAGTATAACAATCATATACTAAATTACTTCATTTAATAAATTACCTACTTCATTTGTAAATCTGAATAAAGTTAAATAATTTATATTCTTTCAAAGTTACAGTCTCAATATCGTCAAATTCCATACGTGAAATATTTTTAGAAATAGATAGTTTGACATTAAGTTGATTAAGTTAAGTTCACATATAAATTACAATAACAACCTAATTTAACCTTTGTTTTTTTTTAAGAATCGATAAACCGTTAAATTTATACTTATTACACTAGATGGCATTATGATCGATATATAACTTATACTGTTTTGGGGAACTTAATGCCGTTAAGCAGTCGTGTATACAGTTTGCAATAGATGATTCTACATTAGCTTTTTCCGACACACAGAACCATCAAAGTTTCTTTTCTACCCCGTAATAAATGATTGACGACTAATTTCTCTCGTCACTGGTTTCGTTCGTATCTTAAACACGAGAATGTGCTATTATAACAACTTTTGTTTTATTTTTCTACCATATGGTAAGAATATATTAAACAGGTCCTAAATAAATTGTAAACATTGATATTAAATGTATTCACGCAAAAAACGATCAAAGTGCGTCGTTCGCCGTACGTAAAGCATCAGGTAAGTAAGGATGCGCGGTGAGCGTTGGTCTACTCGAAGGAAGTTTTGATTTAATTATCGTGTCCCTCAGTTTAATACCACTGAATTTACAAGTTCCGAACGGGATTTTGATGTTTTATTGACTGGAGCTTTGAACTCGAATCACTCCTTTGAATAGAGGTGCACGTAAAGGAAGGCCTCTTTAGAGACGTACATAAAAATAAAGAAGATTAAAATTAATTTTTAGCCTTTCAGATAATAAACTAAAATCTATGATTTCTAATAACATAATTTCACATTAAACAATCATGTTACTGTAGGAAATTTTTTTAATACAGCATTTCCGAGGGGCAAACGAGCATACCTAAGCGTATTCAAACCCCCAAATTCATGATATGATGTTTTCGAAAAAAATATAAATAACATTTTGTATATAATCAGTAGTAATAATAGTAAATATATTGATATATGCTAATATTTTATTATAAGTCTATTGGAAAATTCTTATTTATGTACTAGAATTAAATTCTTATTCAAATGTTATAATTTAGAAAATTTATATCTGGGGCCGACTGGGACCACAGGTGCCTCCTCAATTTGCCGCGATAAGATGTTCAAAATTATTATACCTAATTTAAGTTGGTCATAAATAAACTATCATCTGACCATTGTGGACAGCAAGCTACATTTGAAATTAATGCTGAAAAAAAAAACGTAAAATAAGAATCGTGCCTGTGAAGACTGGTCGTCTTGAGCAGTTCGAAAAAATGTACGAAAAAAAAATTGTCTAATCTGACATATTATTACGACCCTAATGAAATTAATGGTTCATTTTTGGCTGTGATCAGGTCTGAATGTAATATAGTTTTTAGATCAAAACATATTAATATTAAAAATGCCTATCACTTAGCGATTGGGCGACGGTGGGCATTCACACTAGTAGGCGTAGATTATACGAAGTTTATGAGAAAAGATTGTATAATAAGTCGGATATACTTGTAAATTATCTAAGAAATTGTTCCAAAGTATTTAAGCGTGTATGCGCTGACACAAATCAATATATCTCTGTAATAAAATAAAAAAAATTCAAACACGATTAAAACTACTTGGAATATAATCAGTAGAGAATCTATAAAACACACTGCGTTTCATTTGAAATTTCGAATAAAAATAGGTAAAAATTTTTTTAATAGAAATATATTCGTAGCTTTTGTTTTTGAAAAGTTTTTTTTATGAATATTCCACCAGTTGTAATTACAGAACTTTTAATATCATCGCCCACTCGCGCTAAATCTCAATTGAAGCGCAACGTCGATGATTGCGACGGAGCATTTAAATTTGCACATGTCAATTATGGAGATATTCTTAAAACTTTTAAATCTATAAAAATGAAAAAGACTGCTAATCTTGATGGCATCTCTACAAAATTAATTAATTTAATGAAAGATTGCATTGCTCCGTGTTTGATACTGGTTTTTGATGCTTCTGTTGATGATGGTGTGGTTCCAGATGTAATGGAGCAAAAGAAAATAATTCCAAACAATAATTTAAATCCGGTAGTTTATCTGACCCTTATAACTTTAGACCGATATCAGTGCTACCGACACTTCATAAATTTTTGGAAAAACTGGTCGTAAATCAACTATCGAAACAGTTTGGATTACAAAGGGTCGCACAACAACCGAAACCGGTGTTGAGCTCGTCCAGCACAGTTTTGGTGCCTGGGAGGAGTCACCGGACGCAATTGGTATTTTCTGTGAATTATCCAAGGCATTTGATTGCGTTAGTCATAATACATTACCAGAAAACTATGATACTACGACGTCAAGAATCGATCATTTGAACTTCTGGAGTCATATTTGAGTGGTAGAGTTCAGAATGTTGATATTAATGGTGAGAGGTCGTCGGGATCTGCAGTCAATATGGGTTATACCATAGAGTTATGTTCTTGAACCATTTCTATTCCTAGTGTGCATAAATGATCTAGACACATCTTGTTAACATTAAGGTCATGGGATTGTTTTGTTTATTGATGATAATTCCTCATTTTTTAAGGTTAATAGACAACAACCAAATTTTGACAAAGTAAATAGTACTATCTCAGAAGTATTCTAGTGATTTAGTATTAATAATCATTTATTCAATGAGAAGAGAAAAAACTCGTTAAATTTTCTTTATCTAATACTAAATTGGTCGACACAAATATATGGTCAGGGACAAGATACTGGATATTTTGGACACGATCCTATCTCTTAGTCTCACGCCTCAGTACTAAAGTTACAATGGAATTTTCATAAACGAAATGGGCCAAAAACCTTAATTCTACAACAAATGCAGACAAAAGAATTCGGCGACTTATAATTGAAAGCACCGCAAGATTAGTTCATTTTAGTTCCATTCATAGTGGCATGACCTATAGAATTTTATTATGGGGTCATGCGGCCGATGTAAACAACTTTTGTGCTATAGAAGCGGGCTATTCATGTCATTTATAACTCGAGACCAATAGCATCTCTCAGAGATAAAAATTAATATTTTAACTGTACCATCAGAATACATATATGAAAATCATCTGGTACATGTCAAAAGAAGTATAACATCGATCCAAGAAATGAGCTACATTCATAATATTGTCACTAGAAATAAGAAAGACCTTGCTGCTCATAAAACCAGACTCAGCAAAGTTAACAAATTATTTAAGGGGCAATGTGTGCGCTTTCATAATAAAGTCCCAGTTCAAATTCAAAATTTTCACCAATTTAAAACTTTCATTACAAAAAAAGTTACATGGTAAGCTATTATGCCGTACATAAATGCATTAACGAAAAAAATCAGGTTGTTTCATGTAATTTTCAAATGTACTAATTTTATTGACTAATCTATCATGTATTTTTGGGCAAAAAAGAACAAATCTTGAGGTTTTTGCTTATTCTTCTCAAGTGAATAAGCATTCGGAATGGGTGGTAATGTTAATATCAAAAAATACCATAATAACATATTTCAAGTGTAATTCTATTACCTACGAAACAAAGATATTTTTAATTTGATTTGATTTGATTTGATGCAAGCCACCAGAGAGTTTGTAATCATCGTCGCCGATGCTTACTTGCAACCCATCATCACGCCCCAGATGAATCACCAACGCGTTGTCGATCTCTTCAGTTTGAATAGAACATCTAATGGAAGGTTGACTGGGTTTTGGGAGGGGGACAATGTAAGGTTGATGGGATAATGTAATGTCGAGCGGGCCACCGGTACTCTTACTGGACTAAACGCAACTGCACAGAGCTATTACTGCACGTTTGTACTCGCTGCGGTATCTCATCGGTCAGGCCCGGCCAGAATAAAATAAACTGACGTCTCCGCCGACTTCATAAAGACTGCAGCAACAAATTTATTTTGAATTTTCTGCTGAGACGAACAAAAAGTAAAAAAAGTGTCTATAAACAAATTGTTTGTAGTAGAATTTGTTTCGAATTCCAAATACTTTTAATTCGACGAGTATTAATCCTGTCTGGTTAATGAAATAACTGGCTAACCAAGAGTGGGCCTCATAGGCACTTATGTCTCGTACCGTAATTTAAAAACGTACGTATATAAAAAGCAATTAAAGTCAATCCTCAAAACAATACTACCAGGATGCAAATTGATAGAATAAAATAATTTTGCATTTTGGGGGTATGTGCGTACGTAAATAATTAGATTAGAATTAAACTACTAATTACATAGAAGTTATGACAGTAAACACGCTTATATTTGTCTGGTTATTGATCATCACTTTAATGCTCCTTCGAGAGCATAACGAATTTAATGAATAGCTAATTAACACCCCACACGCCCCCATACAATAGAATACATAACGAATTATTACGGTTTTTTTTTTAAGAACAGTCTAAATGCCAAATTTATTTTGCTTTGTCTTTGGCGTGTTCGTCATTTTTTTCCATTTTTGTTTATTCTATTATTTTTAGAAGTTTGCAATACCGTTTAGCAATTTTGGTAAGAAAGAGTAAACAAATATTTCTATTACCATTAATACTAAATATGTCGCAACAATAAATATTCGACTAAATATAGTGTACTATACTGTTCTCTTAACAAAAAATGTATAGTCGCGTACATGTATAGAACAAAACAATATCACTGACTAAAGTAGTGGTACCTGTTTCGATGTCGAGGGCTCGTAACTTCCCTTAAGCACCTTTATATCATAAATAGGGCGAGGGGAGGGCGCCCGAGGCGCTGAAAACATCAAACTCATAAAACTAGCCGAAATTTACGGCAAAAAACGTCGACTCACCCTTATCTCGGGAATACGCAGACGCTCAGACGTACACTGCAATATATTTAAGTAGCCTCTCTATTATTACTTTTTGGTATAACATTACAGAGATTATAATATTAAGCATAATTTTTTCAAACATAGATTGTGTCTGCTTATGTACATATGTTAGAAGCTATGCTTCATTGACTTTATTTTCGTATGTGATTGATATTTTTTTTTATTAAACTACTTATTATTTTTAATAATGATCAAGGCTCACTCTTATGTATCGAAAATAATTAATTAAATGGATAATGACCACCTTTAGCAGACAATCGTATCTGTAGATAATATACGCATATTTTTAAATGCGTGCATATAGAAAAAGCTGTTAAAACAGTTATAACAATCCAGCAAACACAATTATTGTACACAACACACATAGGCATTGTTCGCGTACGAATCTGACTGTCAGCTGCCTGTCTCTGCGGTCTCCAGTCTGATAAAGGCAAGTGAAGTTAGCTGCGATATACTTGAGCGAATTGATACATGAATAGTTCACTTAAGTCAATAACTATGATTACATTGCACTACAAATGATAGGAACTCTTGTACAAGTTTTTCCAATGACGATCATTCTCTACATTGTTGTCTATCGCATGCGCCCCACCTTAATCGTTTCAAATCGTACAACTATTTTCACAGCCAACAATAATTCGCAATCAAAGTAATCTGTTTGCAATTAAAAATCTACAGGTACTATGAGAAATTATTTTGTATATTTTTCTAAGTTTTTAAAACATCGTGCATTGAATTAATTCTTAAATAGTTCTGAAGTTAGTTTAAAATCGATGAAGATATTTAAAAACAGACGAGTAAAAACTACCGTAAAAATACGTTTTCAAATTAGAAACATGCAGCTAAAATCAAAAGTATATTCGATAAAAAAAATTACATACAATCGGGAGCGATCTAATTCATATTATTTAATACGTTGTATAAGAGCATACTCCGACTTTGCATAAGCACTGTTGGTTAGTGTTAGTTTACAGCTTAATTAAAAAAAAACGAATTTATTTATAAACTCTCAGTTCGGTTCTTTTGAACATGTATCCCTAATCACTGATTTGTGTATTATGTCAATCTTTTAAATAACTATATGTGTAGCACAGATTTTTTTTAAGTTCAGGGAAATTCCTACATAATTGTGAACATGAATTATGAAAAGCCGCATTGCCAAATTCGGATATTCGAGGCGTCAGTGTCAGACAAACGATCAAAATTCAAAACCTAATCAGATCGATGATGGGAGCGAAATTCGTTATTTTTTATTTAATTTTCTCATGAAACTCGGTTTGACGTCGACCTGTTACTTTGCTATGAATTAGAACTAGCATGCGTCCACAGAGGCATATGAAAACGCATAAGCCGCTTTTGAGGACACAAGTAAACGGAGTTGATAATATAAAACAGAATTAATTTTCAAAAAGGTAAAAAGTTCTTAAAAAGGTCCCGCATGTGCGGACGCCGGCCGCGCAACAATAAGTGTCAAAATACAGCCGTTATTTCTTTCCCGAGGTGCGCTTTGACTAACGAGCGAGCAAATTATTTACGAGCTAAGGGCCACCTTACACTACGGTGTTGTCGACGTTCGCCATGACATAATACGAGTTAGCGAGTTTAGCGAGCTAAAATATCATACTCGATCATGTGAGCTCAAACGTGAAAATTCCTTATCAACATAATATGTAAAATCGTTTCCACGTATTCGACGATCGTGTGCAATCAGCATTATTTGGTTACGATCTGTGCTTTATCGATATTGTCGGTTTTTGGCACACAGATCAAGGAAGCCTGTAATCACCAACGCGCATCCACACCACACGATCATTCATCGCAAGTCAAGAGTTGACTACGGCGATGGTGTTTGATTCTTCACCTCAGCGCTCAATTATTTTCTAAAAATGTTGAGGTTTAGTCGGGGTTTTTTTGCCATGACAGCGAGCTAGAACAACAAAATAATATTTATGTAAAGAGAATTACAACAGAGCGGAACCATGATTGGAAAACCCATGCATAGGTTCCAAAAAGACAAAGTAAAAAAAAGTAAGCACTTTTTTAAATTCGTTTACTCTAAACAGGCTTATAAACTACAGACGTGGTGTAGTTTATAACTCAAGCATTAATTGTAGGTAATAATAAAATAAACCATCGAGGAGGGCGTAAAAAATTCGATGTCCATCTTCGATTTATGGATCTTGGTATTTCAACAATGACGATCGTTTGGAGACCTTCCGAACTCCACAGGATCGGAATGTCTCCACATCCCGTAAATCGCATCTAATTTAAGTTTGTGTTCAAAAATCGTAGTCGAAATTAAACTATATTACCTACAAACATCCGACGTTGCCTCAAAGTAAAACAACTGACTGGCTGACTACATGCCCTTGATAATACACTACTACCACACAATGAAACCTCAAGAAACTTCTCTTAAATGTTTTTTTTTAATTTTAAGTTACTTATTGTTAGTCACTACATAACACTAATGTTTATATCCGCCAAATAAGTATAAATATACGTTTTTAGCGATTTGATTACACCTTTTTCGCTTCAATCACTAAAAATGCGACATTATATTGATATCATATTTCGCATGATCTTGACATTAGGGTTACATTACAGATAAATAAACAAATGTACTAAGACTATTGAAAAACTATTAAAATTGTGTTGTTAAAGATCATAAAATATACGCCAGAAAATTTCAGTTTTTGTCAAAGGAATAGAAAAGAATAAAAGCGAAAGAATGATAGACAATTGATTCTATGAAGTTTAGTGTAAGCTCAGCTTAATTTTCTAGAACAAAACGTCCGCTCGTTTGCAATAAATAAGCAGAGAGACAACACCTTGTTAGCGGGAAATAATTAACGTTGGAAAAATAGTTTATCTTCTCTCTGTAGCGGTTTCTTTTTGCACACGTGCACCGTAAACAGTTATTTTTCTCTACAATATTAAAAACAACGGAACTTGGGTTTTTCGTTATATTTGTTTCGTTGTATTATATTTTGGAACGAAGTTCCTTACGGCGGGCTTGGAGGAGATAGGAATTTTGTTGCGCGACCGAACTGAAAAAAATGTGATAGTAAAACCGTAAGAAAAAGTCCGTGAAATAAAACCGTTAAATGAGACGTGCGCAGGCGCGACAGTCGTAAACACAAGCGAGTAGTGTATAATACCTTTGTCTTCTCCTCTTCTTTCGTTCTTCATCCCTCTCTATTAACATTCCACCCTGCCAATGTATAGTATATATTCATGAATTCATGGACAAGCATGTGGCTAATATTCACATTATAGATACATTTTACTCGTGAGTAGTTACGTTTATTTTCATATAATTTCAAATCGTCAAACAATAATAAATATAGTAACAATGGCAAGTGAACTAACAAATGACTTGAATGCAATTGACAGTGATAATAGTGGAAATTATTCTATTTCTATGTAATTTTGTGTTGTCAAAACAAAAATAAAGAGATATATTTTGTTATTTTAGTTGATAATTTGAATTACAATTTTTTTATTTTTACGTAATTTATTTTATTTCCTAAAATACTGAATTTCCTAAATACTTTCCTGCACTTAAATAAAACTAATCAGCAAAATTTAAGAGAAAAATCAAGAAAACCTACATAAAATTGAGCACGATTTTTTTTTGCAAATTGTGTCGATTCTACATTAGCCGAAGGAACTTCGTTCCTGCCTGGTGTCCCACAACACCACTCGTTAATTTTTCTAGCTAGAAGACGCGAATGAGTGAAACAGAAAGTTTATGTAATAGATTCATGCTGTGGTCAAATTAACTGCATCTCTAAAATGAACCGACTTGACAGGTGAGTGGTTCTTTACCTGACAAATCGGTAAATTTTTGAGCTGCTCTCAACTCTCATAGAATACACACACATGAAGTAGCAGCTTCCGCTGTTGCATTTCGTTCAGTGAGTAAGAGTTCCAATTTTTCACTCCATCGTCCATCAGATCACTTCCCCTACTTCCCTATTCTAATCCTTTTTTTTCAAAAAAGTCGGCAACACACTGGTGACTTCCTTCGGCATGCAAGTATAGACGGCGGTGACCACTACTCTCTGACGAATCGCTTTCTTGTTTGCCCCTTAAAAACTCTATAAAAAAATAATAGCTAATTTTGAGTATTTCTTAAACACCTTTTAGTAATATTTTTAAATATACAAAATGTTGTCAATTTATCATGATGGCTGTATATTATGGAGTCTTTTTTATTTGTTACCCAAAACTGTACTGTTTTCACTCTATATAATTTTAGTCACAATGCTAATACGAGTTGTACAGAATAACTTTTTTCTATTTTAGGATTCATTACATCAAACAATAATTAGTATTGTTGAGTTAACTTACTCTTTAACTGTTTAAGTCCTTGCACGTCTGCTTACTCCCAACCATCGCTTTAGATTCATATTAATAGTTGAAACATCATATGTATAAGACACTGGCAACCGAACGGCTCAAATTAAAATTTTCTGTATTGATGACAATCTTGGTTCTGACGTAATAAGTCCAAACACGATTCCTGTTAGAACAGCAACAGTTTTTAAATTAATTTTTCCTGTTCACTAACCTGGTTTAACCGTCTTTTCAGAATTTCTGTTCACGTCACTTAATACTCATGGCTCAAAGTTTTTCTTCTATTTCCATCTAAATTATATTTTTTTGCCTTTTCTTTTGTTACCAATGTTCACGCCGTATTTTGAAAATCAAACACAGTGTTATTTCACCCCTTCCTTTTGTCCCTATACCCATTTTGTTCCTACCCGCACTCGCTCGTTTGTATTCATCCCCATAATTTGCATGGTATTTATCTATAACATTTACTTGAAAATGGATGCTCGTCTGTGCGAAATTGATGAACTTCGAGGCCGTTTGATCAAACATAATGAAAGTTTGTACATATATGTATGTTTTCATGAAAAAGATTTTTATGCAAACTAGATTAGCATTTGTCTCCGACTTTGTCCGCGTTTTATACTTTAAACCTAACTACTACTCTGACTCTAAAAATTCTGTCACTAATAGGAAATTATGCTATCTCCGTATAACACAGCTTATATTTTATTTTGATATTAGAATTTGCTCCGGCTTCTTACATATCGGAATCGTGATCAATAACGGTATTGGTATTATCGACGAGGAGGAATTAAGTACCGGGACCGGAATTGAAATGGACAACGGAACCAGGGGCGAAACTGAGACTGGCAGCAAAATTATGATCAAGAACGTGATCGGAATCGTGATCAGGAAATTGAAAGTGAGAAAGGGACTAGGATTGATAGCAAGATCGTTATTGAACGATTATATTGATATTGGTAAATAGTGAAGGAACACATTGACACGTGAGAAACCGCAGGTGGAAATCTACTTTGATATAAATTGAGATGAGAAAAAATTACTATGAATGGTAAAAAATGAATTTACTGTTTCTCAAAATAGTCTCTGTTAGCAAAATTACGCTTCCTTTACGGATAAACTAAGTTTGAAAACATTGATTCTTCTCCTTCCTGGTGATCTCGTAAACATGTTTTTCATACTCTTCGACAGCCTCTTCTGGTGATGAAAATGTGGTGAAAATCGTTAACCGTGATAATGATTCTTAATTTTTACGAACAAAAAAAAGCCACAAGGTGCCAGGTTGAGCCTGTATGTAGCATTGCTCAAAAGGTCTACGTTTTCTCCTTTAAAAAATATTTTTCTGTTTGACCTCGTAAGAACTGGCATTGTCGTGCTGCAAGATGACATGACGTTTACATTTATTTTTACGGAGTTTGTCAATAACTTCCGGCAAATAAATGGTCGTGTACCCATCACTATTCACGATACGACAATACTTCAAAAGAACAGTAGCCAAGTGTTCAATTTTATTAAAAAAAAAGCAATCATGTGCTTAGAGGTACTTCGCTCACGCGCTACTTTGGTTGGTTTCAGCTCATCTACCGTAAGGTCGATTGCTGCTTTGTTTAAGTGTCGTAGCAATAAATCCATGTTTCGTCAGACCATATTCCCACACCAAATCTGCCGCCCGTTTGTTGAATCTGGTAAGCACGTCATTGCACAAAGTGATGCGGTCTACTTTTCGAGCCTCAATCAAATTATATGGAATCCACCGCGAACACTGCTTGTTCATACTCAAATGTTGTGTAAATTTAATTGTATTTGACTCGCGCCTATGCCTTAGATGCCTGAATCTCATGGTTTGTCACATGTCTGTCTGTCTCCATCATACGGCGCACAGCATCGATTTTTTGTTCTTCACAACAACTGGACGTGGGCGTCATCACAAAATGCGTCACTGAGATTGACACAAATCTGAGAATAGAATGTCTTGCCTGAACAATATATGGCGGATAGAATTAAATGACTATCAAGAAATATGTTCATTTTGTTCATTGATTTCCTGATTTCAACCGATTATCATGAAAATCATTATGTATATATATTTTTTTACGTTTTGATAAAAAAAATCACAGTTTCGTAGTTTGGGATCCCACTTAACATCTAAGCTATGTATCATCTGATTTGGTTGTGTAGAACCAGATATACAGTTTAATCTCTAAATAATAGAGAGGTCATTTAAAATGATTGTGTGGGAAAAATATGAATAAACGCCACGAACGCTTCTAAAACGGTCTAAATATCGTAGTCCACGCGGGTGGAGCTGCGGGCAAAAGCTAGTTACATTTAAAATCGTAGAAAATTATACTACGAAAATTTTCAGGAATTAAATCCACAGTGATGAAGAAACAAATTTTTAAAAAGACGCTACAATTTATAAACAATTGTCAGTTAAATGAAACAAACCGTTCTACAGTTTGTTAAAAAATCTACAGCCAAAAATTCCATTTTTCATATGTAGTAAATAATTTTTAAATTTTGTTTATGTAAGGAGCCAGTTCCGTACCAGAAACTTATAGTTCGCCCCACGTACTCGAAGTTGTGCTCAAAACCACAGTGACTGGCGAAATTTAAAATAAGATCAAGTGAGACAGGTAAAACTTTTTTTTTTGATATAGTTTGCCATTGCATATAATATTGGGAATAAGGTTAAACAAACAATCAGTGCGTACATCCAAAAGCAAGTGCCCTTTTTATTTGTTGCTTTGTTACAATACGGCTAAACAGATATTAATTTAATTTTATTTGTGCATCACATAAAATACAAAGCAACACGAATATATTTTAGACATTCTTTGTCTTAAAAAATTGAGATCAATAACCTAAGTAACGTACATGATGGAGCCACTTATTGTGTAGCTACTGTTTTTATTCCAAGCAGGTGAAACCGCGGATACTAGTGAGTGTTGTTTAATTCGGACTATCATATCTTTGTACGAACTCGTTATACGAACTTATGAAACGTATTCCTTCCTTGTCGCCGCCGCCGCGCGTCGTCTGCCAATTCACAAATATTAAGCCTCTCGTTTCATCGTCCCTTCCCCTTCTCTGCACTTATCCTTTTTTTTTGGTCTTTTTCTTTTAAGTCCCGCGTCCGGGCTGTGTTTTACCTATTCTCAGTATGAAAATAACCACGGTAGCGTTTGACCGCTGGAATGGAATAAATTGAGTACTGAACGAAGTACCTTGCCGCATACATTTCGACTCGATGATAGGACCGAATATTCTTTAATTAGAAAGGAGCATTGTATATTTGCATTCGCATTTGTTTAATGTTACTACGTCTGCTTCACGAAATCCATCTCGATAATTTGTAATATCATATTTTCAATAATTGCCTGTACTGGGGCGTTGTTCTTGACGATATAGGAATTGCCATGCATTACAGGCGGCAGCATTTATTTGGATAAAGGCGTTTTCTCGTGTAATAAATATGCATTAAACAGTGTCATTTGTTGTGTTTGTATATTTTTTCCTGTTGTTCATGTTTTTTTTAAATTAAAAAAGTAATTTATAATAGCTTTAGGCCCATTCTAAATAAATGTGTATATAGTCAAAATAATTCAAAAATCTTACACTATTCGAACATTTGGAACGTAACTAAAAAAAAAATACTAATGTGAGAATTTATAGTATCGGATTAAGGAGTGACGCCGACTGCTATTGTGTTTATAAACTTCAAAATATGGTTGATATCTAAATTACCTATAATTTATTTATTTAAAGGAACAAATAAATAAGTGATAGACAGTTTATTTATTCATTTAATTTATTTATCTGTTGCCCACCGGATTATAGAAAAATATTTTATTTTCCGGTGTAACAACATATAAAATTTCAAATTCTATAACCTTGTTTATCAAGAAAATTCAAACAATCATATGCTTTTATAAATTGTGTGATATCGTCTGATAACACTGTATCAAAAACATATAAAAAACAAGAGTAAGTAACGTAAACTCAATCACAAGTAATGCTGAGTTACGATAAAGACGCTAAAATAAGTAAGCCATTACCAAAATCATTATTGTTTGGAAAAATTGCTTTAAAAACTTAATCGACATTAACACTAAAAGATTACAGTCGCCATTATGTATTGTTTATGCAATATTTCATTCCCTAAATTACAGTGTTTCCCTACGATATAAAGAACAGATTTTAAAGTGTGTTGGGCCGACTACGCGAAAAGTGAGGTCATATTCGACGTACAGACAACGATTCACGGGTTCTACGCGGACGGTTCAGTACGCGAACGCGCAGACTAAAGTTCATTAAAAACGGGGGTTGAAGGGATAACCGATAACAAACTGTCATAAGCGGGAGTGAAATGAAAGTGAACTCGGCGCGGATCACTGGCAGTTGGGGTCACGCGCCCCGGGCCTTGGAATGAACGCCGGCCGTATGACAATCCTAAACTGACGATACTCCTGCTGTCTGTGCGCGTACAGTTATATAGCTACAGCTATATCGAATTTTACAAAGTGAAGAAAAAATTAATTTGAAGTAAAAAGCGAAGGAAACATTGGTCTTGGCTAATGTTATGAACAAAAAAAGAGAGATTCAAAAGAAATGCAAAGAAATATTCTAACGAAAATAGAAACTGTTTTATGCTGTTTACTACTAGGAAACATTTATTATTTTACTGGATATCACAACCCACAATATTTCTCTGTTTTTTTCTAATGAAAACGTTTACAGTTATACCGATTCTATTCAAAATATGAACATTTAAACTATTGATACATGTCAATGATTTTATGAAAGGAATTTATGGCAAACAAACCCTAATGAACATTTTAAATAATCAAAGAGATTTAAATGCTTTTTTTTTCATTATTGAGTATAAAATATTTTCTTGAATATTTTTATTTGTAACTATTAACAAATAATTTGCTGTTTAATTATATGTTATCCATATTTATTATTTATAAAACGAAATAATAATAATATAAACCCCAAAAGGTAGGCAGAGACCACAGATTTCCACAGTATCATCTATATATCTCTCTTGGGTTACTGACTGCTATCAATCGTTTCATGGAAGCTAACTATATGAAACGTTAATGGATGTATGTGCCCAAAATTTGGCCCTTCATTAATATGGCACCAATTTAGTTCCCACAATATTTTCTAAATTCATGCCGATTCCTCTATCACTTATATTTGCTCAGTATGTATGTTTTGTCAGTTACTTTCTGTCCAAATAGCAAATCACCCTAACGTACTTTTTTGTATTTTAGCCACTTCATCTTTCAGACCACACCGTAATCTGACATCGTTATTCCCCTGTCTAATTTTAAAGACCCTTCTCACATATTGCCCAGTATACGCATATCTATTTTATTAATTGTTATTTCACTTCTCTTCCACCTAACTCTTTCCCCGCTGTACTAAGCGTAGGGCACACAAACTCGAAGACCTCAAGCTGCTGTCTGTTCCACGCACTACTCCTTCCTGGGATGACAATGTTTTTTAATCAAATTTCTTATTCCATAACCACAATATCCTTCCTACTCAACATTTTCAAGTTACACACAATTACGTAAATTCAAATTTTGCAATATTAATCCAGAAGGGTACTGACATTGATAAAGAATCCTTCCTTGGCCTTCTTCCGAGCACCCTCACCGTATCTTGGGTACTTTCCATACCGAGAAATAAGGAAAAACCCTATAGAAACGTAGCTTCTTAAGGTATTTAGCAAAATACCAATTTAGATAATAATAAGTAAATTTTGGAACAATTTCTTTACTTTGATTTGTATTAAGATGTATGAAAAATTGCTTGTAAATATTGTTATTTTACTTTCGATTTAATCTCTTTTCTGTAGCGCTGTGCGAGTAAAACGATTTAATTCTCGCTTCTCCCGTTCTCTCTTTCTCACACTCCATGTCGCTCTCTTTTTCCTCTGCTTTCGCTCACGCTCTTTCTCTCTCTCGCTCTATCTCGCTTACGCTATCCCTCTCCCCTCTCCCTCTCTGTCTACCACTCTCTCTCTCTCTCTCTTTCGCTTTCTTATTTACACTATCTCTCCCACTCTATATCTTTCTTTCTTTCTCTCCCTTTTTCTCTCTCTCAGATAGTAAATATAGGCGGAGAGACCGAAGTTATTGCTTTCGTGTCACATACAATTTTGCTGACTAGCTCTTGGCAACCCGTGATAAGAAACTTCTTTTTATAGATAATGAAAAAAATTATAAAAAATAGCAAATTTTAATAAAAAAATAAAATTTAGTGAAGGCCAACATTCAAGAACAAATTTAACTGTCCCCTACGATAAAATAGAATGACTTTCTTCGTTTTCATATCGAGCAATCTTGCTATCGATGATGCTAATCTCTATGCAGCTTTCAATATTAGCTCCGATTCCACATTCAGTGCGTATGCCGGCCCCGTTGTTGATTCTAATCCCGCTCCTGTTCTTGATTCAGATCCTAGTCCATTTATTTATTTATTTATTTACTCCCTTCCCATCATATATCTTGAAATTTTTATTGGCCATATGTTCAATGGAATTTCATTTATGTCATTAAAACCCACATAATCAGCAAAACCTACATAGAGATTCATTTAGCCCTTTTGTACGTGATACGCAACGATTTGCAACAACACAGATAGTAGACACATTTTACTTTTTATTTTATGTACTAGCATAGTTAACATATCTATTTTTATTTGATGATTCAATGTGAAATTTTTTACTTCTATAATAATACCGTTATTAATATGAACAACACCCTTCATTACAATAACTATAAAAATATGTATTTCATTCTATAATATATTACTTTGACCACGAAATACTTATGATTTCAAAATGTAAGAATTGGTTACTTGACATATGTATTACAAAAAGAATTGAATCCTATTTTATTTTACTTTATAATAAAACATGTCACCATATCCAAAAGTAACCGTTTAACCTTTCTTGGAAAAATATGTTTTTAGCAATACTTTTTTGGTATCGCTATCGTACATTATTAAGACAGTGGTTTTTTTAACTATAATAATTTTTACAAAAATTTATTCTTTCATTTTATAGGTAGATCTACTCAACAAAGTGTTTTGAGAATCTATATAAAGAAACCATAAATACCAACGTCCATGTATGGCCTTCTCGGTTATAGCCCAAGTGTGTGATCTTGAGTGTTGACGTGCCTGTGGTCATTTTATTAGATCACTTCATTAGTATTCAACGCTGTATGTATTATAATTTTGGACCAGATGGCGCATTCACCTGAAGATGAATAACTTTGTTTTTTTTTTCTTGAAATAAACATATATTTCTTTTCTAAATATCTGCACTATACGGAAGTGGCAACATATATGTAAAAGCTTAATTTGGACATCAACATCCCATCTGAAATTGGGAAATCGCATATTTAGTTTCGATTAAGGTATATGTTTCGACGTGTAAAGTATCTGTTTATACACCAAACCCTCACATTTATTATTGACGTACGAATAAAGCCGCAAAGTATACACTATGAATCGGAATTCGTACCGGCCTATAGAGACTGCGCAAGAGGAGACCCGAGGCTCTTTATCTCTGCCATAGGCCACATTTTGCGGGACTTTAAGACGACACGTCTATCTTTGAGCTCCGTTCCAAGCCACGAGCCGGGATAGTCTCGCTTTACCGGAGTGCTTTTATTTTCTCGCCTCGTTTAAAAACCCCTAAAGCGTACTATTTCTAATGCTCCCGCGAGTCACTCGTTAAGAGACAAGTGAGCCGATATTTCTTCGGCTCGAAATCATCTGACCGTTTTAAATAGAATCGGTTATTACTTTGTTACATTAAAAGAGTTACTCGTGAATAACATTTATTTCGCATTTCAGTCGTGCGCGTTAGTGTTATGCTGAACTCCAGTTTCAAGAACTCTTATATTAATTGAGTTGTTTTCATTATATTATAGTTGATACTTTATTTTTAAAGGCAAAACTTTTATTTTATTGTCACAATGTCAGCTGTTACAACTGATCGCTTTTTAACATATTTCAAAGCATTTGAAACATCACAAATCGCGTTCAAACATAATTATAAATCACAAGCAGAAACATCAGTCAAACTGGGTTTTGAAAATAAAAAAAAACATCACATTCACATGGGCTATGCCCACCTAGGAAGACGAATATAGATTTTAAATGTAGAACGGGTTTTTCAAACATTTTACCCAAAAGTAACTTAACTAAAGATATTTTTGGTACAAAAAGTTATTTTGTATGAAGAACAGTAAATAAAATAAAAATGGTATTATCCGTATTTGTTGTTTTCTGATTCTAGCAGCGTGTGGATCATGGCAGATCAATGTTGCATATTCAAAATCGGTTTACTGCATACAGATAAACCCAAAAACCTTATCACGAGACTATAAGCCTTTTATCAAGTTCTTTTTAGTCACTCTCAGAATGTTGTTTACATTACACTTATTATTACATGATTGAATTAGTTTTATTATTTGGTATTATATATGACAATAAAATACGACCTTCAACTAGACTACCGACATCTGCAGTCAACAAGGCTTTCGGTCACAAATTTCCAAGTCCAAGTCATGTAGCGTAATAGCGTAAACACACCGTTATATCAAGTGAGGTAAGCAAATGTCACCTGCGGGACCTGCACTTCCGACAAGCTGTATAAATTAGTTTAACCGACGGCCGGCGCGCGCGCGCGGCGCCACATCCGCGGGGGCGCGTTTGTTAGACGTCGAGGGGACACCTTGACGTTTTAATATCCTTCGTTGAAAATGTTAAATTATTTTTTAAGTTTATCAAAACATCTTTTGAGAGAGTATTTAGAAAATAAAGTTATATGTATCCAAAATAAATAATTATTAACTCTCTACTTTTATTAAAATATTACATTGGAACAATTCATCATTTTATCATATTTTTATAGACGAAAATTCAAATTAACAGATAAACCTAACCTCAAAAATACAAAACATCTCATATAAAAAAATGGTGTAACATGTTTGACAATAACCATATCTATACTTAATGAAAATTACAATACACTAGTGTTTTTTTTGAAAAATTAACGCCAAAGGAAACAATTTAAGGTAAGAATATTCGTACGAGTACGTTATATTAAAAACATCATAAGTCATACTCCAACTCTGCATAAGTATTATGTAAAAAGCACTCCTTTTTAGGAGTGCTTTTTACTTACTTAATAGTGTTAAACGATTAAGAGAAAGATAATGGTCGCTTCTAAAATTCAGCACGTCATGTTAACGTGGCCGTCGTCGTCCAGGTTAAGGCGCTTTTATGATTTTCATGCCGTGGACGTTCAAAAACATTTGTGCAGCATATTGGACTAGTGCGGACGTCCTGGTCAATGACCGCCTTCAGCTGCGTCTTCTATATTTACAATATTTAAGACGTAAAGAGGAATAAATAATAAGAAGATTTGAGCAGCATCTGCTGCTAAAAGTGAAATATTTTTAAAAGGAAAATTCTACATAATATTTTAAAAACTGAAAGAGGATCCAACCAAGTTTTTCAATTATTATCCCACAAACAAGACCTCATCCTTACGAAAAGCTATTTGCGCAGGAATGCTTGGCCAAAAGGGCGGAAAGCGGGGGAGCTGGGCCGCGTGACACGCTCACTCATGAATATGAATCCTTGCAGCTACGCACTACATCGATAAAATACCGCGACAGTTTTACAGGGAAACTGGACCCTTACGATATCGTCACTGTGTCGTGGATGTCCACAGCATGACGTAACCGTCGACGGAAATTTAAAAGTGTGTTCATATATTTTCATACATTTAACTTTCCTGTACTGCCGTTACGCCGCGAACGTCCACGGTAGTATCGTCATGGTAAAAATTATAAAAGCGCCCAATTATACTTTAAAATAATTGGGAGAACCTATACGAGGGCTACTATTTACGTATCCAGAACTGGCCACATGCATCATTATTTAAGAAGTAATCATAACATTCAAAATGGAACTCCTTTGTTGTAGAATTAAGTTTGTTTCATAATTGACAATTTTCAAAATGACGCTGTGGCGTCATTTTGAAAATTACGTGTCTTTATCACCGTGAATTTAACTCGTGAAAATTTTCGTGCGATGATTTATTACGATTTTCGGCGTAGGCTAACTAAAAACATCAACTCACTTCAACTTTTGGGAATGAAAATACCATTAAAAACTATTTTATATCACCGGTTTAGTAAGTTTAATCGTGGGCGGTCTATGCTCACGGACGAATTTAAAGAAGGTCGCCCTAAATTGGTTGTTGTACCACAAAATATCGATGTTGTGCGGAAACTAATAAAACAAGATCGTCATGTTACACATAGCAAAATAAAAGAGTCGTATAACATAAGTATGACGAGCATGGATAAGATATTACATGAAAATTTGTCTATAAAAAAAATTGTTCACTTTGAATTCCGCACAACTTGAGAATTGATGAAAAACAGGCTCGTGTCGATTGATGCAAAAAAAACTGATAAAAAAATACAATCATGGTGCGTCAAAAGCTATTTATAATATCTACACAGGTGATGAATCTTGGATCTATGCATATGACCCCGAAACTAAGCAATAGTGAACGGTGTGGGTGTTCCAAGATGATCCAAACCCAAGTAAAATGATTCGTGCCAAAAGCACTTTAAAGCTAATGATTGCTTGTTTTTTTGATATAAATGGACATATGGTTACAGTGGTACTAGAAAATCGTAAGACGGTTAATTAAGAGTGGTACACAACCATTTATTTGCCAGAAGTCCATGAAGAAATAAGAAAGAACAACCAATAACGCAGAATCGTTCTTCATCAGTCGTGATGAAGAACGACTCTGCGTGTCGAAGCTAGCTGTCATACGTCGGCTGAAACAACTTGTTTTTGAAAGATCAAAAGATCTGATTGACGGATCATTCACCATACAGCCGCTATTTGGCATCCAAATTTCCTATTTATTTCGAAGCATGAAGAATAAATTACGTGGTCAACGTTTTTCGAGTTGTAAAGAGGCCGTTGATGCGTTCGAAATGCACGTTTTGGAGATAACTCAATCAAAATGTAAGAAATGCTATAAAAATTGGTTTCAGCGTCTGCAAAAGTGCATCTATCATGGCGAATATAAAATCATAATAAATTATAGATGTTTATTTTTTTTTTATATTATGAATACTTTAAATAGCAGCCCTCGTAATAGCATATTTTGTTCTCTTCGTAACTGAGAACAGAACCGAGACAAGAACTAAAAGCGGCTCGGATCGGAAAAACTTAAAGCAAAGCCTATTTCATAACTAAAAGATAAACCAGAATCAGACATAGAATGGTTGCTGGATTAAAGAACCTGCAATAAAACCGGCTTTTTAAGGAGAGCGGAACCGTAATTAAAGCTTAGAGCAAGACGGACTTTAAAAGAACCTAGAGTGAAACTACCTTCGTAATCAAGAACGCCACTGTAATCGAATTCACGAATGAAGCAGAGTTTAGAAGAAATTCAGAGTAGCACGGGCTTCTTAATTGAGAGTAGGACCACCATCGAACTGAAACACGATGGAGATCAGAAAAAGAAAGCACCGATTTCGTACCCATAGCAAACCCCTGTATCAGAAGTAAGAATGAAATGGGGACTGTAAAAGCTTAGAGCAGGACTAGCTTTGTAGCCTAGAGCGGGACGAGAACACGAATTAGAGCGAAACAAATGACAAAAGAACAAAAATCGGATCGTAAACTGAAATTGACTTTACGTCCGATAACGGTACCCGACATCAGATATCGAGTGGGTCAGGAGTCGAAAGAATTTAAGGTTCGTCTGACCCCCGTCTCAATCGAAATCCAGAGTGGAACAACTCCGAAATGCGAATCCAGAGCGGAAATGGGATCGAAACTGAGAATGATTGAGACTGGAATAGAAAATTTAACCGAAATGAGGACGGACACCGAAACCGAAATTGAAATTTAGAACAGGATCGGGATTATGATCGGAAGAGAGATCGCTCGACGTAGTAGATGAAGAGACACGCCTACGCTCATACGGGCAGAGTCTCGGGCGAAAGTTAGTATAGTCTATATCGAATTATTAATGTAAAAAACAGCCTTCTCATCGATATAAAAAGCAATTAATTACACTTGTCTTTCGATAATAAAGTATTATTCAGACAAATCGGTCGTTCTATCAACGTCAGAATAGTAATTTAACCTCAACAATTCTTACTAATTTTTTATGAAATGTTTGTTTTAAATTTTGAATAATCTCGTGACGACCTGCTTTTCACATATAAATTTATAATATTTGTAGTAACTTATACTTATTAGTGATTATTTTAATAAGATTGAGAGCCATTTGAATTGAAAAGAATATTGTGAAAAAAGCCCTAAATTTGACAAGTTACCCAATACTCAAAAATTATGTGCATTAAAACGCACACTTCTTTTCTACTGTGCGTGAAATCAAGAAAAAAAACTGATCCCTTATTAAAGGCAAAAGAAAAGTAAGACCATTTCTTCAAGCGCATCAGAAATATGACAGTAATTATTGATTACTCTACCTTAAATTATAAGTAACATTATTTTTTAAATGTATTTGTATTGAATTTTAACTGAAGGAATTAATTCATTATCGAATAGCTTGATTACGACCCTGTCGCCGTTTGTGTTTACATAAAACAGAAGTAGAAAAGCTATAACAATGAGAATATCATGTAAAAACTCATACTTACTACCCTCGAAAGGTAAGTTTCTTCACGATCATTCATCATAAGCCTTTCACTATTCACGAGTAAATGGTTAAATAAGATAGCTCTTTAAATTACTCATCTGTACATGCTCATGTTTTAATTCTCTATATTCGGAATTTTCCAAGTGATGCGTGCGTAAGCGTGTGTGCATGCGTACGTGTGTTTGTGCCTGTGTATGTGCATATATAGTGCGTTTGCGTGCGCTGAAAACATTATCAAAACGAGTTTTTTTTAAACTACTCTATCGATAAATTCCAACATTTGTCCAGTAAAGTTGCTTAAAAAACAACGTCAATCTTTACTAATTGTATCAAAATATTAGTGTTCGTTCGAAAGATATTTTTAAAGCAGATTTAAAAAATGGATGTTTCCTAAATATTCACCTATAAAGTATTTGACGAATTGATGTTTGGAGCTCGATCATCTTTTTCTATTTTAAAAATTATATCGGTTGCCATAAAATAGATCAAAATTAGACAACGCGTTTAGAAGATATCTCAATTGGAAAATTTAAGTAACATTTTTTTAATGTATGGTATTTATATTCATGAACTCGAAGTTTGTCTTTAAACATTTTTATCTCGAAAGTAGCAAGAAATTTAAGGGATGGTCCGCAGGATGAACTTAATTTTTAACATGTTTGAGCTCAAAAACTCGTAGACAATATTTATAACTCAAGCATCTCAAAGTTACATCGATAAATATCATAACGGAAAGTTTTAGGGATGTTCTGCTGAGTCAACCGTTATTCACAATTTTTTTTATCTAAGATATGCTCAAACTTAAACTGTACACAAGCAAGTCCGATGGCATTGCGCTCCTATCCCCAACCCTCATTTAAATTATATTTAGGCTAGTAGTAGCAAATTTTTTTTTTACTTCGAAATGTTATGCCACTATATTATCCAAATTCGTGCACATATTTGTACAAGAAACATAGAATCCGTTACAATTATTACTAATTCGTTAATTATTTACAATTGTCCATAATTCATGAAATATTGTAATTCAGAATAAAAAATATCCTTATGTGTCATATGCATTAAAAATATATCACTTTGAAGATTGTATTGAGCCAGTTCTACCAAAAAAAGCCAGGCGCGTGGGCGGCCGCCGGGCGAGGCAGTTGTTTACAAAAACAGCATGACTCGCGGAACACTGCTCTTTATAGGCTCTTTACGGCCCGCCGTCTGCCGGCGGAGGGCCGCATGCGCCACGGAACCATCGCCGTGGATGAGGCTAAATCATCAATTCGGTGTTTAACAGTTTCCTCGACACTTCTACGAACGAAAAATGTTTTATAAGCTTTTCCATGATACCTACCGCATGCGTACAAGAAAAATACGATTATTTCTTGCGATAGGCAGTTGTGGACGGCGGCACGCGAGGGTAACTATTTTTGTTTCTTATTTTGGACGTTTTCCTAAATATGATTTCCAATTTTCCTGTTTCCTGTGCTATATAATCCCATTATTTCAATTTTCGGCGGATTGCCGCCGAAAATTAAAGCTTCAATATGTTCATCATGATCATCATTATAAACATCAACAATTTTTGATGTTAATGAATTTCTGTGCTTAGTAGAAAAACGTAATACTTAGCATAACACTAAATTTCAATCTAGAATTTTTTACGCTGTCTTGGAATTGAAGTAAACGCTTAAGAATCCGCGTTGGTCGAGAGCTATTCATGGATAAGTATGAATGATTAAGTGCGGTGGCCACTTGTACAACACTATAAAATAATAGAACATTTTAAAACACCTAAGCTATAAAAAGGGCTCATCTACGCCTCGATATAAAAGAACGAAGCAAGCGCGAGACGGGCTAGCGGCAGGGAATCATATTTGATGTTATATATATAGAAATGTGTTTGATAAATCTCCCCATTTGTAATAATGTTGATTTTATAAATCTCCGAATAACCTTTAGCAATGTGAACCGAACAGGATCAATATCAATATTGAAAGATATTAAAAATTTGTATTATTTTTAAAAATAGAAGAAATAGAACCGTCACAATTTCCTTTTAAGGTAGTCGATTCCGTTATATTCGCGTTTTTATGTACGTAGGGCGCACTAAAAGTTTCTGAAAATGGCCACTTACATGTACAATATTTAAAAAGTAATTACTACATTTGAAAACGGAATTTTTTTGGTTGTATACAATGCAGTTTGTTTTTGCTAACTGTCAATTATTTGTCATTGTGGCGTCATTTTAAAAATTGCGTGTCTTCATTAACATGGATTTAATTCGTGAAAAGTTTCGTAGTATGATTTTCTACGATTTTAAGTATAATTTAACGGCTCAGCAGCACCTCGCTCGGCTTTGGACCGCATTTGACGATAAAGCACCTTACGAGACAACTATTTAGAACTCGTTTGCAGAATTCAAGCGCGGTCGTATCAATCTCAGTGACGAATTTCGTGATGGTCGCCCGTCCATCGCTGAGAAAACAAAAACATCGATGCTGTGCGCCGTATGATCGAAACAGACCTATCATGAGCTTCGGACTTCCTTAGGAATAAGCATGAGTCAAATACAGTCAATCGTACACAAATATTTGGGTATGAAAAAAACTGTGTTCGCGGTGGATCCCAAAACTGACCGAAGCTTAAAAAACAGACCGCATCACTTGGTGCAATTATATGTTTATCAGATTCAAGGAAGGAGCGTCAAATTCGGCGCGGGATATAGTAACAGGTGATGAAACATATGGGTTTATTGTTACAACACCAAAATAAAGCAGCAATCGACCGTATAGGTCTAT
Organism: Eumeta japonica; assembly: GCA_005406025.1. Lineage (NCBI taxonomy): Eukaryota > Metazoa > Arthropoda > Insecta > Lepidoptera > Psychidae > Eumeta > Eumeta japonica. The sequence continues at coordinate 739,767 of BGZK01000036.1, read as the reverse complement.
CGTAAAGGTACTTCAATTCAATTTTTGAAAACGATCCATGCGTAAGAAAAAAGGAATACAAGAATCAGACAGACAAACCGGCGGATCAACAGAAAACAGGTACTGAAGCAATACTTTAATTAATAGCTACAACATTAAAACTGTTTTCTTCAAACTTTTATTACCAAACAATTTTAGATTATCTTTCGAATGTCCCAAGATTTTACATCAGAGCAAGCCGTCGTTCCGGAGACCACAAAAGAGCACGAGCGCCGATGGCTCTCTTCGGGATGACGCGCGGCGGCCGCGCCGGTGTTACGAGTCAGCGAGGCAATGGGCCGTCAGCGCGCGCTCCGGCGGCTCCCAGGTGATTGTAAACAGGTATATTGCTAACGAACGGCATAATAACATAATTTTTCAGAGCTAACACTTTCTTCGTAGGATTTTAATTTTTTCGCAAAAGATTTATCTCCGTTATAATTAAAATAAATTTATTTATTTTCGATAGTACTATATGGTACTTATCGCTCTTAGCCGCTTATTCGATTTGCGTTTGTTTAAGCGTTCCGCAACAATGGAATTTTATTGAAGTCAAATATTTTTATATGTCAAATAAATAGCATAAAATCGAAGATATTGAATTTTACACCCACTTTAAAACCTCTCATTGATGACTGCATAAACATTTATTAACTGACGCTTGTTATTTAATCTGGATAAAAAAATAAGCAAATTTGATAATGAAAATCGACCAACAAAATGGGCACCACCATCTCTCATTTTCCCTAATCAAACTCAAATCAAAAATGTCTTTATTTCGTAGCCAGTATGTCCAGCGAGAGTGGATGGTGACATGGGATTTGAAATTGGAACCCTAGTAAAATAATTTTAAAAACAAAAGCAACTTCTACGTTTTTGTTTAAATTTTTTTTTCTATTTTAATTGAAATTCTAAACTATAGTTTCATCTAGATTCAAAGGTATTTAGTGTGTGCGTGCGTGCGTGCATTGTAATAGAAGAAAATCATCTACGCATCGAATCGAGAACCTCATCCCTTTTTTCGTCATTTAAAAATAAAGTTCTATAATATTTTGTGCGTCGTCATATTGTATGGAATCGATCATACATCTTTCTGCAAATATCCATAATCTCTTACTTTTTTAAAACTACCTTTCCAAAGAAACTAAGTCACTGAAGAAATCTTCTTTGATAAAAATAGCTTAGAACGTGTTTTAAAATTCATGATACTCAACCTTGCGCCAGCTAAGCTACGAAGAGCGGCCAGTGCGCCGCGACCCCTCAACTAAGCGCGAAGCGTGGCCGCGTCGGTCATTGAACTTCACACAAGTTAGGTATTTTGTTTATTCTCTGTTTTTTAGGTTACATTTGTACTATTAGTGTTGCGTTTACCATATTGACGTTATTGAAACTAAGTTGTGTATAATCAATTTTGAAGTGTTTCATAACAATGCCTTTCACTTCTATCGAATATGTAAACATAATTTATTGTTGGGAATTTGCAGAGGTAACATTGTTGCGGCTCTATAGTTTTATTGTGAAACAAACCCTAACAGTCAACAACCTACGAGTCCGCAAGTAATATTGCGTGCTGAGTAACGTTTACAAGACATTTTTATTAGTTTACACGATAATTTGCCTTAGTTTGCGTTCTTTGTGTAGAACAACGCAAACTAAGGAACACATGTGAAAAATCAGAGACTAATTTAACAATGACATCGGCAACCTTTACATCACTGACAACACAAGTGTCATTTGTAGGTAAGAGACTAGATAAATTCTTTAAAAGTAATAAATCGCGGAGCCCGAACGTGAGGCAGTAGTCGAGTCTGTCGCATGCCGCCGCCACCTGACGACCGTACGCGCGCTTATAGTCTGGCCGAGCATTTAGTAGGTTGTGTTTATATTATTTCATAATACTTATAAGTATATTTTCAATGATATGTTTTTGTTATACTTACTTTGGCAAAGTTGTTCTAAAAAAAACGAGGTTTTTGGATATTTGCGAAAAGATGCATGATTGATTCCATCCTATACACTTATTTTATATTTGGTGCAATAGTCTCCTGAAGAATTGTGCAAAACTGAGTTATTTATACAACCAAGAACTACGTATATGTTGAAAAGTTATCAAGTACACTCTTTTATTGCAGGACATAATTAAAATTACATTTTTAATAATTGTTTTTTGATATAATGTTCTAACCGTTGTTCAAATTTAAAAACTTTCCGAAAATTTGGGAACATATTGTTTTCGATCCAATACTCTAAATCAAGTTTTCAACGGATATCGACGTTTGGAGGCTATATGATGCTATTCTAATCATTTCCAGTACGATATCGTTATAGGAGTACGAGTACGCGAACGTGTGTTTGTGTAATCATTTTGAATAAACTCAAAACGACTCAATTATTTCAATCATTAAAATTTTTATTACGTCAATGTAAACACCATATTGGTAACCAATTTTGCATTTACAAATTTAAATGTTTCAATAGAGTAGATCCCTTTTCCAAATTGATTCCACGGTCTAATTAACTCTAAAGTTTTGATAACTACGTCAAATGTCGGAAGAATAAATAAACAATTGCGATAATATTTTTTTTGTATCCTGAAATTCAAAACTAAGCGAAATTAATTTGAGAAGGATGTTAAAAATTGAACATTTACTTTCTCGAAAATCTCGAAAATACAATTGGTATAAAGTTTCTAGACGTCTTTATAGCGGTTAACACCTGGTCACAGGTTTTTCTGTGTATCAGTTATACCGTCAGATATTTTCAGTAGATTCTCATCTAAATATCTATAAAACCCTAAAACCTAAAGACAGTGGTTCACCTGAATTATTGTGTTCTTTCAAGAAGAGAAAGCAATTTCTTTTAAAGGAAACGCTACAATGACGTATCTTAACTAAAAGATTAAAAACGTAATGAATTGGGCCGTCTAGACTTTCAGTCCAAAGTACCTGTGACTCACTGCAAAGAAACAATGCGACCGGCAAAGCTCGAGACGGCAGACAACGCGTAAAGGTCTACACACACCGTCGCAGGGCAGATTAATGATGTAAGAAGAAGAAAAGGAATAGAGGCATTTCGTTCAAATTTTAATATTCCGAAAAAAACGTGAATTTATACGTTTTTATAATTCTCGTATGCCTACTATTTCAAAGGTTCAAAGGCTGACGATTTTTCGTCGTCATGGTCATTATCTATGGCATCGCGAAAATATGACCCCCATACAATAGAATTCTGTGGTATCGTTATGATGTTAAATTTAAAATACGGGCTAAAAAATGTTTTTTACTTCGATTCGTAAGTCACCATGCTCCGATAACGCTTAAAAAGCATATGTGCTAAAAATAGACTGACGGGATATTGCTCGGGAACCGCTAAAGATTTGCAAAGGGGCGGCTATGTATGTCTTAATGGCTGAGGAATTACTTTATAAAGAAAGTTATATTCGAGTTTATTGATCAAATGAAATACCATGAATGAAATAAAATTTTGGATAGCTATTACTCCCTACTGATATCAATTTATGAAGAATAATAACAATATATTTGGTACCATATCAATAAAGTGTCTTGCAAAGTCAGAATTGTAATGACACATAAAGGACTTGTTTTTGGCTCGTATCACTTTATAGGGCTGCCATCGTTACTTAGCATTCCGTCTGCTTACCTACTTTTTTTTCTGTGCCTGAAATTAATTCCAAAAAAAATACTTGTATTTGTGTACATATCAGTACTTATGCAACCGAACATTGCTCATACATTTCCGACAGTAAATATTTTGATTCATAATACTCATGCACTATTTAATATGCAAAATTTACTTTCTACTAGAGCTCATGTTTGTTACATAGTGTCATCTGTCGTTGAGAACGATATACTAAGTCAATTGGTAACTTGGTACCACATCCAATAATATGACACTAATTCAATTAGTTTAAAATTCTACAATTTAATGCTGTAAAATAACCTTTGGAAATATGTATTTTGTATTGCTTTTTTTTTTGATAAAACCAAAATTTATGAAAATAAACATTTTGAACTAAATAGCAGTTCCCGAGATTGCAACGTATAATTTGACATATATACAAGAATATTTCACTTAAAGTAAAATTATAAAAATTAACTGAATTTACCAATTCTTACCTATACAATCAATATTAAGGAAGATAATATCATCCAATCGAGGAGAAAATTAGTAAGATTTTCTCATTGATTGCATGGAAATTCATAAATATTACTACTTCTGAAAACGGTACTCGGGCTTGGGCTCCGAATGACGTCCATTATAACAGTAATATAACTTCAGCTCACCGAAATAATAGTTAACTATATAAAATAACGTTCAGATTTTTCGCTAAATACACAAACGAAAACGATCAAAATAGAAGCTTCAAGCAAAACTCATGAATTATGTATGAGGGTACAGACTTTGTAAACATGAGCCTGAAAGACGGTTCAAAACGTATGATAACATGAAAAATGGTTTCGTGAACCGGTAAGGGGCTTAAAGCGCCCCCTGGCCGTTATCAACTGGCCGGCCGCCAAACTACCTGACACTAAATAATGCAATCTCGCGCTCGCGCATGCACATTAAAGGGAGTGGAGCATTTGTACCACGGCGACAGAGGAAACAAAAAAATAGGTAGAAAATGTATTAAAAATTGTTTACTTGATAATCGAGGATATATTTTACAGTTACAGAGTCACAGGCATTGGGATAGGTTTTAACAAAAAAATATTGTATTCTTCATTTTCATAATGAATAATAACCGCGCGTATCTAAAATAGTTGCGATCAGCTGCGATCGGCCGTGTGCATGCGTGGAACACGTGGGCCCGCTGGGCCGAGCCGAAAATAGACGAGTGGACCCGACCGTGTCACTCGGGCGTTTCACTGTGACGTCATAGGACGAAATCACTCTAACGTGCCTAAGGAAGTTTTACTTCAATAAAATAATAATATTTATCTAATCTGACAACAAAAATTGATAATAAAAAGGAAATTCATTAAAAAATACAATGAGGGCGATAGTAACGGAGTAGTCAAAAGTTGATACCTTGAATTGGAAGGTGTTGGGTTTGCATACTGGCCATGGACAAATTATTTAATATGTCTTTAACATAAGTCAAATGAATCCTTTGGTATGTGAGTTTACTTCTCTCAAAGCACGAAGCAGGAGACCGAGATGTTGTGACCATCTAGTCAGAATGATCGCGGTCCGCGGCCGCCTATGGCCACTGAATTAGAATTGGCTTAATGTCCCAACACCTTCTATTATATTATAGTATATTAAATAAAGCCTCTTCATTTACTATATACATCAATTAACTCAGACACGTAACTAACATAAGACTTTCTCGTAAACAAAGGTTAAAACCTTTAAGTTTAAACTTACCACTAACTAAAGTAGAGAAGCAACGACCGCTTAAGCAAAAACATCTTTTAAATTGTTCGCTGTACTTTTCGGACATACACTTTTATTTCACACCAAAATCTTTTTTACAGTTATATAATTTACACTTTTTTAGAATTCGATACCTAAAAAAAAACGGAACACTTATAAGATCATTTTGTTGTCCGTCCCTTTATCTCTGCGTCCTGCGTCCTGCGTCCTGCGTATGTCAAGACCCTTTTGATCAGAAACGGATAGAGATATCAAATTGAAATTAATACAAAACACTAAGACACAATCCCTAGGCGGTGTAAAAACATATCACACTCTAGTCAACCTAATCAAAGGAAACAGATATTCTTTTACATATTTGGATACTCGCATGCTCGCTCATTAAAATGTATAACCAGACCTTTGGAGTGTGCTTGTCATTAATCTAAGATCATGAAATTTGGCAAAAAAAGGAGGTCTCACTAAGGTATTAATAGGAAAATGCTAACATCATTAGTTTTAGATATGTTATGTTATCTAATATTAGTTGTATCTTCATTTTTCTTGTGTGTTTATCAATCTCTTCACCGTTTTTTCTTTTTTTTTCTTTCCTCTATAGACAGTCACTTATCAAAATTTCGTCATATGTACCTATCTGTGGTTAACAGTGTTGGTAACATATTAAAGTTATATTTTTTAAACGTATATTAGTTATAAGTACTTTGTGTGTTCACTGTTTGCTGACTCGAATAAATAAATGAAAAATAAAAATATCACATAGAAATTATATTTACAAACTAACATTTCCAATTGAAGCATCTACTGGTTCAGTTGCAATAGCTTGTGGAAGATTTTAGTCCAAGTCAATGCAGTGTTTAAAAATTCAAATGATTATGTAATCTTTCGGAAAATTAAAAAAAAATAAATAAAGTATATTTTGATACTTAGCATTCAAAGCGTGAGTTGTACTTGGACTTGTTTTATTTTATAAAACTTGCGCATTTATAAAATGCAGTTTTATAGCATTTATTACTTTAAAATATGCAAATAGTCTATTACTATAATACAATAGGTATAAACATATCGAACAACTTATAACAAAAAATCCATCAAAGAAATAACCACTCACACATCTCAAAAACAAGCATGAAACACTAGGTTGGTACTTGTTTTTTTATAACGTACTATAACAACAACAACACTATAAATAATATTAGCGGAAATAATATGTAGTAACCTTACTAAAAACATAATTTGGTATTACTACATTCAAGTTGACCAGGATTCAGATTCCCATTTCGAAACGTGTCTCTCTACTGGATTCGGTTGAAAAATGATTATAATAAATATATCTAGAGCGATCGCTCGCAAACGACAGCCCACTTTCACATCAAAAAGGCATTACATCAAAATTTTTCATCTGCGACCTCCCGCTAACCGGAGAGCGTAATGCCAAATTAATTATGTAGCGACTCACTCGGCAACTGCCGACGATTTATTGAGGAAAAAATTTGTTGAACGCGAAAACTTTTGAAGAGTCGAGATTTGCCTGAAACTTTCACTTTTTCCCGCGCACCTAGGGGTGGCGGGGGGCGCGGGGCGCGGCCGTGAGCGATGGCGGCTTTCCCACGACCGACCTCGCCTCGTCTCTTATCTTACTTTTTTCAAATACTCTTTACCGAATATGGCTACACGGCAACGTGTCAACATTTTATTGATAGAAATACATCCGACTTTATTTATTTACATTTAACAGCCGTAAAAAAATATAGAAAATAATACATGTAATAGGTTGCACGCGAGACATCCGGTGTCCGTGGTAGTCGTGCAAACGTCAGTTCTATTTGTAAACAAATACTGAATTGTTATTCGTACTACGGAACAAAACTTGAGAGAAAGACGAAGTATTTCTAGAAAAAGGGACGCGGATCCTGCGAGTGCTAAAAAGAAAAGGGCGCTGGTGTATTTATTCCCATAACTCCTGCATGTTAATTGGTGGGATATATCTCAGAAGTAAAGAAATAAATATAGTTCACAGCGCTGCCGCCTGTTTGATTGAAAATCCCGAACACCGTTAAATCTCCACGTCATGAGCCTTTAAGGGTTACAATAAGCTCCATTTCTCACACTACTCTAAATTTATATTCTCTTAAAAAATACGGTGTCCTGAATTTCTATCGCATATCTTTATTTATCACGAAAACGAAACACTCTCACAGAATACAAAAGTGAAATAGCGACTTCTGCTGTTTTGTTTCATCCACGAAGTGAGAACTCTGGTGGTCCACTATCCCCTCCACTATCTTATTCCTTCTTAAAAGTTCCAATGACCCCAACATCCTATTTTTTCCTATAAGACCGGCTACTCACTAGCACTTTTATGAGATTGCGAGTACCAATGGGCGGAGGTGATCACATACCTTATGGCGGATCGCTCGTTTGTCCCTATGAATGCCATAAAAAAACATTTAAGGATTATCAAGATTTTCAGAACAAGATCATAAACTGTATAAATGTTCCTATAATATATTTAATTCGCAGTATAAACGTCATCAACTTTATTCTCGAGGAATTAAACTAAAAATCTTTAAAAAATGTTAAAAACGCGAAACGAACGCAAAATTGTGATTATTAGGGTACCATTTAGACCGGCAGACGTTTGCGTCGCTCGCAGGCGATACGAAAACATAAAAACACGATATATGTAAGCGCAGGAGAAAAGTTAGTACAGCAGCAAACATTAAAAAATCCCATTTGGACTGCAACACGAGTGTGCCAAGACATCTTAATGGTAGGCCGGCTGCGCGCTGTAATAACTGCTGGATTTTAGCCAAGCTACCTTAGATTTATGCTCGAAACGTCTGCGAATGAGTCGTATAAAGTTTGTCTCGACCGCTGTACTTCTAACGAAGACGTCTACACGAAAAGATAAAATTGAATTGGCGGTCTGTTATTTTATAATAAAATCATTTTCTTAAATCCATTAATACATATCAAACAGCCAAACAATTCTTTTAAAATTTGTTGGCTCTCTGTCTGTCCGTTTATTTCGTGTAATCCTCGGTGTGATTGAACCGATCCCGGTAGAATTTACATTAGAGGGTATAGAAACTTTAAGAATACTCATGAGTAATTTTTATACCGTAAGTATTTAGGGTTCCAGCGGTAAAGGGGTAACACGAGATAGTTTGATTGGAATTAAATCAAAGGTACAACCGCGACTAAAACCGAGTGTTGATTCGGAATCAAGATCACAGTGAACGCAGCGCCGTCGGCCGATATATAGGTGTAGGAATTCATTCGCTGTCCACGCAAACGGAGCCGCGAGCGAAAGCTAGTTTAATAATATGTTGACGAGCGGAAATTATTGAGTTTGTATGATATTACAGATTTCGATATAAAGAAAAGCCGTAGCGAAACAGTTGTTGTTGCGGTAAGTAGTTGTTGCGGTCGATCTTTAGAGACGAAATACGTTTTGTTTGGTTAACTTCACGGCATCTCTCCCATTACGGGATAGGCATAGGTGATACGTTGGTATATATGAGATGTCGTGTTTGTACTTAAGCTATACATTTATATTATATATTTACAAACCATTTAGATTCGTCAAAATTGATCTAGGAAACTCTACAAATAATTTAAAAAAAAATCAATTGTCATTTATTTGATTTGTATCTTAACCCCATTAAACATATGCCGATAATTTTTTTAAAATTTCTAGTTACATGATTAACATAGAAGAGAAAAAGTTTACTTAAATACTAATTAAACTACGGTTATTTTAAAAAGTCTTATTTGAGTCATAAAAAAAAAACGACGCCATTATACGAATCCGACATTAACAACAACAGAGTGATTTGTCACACTTAATCGACCGAGTCTTGTATGGACTAATGTTTTTATAAGCCTTTGTTTGTTAGTGTGTTAGAGAGTTTATGGAATCCATTATAGTATGCTAATTTTAAAACATATTTAGACTCGAAATGTTATATAGGTATACATACATATGTATATCTTATATGTCATCTGATAATTTTGATGGTGTTGCCAGATCGTGTTCTCACAATGTGGTGATTAATACAATCGACTTATTAATAAGAAAATAGAAAAATTAAAATAAAACAGACATAAACAAACACGCGCGCGTACATAAATATATACAGACATCCTTTTGAAGAGATTAGAAAAATTTCCTAGGATCTCAAAACATCAACGTCTGATAAAATATTGTTTTTTGTAAAATCAAACTAAAGACAACAACTTTCCAAATTATACAATAATGTTCAATTTTCCTAGCTTGAATATGTGTCACTCAATTCATTTGCATTTCCATAGCTAACAGTCTGTTAGAAGGTAATGCATTAAATCCGTATATTTTACAATAAATAACCGTTAAAAATCTTTTAAATTCTTGCAATAACAATATAGAATTAAGCGATTTAGCTAAAAGATGGAAGTAAATTATTACAATAAATAAAATAAAAATAATTATATTTGTAATACAATTATGCCGAGTCAGAGCTGGTCCTAAAGCTCCTCTGTACTAGCGACATTGCCGCGTTGGATAGTCACAAACAGGTAAAACTTTGAGACAGGTAAAACCCAACACCAGTGTGCCAGTGCATAACTTTCGTATATTACCAAAAAAATCCCCAAAGTGAATCAGCCCATCGATGAGTCTAAACAGGACTGTAATATTTTCGAAAGCCTGTTCTTTTTTCTGTTTTTTTATCCATGAAAAACTTAGCCTCTCTGAAACAAATAAATTCATTGTTTTTCCCTAGAAATATTGCATTGCCGTTGTGGGTCTCCTAGAGGAATTGTTCACTAGGTCAAAACTTGTTCTAAAGCTGTTGACAATTTCAGGCATCTGGATATGCTACGACAGGCTTCTTTCATCGCATCGTTTTCTTTGACCATTAAAGCAAATTATTAGATAATATATTAAATATGAACATGAGTTAGAGGAGTATCCGGTTAGTAGTCAACGAGGTAAGATTTCGAACTTGTGCGCAAGAGGTGGACGTTCTTACCAATATACAACCACCTTTCGAATTAATTCAAATTAAGTAACACTAATTAGTGTTAATAAAACAAGTTCTTAATAGTACACAATTCCAGTCAATATTCTAAATATTATTAAAATTCTCGTTATACTCGTTCATTATTTCCGAGTAGGTCAACAAATCCCAAGATCACAAAATGAGAAGGATTTGCATGGATTTTATATTGAATACTTATTTATTTGCAAATGGTACCTATGAATAAAAAATAGCTTACGCCATGTCATCAGATTTTGTTATAATATATGTTTTCCTCGTATTCTTCACTTCAAATAAAAAAAAATCAGAAAGAAAGTTACCCAAAAATGGTGACCCAAAAACTTAGGTAACCATTTTTCGACTGATGTTAGACTAACATTAATCAAAAAACAGTTACGTAAGCGATATAGCAATTCATCAATAATTTTAAAAAACCTAGTTAACAAAAAATATTTTAGCTGTAAATACTGTTTGAATTATTAGATAATCAAAAATATGAAAAAGTAAGCTAAAAAATTATGTAATTTAATAAATGTTTATAATGTTTTATTAATGTCATTAATTCTCTTATATTTTGTCTATATTTTTATTTACCTATTGTTCAAATTGTTCTCCGTCACAAGTGATTTTCGAAGTATCAAACTATTCGTTGAAATTAACTCCTTATTTTAAACTTTATATACTCTTGCGTTAACGTTTCTAATGCTCCAAACGGAACAAAATTGTTTTTATTGTACAACATTTTCTTTGTTGAGTAAATACTTCAGCTAAGCTGCCGACGATTAAAACTAACCACAAGTCTCTCCATCTGTAGACCGACGGTACACTTGATTTCTCAAATTACCTTAAGAGCGTCTTTACGTCGCAAGGAGCCTGCAGTTAAACCTCCTCCGCGGTCCATTGCAGTCGACATTTTTATAACTAAACTAAAGGAAATTGAATTAAGTAAAAATTTTAGCTACTGTTGATTAAATTTTATTGAAACAAATTGTTGATTCCCTTAATTTTTACGAAGTATTTTCAATGCCAATATAAGAATAGAATGTCATGTTGGTAATTATTGATAACGAATTTTTGTTAAACTCTATTTTAATTTTTAAGTAGAAAATATATATAAGGACGAATCTTGAGATATGTATACGTCAAAATACATATATGACAAGTTTACATTGATAATTTTGCATTTCATTGGCCTGTCCATTCATTTGCAAAAAAAAATGTACATGAGCAAAGGTTTTTCAGAAATGATAATCAAACTCATACACTTCCACATAGAACATAAATATCGTCATATTCAAGAGAACTTTGTGTTATCATTAAATTGAAACTACTTTTTTTATTTTCGCTCAGCTCCACCCTGTTGACATTTAAATTAAAATTTGATGTCGAAGGCAATGGACAACAACAGCTCCTGCAGCCGGCTGAGAGTGAGGGAGGTCCACAAGGGCGGCGTCGAGTCCCGCTCACGGCTAATCTCCGGCCTCACCTCCGGTATCGCTTTAATCCTTTTAGAAGAACCATTTGCACGCTCCAATCGATATTCTACGTACTTAGAACTAAAAGAGGAAATGGCCGCTGCAATCGACTTCTCCGAGCTCGACACGCGTAAATGTATATGAAAAAAATTAAGGAATTTCTATGAATTTTTTTTGTTTTATACTTTTAAATCTCCGTACAGTTCGTTATAGATATTGATATATTTGTATTAAGTATTAACAAAATTCCTTACTATAATATTTTACTCTGTCAGAAACTTCGATAATTATCATACGTATTGAAGTAATTTCATTGAAGCTAGGCGACGCGGCGAGAGCATAGCAAAATTATCTAATCGAACTTACCAAAAAATTTAAAATCGCTCAGTAAATACATCGTGTCCGCAACAAAATACAGTGCTAGGACCTAATCAACAGCGTGTGGTAATACTACACTTATAAGTAATTCTCAAGTTTAAAACAAGCTGGAAATACGGAAATACAATAAATAACTTTAACAAGACGAAAGAAGGGAAAAAATCTCTTAAACCTATAACCTACGTACGTAATCCCTTCGTACGGTCAACACGTTTGTTTGGCTTTAACGAGACACATATATAATAAAATATAACTTAAATAACAATATAGCAACAGAATAAAGTGACAGAGCTCATACACACCACCAAAAAATGCATACAGGCAAACTTAGAACCTACTCCATTTTTTGAAGTCGATTAAAAAAGCTGTGATTCGGCGTTGATATGATAATCAGCTCAAAGTACTGATTTGCAGTGACAAAGTAGAGGAAACCGCAGGCACGGCGACTGGTGAGTCGTACGCCGTTAGAGGGCGTGCGACTCGAGATGGTCTTAAAATCACGATTAACTTGCTGTGCAGTCTCTTAGCAGACGACGTTTATGCTTACAAATGCAGTGTGCGGTCAGTTTTGTGGTTGAAACTAGCCATATAAAGAATGCATATTGAATTTAACAACATGCATTCAATGCACTCCAGCGTATCCCTACTAAATGGAGAAATCTGAGGTCTAATAGGAATAGTCGCCTTCCATTGGATGCGGACAATCAAAAAATGAATATTGAACGTTATCGCCATGAAAACTTTGCCAGCGATATTAATTATCTTTCTTTAAATTGTAAATTATATAACAGAAATAAAGAAGTTTAGACACATTTATATGAAGTTTGGGTCAAGCTACCGACGTATTTATAACGTATCTCAAAAAAAAAAATTTGTTATTCATATACATCACGAAAGGAAAATTGAATATTCAAGCTTAAAACTAGAATTTCGGAGCATTTACAATAAATTTTTGGTCATATGAAATGGTATCATTTTGTATGTACAAAATAATAATGTGTTTAATTACATTGAAAATTAAATAGGATTAAAACGTTGCTTCGAGTGCAATGATTTAATGTAAGCTCATTTATTTTCACATACATATTTTGTAATTGGCTATCTGCTCGGTAGACGTGCGTAATACCTAGTATACTGAATGGTTGCATCTTTGCCTACTTGATTTCGATCACAAAAAGAACGTTAAGAAAGTCGACTTCTCTCAATGGACATCGACTGAATTCTCTGAATATTTTTGTCGGATATTTTTACGGTTCTGTACCTCGAAAGGCAAACGGAACCTTTTCAGGATCATTTTTGTGGCCATCTGTCAATCCGTCTTTTCCGTTTGTCAACACCATTTTACCCGGAATGAATCGTTATATAAATTTTAAATTATTTCAAAATACTAGTTTTCGTTCCGATGAAGACGTAAAATTCAAGATTCCATGTCAACCTGATGAAAAGATACGACCGTTTTGTTACATATTTCGATATTCAAAAATTCATTAATCAAAACCTAATCCGTTTACTTAGGGTCACGAGATTGTACAAAAAGCAAGGTCTGACGTGACGAGTAAAAAAATAAATAAATCGAAAATTGTCAATTTGTAGCAATATCTCGTAAAAGGTTTTTTTTTTGCAATTACAAATCATCTTTGCAGTTAAAGTTTCCACCGTGATGAAGACTGTTGTAGGAGAGAATAATTCTTACTACCCATTATAAAAACAGAAATTTTTAAATATTGAGAAAAGATTTTTTTTTGAAAAGACTACTCAAAAAGAAAATTACATAATTAAATCCGGCGAGGAGGGGTCTTAAAAAAAATTTAGCTTCTCTCAAAATTGAAGGAAAATCAAAGGGATGTGTCGAAGATAGAAAACCGTGAGGCGGCGCCGGCGTTAGTGCCGGCGCATTAACCGCCACTATCAATTACGCGCGCGCGCAGTAGGCGACCGGCCGCACCAACTTTAAGCCGACAAAGCCCTGTCAGGTACAATGGCATTTTAGTGCTGGGGTTGTCTTAAAAATCCCTTTCAAAAGGAAATAATTCATTGCGAATGTAGACTTACCTGCGAAACGAAGGGCTCACAATTTGCAGGTTTACTAGTTTTTATATTCAACAGAAAGCTTTGGTAACTTAATTCATTTAATTATTAAAGAACATTTTTGGAGGAATAGAACGTTATTCTTAGAGCCCAGATTGAATTTTTAAGATCCATAAATGTAAATGAACGCTAACCACTTTTGTGACACAAAAGTTAAAATGATTGTGAAAACATATAACAATAATACAAAAATTTGCAGCATTTATTACGTTACTAAAGGGTTTTTACCTATGTTACTATATAGATAGTTCATAACAAATAAATAGATAAGTACTTTATCGAACGTATATTTAAATGACATATTTCACAAAACAATCCAAGAGAATTACTGTTCACAAACGTGTACTTGTACCAGCGTAAAGCGAAAACGTTTTAATATATTTACAAAGGAAAATACATTTCGATGCGTTTCAATAATTTTTTCCGAGGCGAGGCTTTCACGTGCGCCCGCGGCGTCTCATAGGTGGCGCGTAATCCTGATGGATGGATGCGGATCCTTTGAAACCTGCCCAGGATCAAGAAGTATAATGACGCCTGTCGCAATTTATCAACTCGGACGGGCTCCGCGACTGATGGATCGGCCGCGTGCGCGTATGATTTAATAAAGGAATCGTGACGGGGGGACACTGGGCCTTTCTGAGCCATCATCACTTTTAGGATAATGTACCTTCATCGAGGCAAAGTCGGGCCGATATAAAGTTATACCGCAGTATATTTAATTTATATTAACGAAATTAAAAAGCAACTTATTTACCAGTGTTTTTAGTTCGGCTCACTCAATTCGATTTACCTAAAATAACACAGAAATCGTATAATAATACACTTAAGATCGACACTGTTCAATCGTATTTAAATACGACACGTACTGGACGTATCCACGGGTTCCTTTCACGAATACAAGCACGTTTCATTATAATAATCGACTTGCTTCCGACCACTGCAAGGAATTAGTGGTCGAAGACCACCTATATACCTGCGTTTACGTGCCTCTGAAGATTTTAATACATTGTTTAAACCACATTAGGAACACAATCTACAACGACGAAAAACATGATGAACCTCCTTAGGTATTGTGGAGATTTAACTGGTCTACCAGCACCCTGTTTGCAGGCCTTATTTAGTCTCTCGTCCCAAAGAAGCTTTAGTCTCGGAACGCTCCAAGAGTTTTCCGTTGATCCTGCTTTCATATAACAGCACATGAAATTTAATTTGATAAAGATTTAGGAGATATTATTATGTATTACATATGAATCCATTATCATATTAAAATTTCGTATTTGTCTCCCTTTTACGGTGCACGCTGAATTGATTGGAATTCCCAATACCTTATCAAGCTAAAAAAATTCTACACGTTAAAACTACACGCATGCTACTCTATAATACATTTCATTGCAAAATACGTTGAACAATTAAAACATGATATCATAACTGGACAATCAGATCAGTAGATAATGCAAATAAAATGTTAAAAAGAATTAAACGTGTTAAACATTCGATACAAAATTGATTCTAAATGTATGTTCTACCAAAAAAAATATATGACTTTTTCGATATTTTGATAATAAAAACGTTCACCATAAAATCTCCCCCGCGATCTTTTATGATAACAATCTGCGAGGGCGTGCGCTCGCCGTATGTAAAGCGGCACGCAATCCACTTATTCGTCCTCTTACCTGCTCGATTGTCGTCCGCACACGCCGGGGAGCGACTGCGCCGCCGGGCGCTGCGGAAACCGTAGAGAAGACCAGAATACTACATTATTTAGGTCACTATGAGATTAAAAATTCTGATAACTGCATGGCTTGGATCGGTTTCGCTAAGCGTTTGAGACGTTGTTGTTTGCGCACTCGCATTATTTTATATAGTTATCGATATACATGCGTTGGGCCGGACGTGATGAGTTGTAGCTCACGAGCTAACAGGATGCGTTATTCGCTACCGTTACAATAAAAAGGAAGTACTTGTTGGAGGCGCAACGTAACAAAACACAGTCACAGGGTTGTTACTATAAACTATTGTCGTGAGACAAGTTATAAATTACTTATACAAATTTATATCTACTAATTAATTGAATACAGATTAATCAATAGGAAATGTTTAAAAACATTTGAGAACGACAAACGAAAGTATGAAACGGATACCGGCCGCCGAGTTGTGAGTTTTATATTGTATGAAGAACGAACGGAGTCTCTAGGGTTGCCGTCTCATACAATTTGCCAAGGACTTACCTCTTCATAAAGACGGGGAATTTTTCTTTATTGTCGGGCTTATTTGAGCTTCGCATCTGAAAGGTTTACGTGTGTCGGCCTCCGCCGCCCGCGCCGCCCTCCGGCCGCCCGTGACGGCGCGCGCCGCGATCTTTACGACTTTATCAAACTTCCCCCGTTCACCTTTATAAGGCGAATTATGGAAGATTTATTCGAAATCGCGCCGGCGCCAGATCCGTATCGCGGCCATCTCCCACTCGGCCGGCGCACGTCGGCCAGAAGCAAACTTCTCTCCTATACCACATCTTAAATCCCGTTATCGTATAAAACAGAACATAAATTATTTAATAGAGATTTAATAGATCTTTTATTTTTATGATATTTAAATTGTTATTACACATTATTCACAAATCATTGCGAGCACCATCCGGTGTACTAAACGTTTGTACTCCAAAAGAGAATTGTAGATCCATAAAAGATTTACAAAATCAATGCGAAACCGATCATAATGAAAATACCTCTATACTAAGAACAATCGTGCAGTAAGAAAGTAACTTAATTTGTAAATGTTTCTAGTATGAAGTTGTAAAAGTACTTTTTTAGCAATAAAAATAGAACTTAAATTAGTAATAATTAATTAATACATTATTATAAATAAAAGATTAAAAATAAAATCTAAAAATAATCGAGTGTGAGCACACATGCGATAGAAGTGACACTAAGTATTCTGATTAATTTTTTAAGAGAATGAGATGGAGGTGAGAAATAGAGATAAAAGAGAGAGAGAGAGTGACATTAATGTACAATTTTTTTATTACTTAAAGTAATATTTTAAAAATAGTAAAGATAGAAATTGTTCGATTCAATATAAAATAACTTTTAAATGTGCGCGATAGTCACTGCGATCCATCAGAAAATAATTTGCTATAGATTTCAACGTTTCCCTTTTTGTATATATGTTGAGTAAATTAAGAATATAGTATACAGCATGGAGTCTAGTCTCCATGGTATTCAGAGGCCGTGTACGGTAGAGTAGGGGAGACGCAGACCGCTACGAACCATTGCATAAAGAGGAGACGAAGGATAGGGTAACTACTATATAGAAAAGCCTTCTATCTCATTCTCTCACAACGTAAAACCTATATATATTTATAGCCATCTCTTTTTCGTTACACATTTCGTTTATACAATCCAATTCACACCGTCCTAAAAGAAGTTTCTCTTCACTTATATAATTTATAATAATACAAACGCTTTCTGTAATAATAAAATACGCCTCAGTATAAGGAAATCGATTGGAAGTTACGTTAGCTAGCACTAGTATAAGGCAAAAAATGCGTGTACATCAAAAAACCGCAGGACAAAAACTTAAAATACGTAATTAACCACAAAACACAATGATAAATGTTAATTACACAACGTGTGGTACCTCAACTGTTCACCTGTGGCGGCGGACGCGTACGTCTGCACGCACGCAAGGACACACAACGACCCTGCCTTATTCCGTCGCTTCGTACCGCTGTGTGCGTCTCCCCCTTTACTCCGCTCGCGCGGCATCGGAATGTATAGCTCTCTTTCTCCTTCTCTCTTTCTCCTTCTCTCGACGTTATACCTTTCTTCTCTCTCATGTAACGAAAAGTGCCTACACGTGACACATTCTTAAAATTTTACTTTCAATTATCGTCTAATTATCGATTATCAAATTGCCCACTAAGAAAAGAAATTTCACGTCAATAAAATTTTAATAACAAATTAATAGTAACTTGATCCTTTTGATTTATAATGCCCGAAAGCAAGGTAGTATAGCCCCTATATTAACAATTGAATTTTGAATTTCTTGTGGTACATTCTTACTATTTACGTATACGACTATGTGTAACATAATTTTCCCTCCTCATTTATAATATGCTACCATTTAAACGCTTTTCTAACTCCCACTTGGCCGTTTTCTTTTTTATTTCCCTGGAATGTATTTGAATATAAATTCATCAAGATTTTACACAATACATCATGACGTACGCTACAATGCCCTGTACATTTAGCACCGATGAGTTACAAATTCACATGGATGAGGCAAACACAAAAATCAATACCAGGAAGCATTCTAAAGCCTCAGAACTAAATACAAACTACATTCCATAATAGAATCGAATATCTATCTTTCGCTTTCAACAAAAAATACTTAACATGTTTTTTATTCCTTAGTTACTTTCGGTGTTACTAATTTTCTTAAATTGCCCCTATGTCAATGATGAAGCAAATAAAATAAATTTAGCTTATCTAGTACTAGCTCAGTAAAACTAACAGTAAGAACGATTTTCTAGAAAAATAGCAAAACATCTATTTTTTTAATTTTGTACAATTATTGGTTGAAAGTGCTATGTTGGTACTTATAATGTGGCATTTGATGTGGAATATATATTACTCTATTTTCCGAGAATATAGGTGAGCCTGATTTTCTGTTGTCAAATGCAACAATTTATCGAGTTATTTAATTAGTCGATTAGCACTGATTCTAAATTTACAAGTCCTATCATTTAAGCAAAAAAAATTCACAATACAATGTGAGTTTGTCTACCTAAAAACATGTTATTATATTAAATTAAATCAAATTAAGCGATAGGAGTAAATTTTCTCTTCTCGTTTATTTGCAATACTATAAATTATATTTACAAAAGAAAACCTTAGTAATTAGGTATGTGAAATTAATCATTTAATGCAGCCATTTCCATTTAACTGCAATCGCGACAATTTACAAGTATTAATTCCATTACCATGACATTTTTTATTGTGATCTTATCTATGTTATCAAAATACGGTGCTATGTGAAATCTAGGCGTTACTTTCAGTGTGCCTAATTGTTAAAATTAAATTAAAAAAAACCTCAGACAACTATCTTCTATTACCTTCTTTAACGCCACGTCCGCCATATTGGATTTACTTCGATTTTATGTGGTAATATATAATGAGATTAGATGTTTCAAGGAAAGACAAGAAACAAACGTATTTATTAAAAACGCATGTTATATTTATATTCCTCTTTTCTTCGTAATGAAATAAAAGTATAATTCCAATATCTTTTTACAAGCATTTACATTGGGAAGTAATACTTTGTATAGTGAAAAAAAACAATGTGAAGGCACGAACAAGTTTTTGATTAATATTGTTGTACTTCATGCTTTCTTGCAGCATTTGATTTAAAAAAATACATACTTACATACACACATTGTCAAATTTATAGCTCTTCTCGCGGCTTTACCATAGTTACAAATAAGATAAATATCAAGCTACGTATCATTTTACATTGTATGGGATTACCTTATCCACCCAAAATATGTTCATGGTGTGTACGTTACAGTGTTGCATTCAGACACTTGTGAAAATGTACGTATTCCTTCTGCAGTTAAGAGGGCGTTAGTAGGTCTCCAGCATGTCCAGCATTAATATGACGCAGAAATATTTTGCAATTGTAGTAATTAATCGTATACCCAAATTTTCCCAGGATTTGGAAAAATTATATGATGATACAAAGTGGAATATTTTCCAATAAAAGTTTAGTAATTATTTTTCTATCCCATGATACAAATCAAACCATAAACTCATATTTGCCATCATTTTTAAATTAATATGTCAAGTCACATAATCGAATATGCTTCTCAAGTTTTAAAGTTTAATTTTTGGAGGCAAACAAAAACATTCGCTTTTGCTGTCAGAATGTAAATACATATTTTTATTTTGAAATGCATGCTTAATAGGGTGAGCGAAAAACTAACCTATCGAATTTATGGGTTAAAATGAACCTAATTACCGAGAAAAAAATACTCCCGAAAGGCAGGATTTTTAGCTCAATTTTAAAAGGTGTCGATAAACATTTAAAGTTTTCCATTTAAATAACACGTAAAAAAATCTTTTTTCACTAAAAGCACCATAACTTTTAAACCGTTTACGATAAAAATTTTTACATCGTGGATTCTTGTAGAGCATAAAATTTCCTAAAAAATCTATCTGAGAGAGATTTTTTCAATTCAATATTTCGTATATTTGAAAGCTTTGAAAAGTGAAATATAAAAGTTTTAATATAAAAATATTTTGTTAATTTAAATTCAAAAATTAATAAATATAAGAAGAACTGTTTTTTTTTTTTTGACAAATCTATATTATAAACAATATTTTTTAACAATTTATTCTATTTTATTTGAATCTATTTTTTTTTTCGCTGAATATAAAAACAGTTAATGAATAATGACTAAAATTACATATTTTGATTTTTCTTTTCATTTTTGTAATATATATTATAATTTCAGATTTGTTATTTACTAGTTTTTATCTTATTATTACAATTACCAATGTTCTTTTATTCATCTTCACTTTTTATATTCGCAGAGGTCACAATTAAATATAATATCCTAATTCGTTCTCACATTTAATACGTACCTAATGACACTTTATGTTATAATCCATTAACCTTTTTAGGTTATATCGCGTGCCGAAGAAATACGCTAGAAACCTTTTTTTCGGGTAATCGGTCAAAAAGTAATATTAACGCTATATTTGTTGATATTTTACAGAATACATTGTGTGTTTAAAATTTTCGAAAAATTGAATTGTTTTATATCATTTTATCAGCCCTGCTGTACTAAGCGCCTTAAACGCATCAAGAAAAGCCCGCACGAGCCTCGGGGCGGGAGTGGGGGTACGACGTTCACGCTACGTAATTTAATTTGTAGACAACCCGCGCACACGCCGGGCGGACGGCGCTCGCGCACGACAGTCGTTTGCACGGCTGCGAGCCTTATTTGTGTCGACAATTAGAGTTCACAAGGAGATTAATATGTTTTACGCGATGTGTTACTGTACACTCGAAACACTCGAAAAACTCACTTCATCTTTGAGCAGATAGGTCCTTCTTTTTCTAAAATGGGAAAGACCCAATAACAGAGTAATTATGGTAAAACAATATCGAAACGAAGAAAAACGATTCAATGAATCAGTCGCTTGAACGGCAGTAGACGTCGATAGTATGCGTACAATTAGTTTATTGAAGTGAAACTTCTAAAGCGACTTCCAATAAGGTTGCGTTAAACGTTTAACGCTACATGGAGGGGTATGAAAGCATTATTGCTTTAAACATTAAACACTCCGCTCTCGCTCTGTCTCTTTCTATTCCCGCTCCCCGGGAATAGAAAGAGACAGAGCGAGAGTGAATGCGTGGCACTCGAACGCATGCGCGTAGTATACCTGTTACAGGCCAGCGTGAGCATTAGCAAGTGTAGCGTTCAATATTCCAACGCAAGAGTGAGAGAGAAAGAAAGATACACAAAGGTAGAAAGTAGGAGAGAGAAAGAGAGTGAGTCGGTAGATCCCAAGCACATGCGCGTGGTTATTCAAACGTTTCGTATCTTACTTTAATTATCATAATCCCATTGTTAATGTTATAGATTTGAATATTTCTCTACTCGAAAATGATAATTAAAAGATGCGATCAATTGTGAATTGTAAGCAATGTTAACAAAGTTTGTGTTAAAGAAACAACATGAGTTCACTAAAAACACAATTTCTACCCCTTCCTATTTTCATTTCCACATTATGAAGTTTCACTTCTTCCGCCGGAGGGACTCCACGCACTATTTTAATTTTTTTTATTATGTGACTAGCTGGTCCGGCAGACCTTGTTCTGCCCTTTCTTGTGGGTGACTTGCCCATATAGTTCATGTCCGCATCTCCGTGAGCATAGACGTAGAATGATTTTTTTTAATTTTTTGTATCGATCGATGTCAATCTCAAGCCCGGTCCCGCTTTCGATTTCGATCGTAGTCCCACTTTTGATTGTGATTCCGATCTCACACTCATTTTCATCCCCAGTCCCCTTCTCAATTTCAGTCCCCATTTCAATTCTAATCCTGTTCCCGTTTTTGATTCTGTTCTCTATCGCGCTTTCAAATCTGATTCCGCTTCCAATCATAGTTCCGATTTGAACGAAGCCGAGGCAAACAATTCCTTCATGTTTTGCATTTTAATTCCAATTAAGCTGTCGATTCTGATGCCGATCCCACATTCAATTTCGACCCCGGTTACGTTTTTAATTTTGGACACGGTCCTGACTCTAGATTCTGTTCCCCGTTCCACTTATAAATTTAATGTGGTGCGAATTGGTAAGTGACATTTTTGTCAATCTGCCTTATGCCAATCAAGGAGCAGGGACCTAGGGAAATTAAAATTAGTGTCTGTGTGTATTTTTGGACTAGAGATCTAAAAATAAAAATTATAAAAAATTCCCTAAAAATACTAAAAAAAAATAATACTTGACAACTAGGCTACCTATTAGTATATAAATTATTTATCTCTCAAGTTGGACCAAAGTACACATAAATGCCAAGTTTCATAAAGATCGATTGAAGTGTTTTAGAGTTCATCATGGACAAACATCGTGACACTGGTTTTTATTTATATAGATGTGTTATTTTCGAATGAATAAAAATAAAGATGTGCCTGCCGATTATGACTTTGGCCAACTAGTCGACTAGCCGATTAGTCGTTGTAAAGAGGCCGACTAGTCAACCGATTAGTCGGCCAAGCCGATCATGGTTGCGGGGATTTCCCGACCGCTTCGTTTACAGCTGATTTGCGCGTAAGTCGCTAACGCCACGTGCGAGCATGTCGGAACCTGTTTTCTTTACTGCGCATTGTTTCTTGATTTTTGCTTTTGTAAGGGTCAGAGCAGTTCTTATACGTAAAAAAAATTTTGTTTGAAGATAATACTGTTATATTGTTCATTCACGTGAAATAGCTCAATTAAAATTTAATCATGTCAAAAAGAAAATTTCGTACATGGATGTTTTTTGAATAATGATTCCCGTAAAGTTAAGTGTAACCAATTCCAAGTGATAATTTTTCGTGGTGGGCAGGGAAAAACAACAAATATTACAAGTATGAACAACCATATTAAATACCGACATCCAACCCTGATACCTCAGTTCGGTTCTGCTATCAAATGTTCGACCACAGACTATTCTTCCCAGTCGTAAACCCAAGCAGAAGAACTACCTATAACAGTGCCTTCTCCGTCAACTTCAGTGTCATCAGAGGTCAGTTTATGTCAGAAAAGGCAAACAAGAAATATCGAAAATAGTGTTGCTATACAAATTACTTGAAGAGTAGGTTCGACGTGGACCATAACAAAGTCTTCACACTGGCTACATTGTTAGGTCCAAGATATAAGCAACAGTTTTTCTAGGGAGATGATCTTATCGCCATTAGGTCTCAATTTTTATTCGATTTTTTTAAAAATTACATGAGTGATGAAGAGAACGACAGTGGTAAAGATGATTTATAGAACATCTTCATCGACGAAAAATTGAAAACAATACAGAAACACCAACACACAGGAATTTTTAGCAATGCTAACAAAAATTTGCTTCAAGAAAAACAGAAAATTCAAGATAACAAGTCGACAGCAGCTTATGAACTCCAGTCCTACAGTACGTTACCGGTGATAAAGTGACAGATGACCCATTTCGGTGGTGGAGCCGCAATAATTATAGGTGTCCTGAAATGTCGCGCATCGCCAAAGTGTACCGTCGTTGTCCTGCAAGTTCCGTTTACAGTGAGAGGCTGTTCTCAGAGACCAGAAACGTATACGATTGCTGCCAAAAAGGACAGACACTTTAGTCTTTCTTCATTATAATTTACCTTTAATTAAAAAAATAGAAGTAAGTTATAAAAAATATAAGGGCATGATGACATTTTTGTTTGTTACAATTGTCTCTTTGATTTTATTAGATTTTGTGTTTTTTCGATATATTTTTTTCTGTACATCATGTACACGTAATCTTGCTTTGATATTACTTAGTTTGTTAATAAAAAAAAATCTACTCCTTTATTTAAATAAGAAGAAATAATTATAAATGTTTACTGAAGATAAGAAAATATTATGTTGTTTTGATTGTTAATTAAGATACTAATTTTGTTTAATAAATGTCATAGACATGTTTTCTTCACGAGCAAGTAATTTTAAAAACTGATTACCAAAGAAAAGGTTGCTTTGCTTTACATTTCAAAATGTGCAAGACTTACTATAAAATAAAAATATCAATGAATAATTAAGGTTTTTCTTTAATGTAATTCCCCTTCATACATATTACTGAGAAATACACAAAAAGTGAGAAATCGGATAGTCGTCGTTCTTTGCCGAATAGTCGCCGACTATGATAGTGGTCGGATAGTCGGCTCTACCGATAATCACCGACTAGCCGGCGCATCTTTAATAATAAACGATTCTTATAAAATATTAATCTTTGTCATAGAGTCTATAAAGGGTAATGAATAAAGAACGAACTGAGTTGGCACAATAAATTAAGGCATCCGACTTCTAACCAGAATGTACCGAGTTCGATTCTCAGTTACTTTTTGACTAAAGTCAAATCAACCCACTCGCTCCGTGCTTCGGGGACCATAAAGCCGACGGGCGTTAATGGCTTGAAACCCGCACTGGCCGGCGTAGACGGCTTAATATTTAAGCTTCTCAATTTGAAATAAAAAAAATGCGGACCCTCGGTGCGTAAAGCGCTTGGTCCCGCACTGGACCAGGGAGTGCCCGCGCACTCGCGATTCAGGCGAAAAGCCTGAATGCGTCAACTGTGGTCAGCTACATATGGCTAATTATAGAGGGTGCCCGAAAGCACCAAAATTCGCTCCGCCGAAGCAAAAACGGAGCATCAATAACAGGCCGTCGCGTGCGTCGGAAGGCCTAATCCGTAACGACACGAACTTCCCCGAACTAGCGAAACCTTCGCGTGATGCGCCGGCAGCATTCCGTCCCGCTCCCGCACCCCCCACCAATCCGTGGACGACGCGTTCTGCTCAACCGCCGAGCGCCACCTCGCGGCCGCCTAGGGAGTCTCAACGCTCCCCCCCGGTACCGCCGCCAGTATCCGCGACCGCGGGTTCATCATCGTTTGGAAACGATATCCAAACGGTGATGGCCGTTCTCCGCGCAGTTTCGAGCTCGGAGATCGCCGAGTTCGCGGGTCAGCTCCGAGCGTGCCGCAACGTAGAGGAAAAACTCCTCATTTTAGTTAGGTACCACGACCTGATGGTACGTTTAGAGTCCATCTAAATGTCTACACCCGGGTGTAGCAGTTTTCCCCCTTTAGGTGGACGTTGTAAACCAAAGAATGTCACACTTCTCTCGTTTAACGCGAACGGGTTACCCAAAAACATTCCCGAACTGACGATGTGTATGTCGGAGTACGGTGTCGACATCGCGTTGATCCAGGAAACATTTTTAAAACCAACTAGGCCTAGAGCCTGCGCCATCGCAGGCTACGCTCAGTTACGAACGGACAGGGACGCACGCTAGGAGGGGTGCGCCTCTACTATAGCCGCTCGCTCCATTGCTGTCCCATAGATATTCCGCCACTTATAAATATGGAAGCTACGGGCTGTAGACTGGCAATGACAGGTCATCGAACTCTCGTCATAGTCTCGGTCTACTTACCGTCTCCACAACCGTTGCACCGGCGCGACCTTAGAGCCCTCCTTGCCCTAGGGGATGCCGTCATCCTCTTTGGCGATTTCAATTGTAAAAATCCCAGATGGGGTTGTCCCGTATTAGATTACAATGGAAATAAACTCGATGAACTCCAAGACAGACTCGAATTCGAAATAATCGCGCCCTCTACGGCGACTTACTATCCACACAACGTAACATACAGGCCGTCCACGATAGATATCGCGTTGACAAAAGGAGTCGCTCTAAATTTAAACTGCATCGAGACTTTAAATAAACTCTCATCCGACCATCGGCCAGTCTTATTAAAAATGGGTCCACCCGACGGCGGGAGACCCAATCTCACTTGTAAAATCACCGACTGGAAAAGAGTGTCGACCGCGCTTGAGAAAATCGACACTCCGCCCCTGAACAGCATTCCTGACAATATTCGTACGACAGACGAAATCGACTCCGCCATAGGTGCTCTTACCAGCCACATTAGGACAGTGGTCAAGCGATGCGAGCGTGAGGTTCCGGCATCCTCGGATCGTCGGAAGTTTCCGCCTGACATTCTTGAACTGATAAGAGCAAAAAACAAAGCTCTGCGCCGCGCGAGCGCATATCCCACCCCGGAATATAGATCCAGAGCGTGGGCTCTCCAACGCGAAGTGAAAGCTCGCGTTCAGGAATTCCGAAATGAGAGTTGGAGCGACCTCATGGAGGAAATTAGACCTTCGCACAAAGCGTTTTGGAAGATCGCAAAGCGCTTAAAACGGAGGGTATACCTATACCCCACTTAAAGACCCGACGGTTCCACAGCCCTCGACGACGCGGAGGTAGCGGAGTGCTTAGCAGACTCTATCGAGACTCAATGCTCTCACGCTTCACCTCCGCACGACTCATATCAGTCGCATCGAGGGAAGATGTTCTTCAAAAACCTCCCTCGAACCCCGAGACGATCTGACTCCAGTCTCACTCAGCGAAGTCCAAACGCTGGTGAAATCACTGAAAACCAGAAAGGCACCGGGCCTCGATGGTATTAGTAATAAAGCAATTAAATGCTTTCCCCAACAGTTGTTAAGTCTACTGGTCGCGATTTTTAACGCGTGCCTCCAAAATTGTTACTTTCCTCCCGTCTGGAAAGAGGCGGAGGTAATAGGTATTCACAAACCAGGGAAGCCGCGCGACCTCCCTGCCAGTTATAGACCGATCAGCCTCCTGAGCGGTCTGGCCAAACTTTTCGAGAGAGTTCTTAAAACTCGTCTCAGTGATCACCTCCTCGTGAAAGGTCTTATCATTGATGAACAGTTCGGTTTTCGCCCCGCCCACTCCTGTCCGCAACAAGTCCTCCGCGTAGTAGAGTATATTTTGGAGGGCTTCAAAAATAAACAAAAAACCGTAGCTGTCTTCTTTGATGTAGCCAAGGCCTTCGATAGGGTATGGCACGCAGGTCTGGTCCATAAATTGTACTCACTCCAAGTGCCAGATCGTCTAGTAATCATTATTCAAAATTATCTCGCTAATAGACATTTCACGTTTAGGCATGAGCGTACTCACTGACCCGCTTAATCAGAGCAGAGTCCTCAAGGCTCCCTCTCCCTCTGCTGTACTCCGCATACACCAACGACATACCGCGCCCGACGTCCGGCGTCCAACTCGCGCTTTTCGCAGATGACACCGCGCTTTATTACAAGAGTAGGAATAGAACCACCTCCTACCATCCGCCGCCTCCAGAGTGCCATTGATGAGTTAGATCAATGGTTCCGACTCTGGAGAATAGACGTAAATCCTGAAAGTCGGCAGCTATACAGTTCAAGTATAGCAAGGGTAGGAGTAACTTTGTTGTCGACTGGAACACTCCCAACTTAAAAATGTTGAACGCGAGAATTCCGTGGCAACGGTCCTATAAATACTTAGGTGTCACGCTCGATAGAAACCTCCTCTTCCGGGAGCACATCGCGCGTGTTAGAAAGACTGCGCTTTTCTACACAGCAAGGCTCGGAGCCATGCTCGGTAGGAAAAGCAAACTATCAAGACGCAATAAGCGCACTATATACAAAATGTGCATAAGAACGGTGATGACATACGCGTCACCAGTCTTCGCTCACGCTCCGACAGCACTGGATAGGCTACAAGTTATACAATAAATTTGGTCAGCTACGGATGCACATTGGTGCGTCCGTAATTCAATTCTACATAGGGACCTCGAACTCCCCACCTTATCAAAGTACATGAAGGACGCATCGAAGCGATTTTTCGACATCGCGGGATCACATCCCAATGCGCCCTTCGAGCGGCGGTTGACTATCAGCCGCCGCCTCCCACCCACCATATCCGTAGGCCACGGAACGTACTGCTTGATCCACCTGACGCTCTTACAGCGGCAGTTGATAGCCTTAATGACGTCAACGACACGCATGACTGACTTAGAATAGGACAGGGCATTAACCTAAACTCCCTTACTCCACTCGGCCGCCGCAGACCGCTCCCGGCCGGGCAGGAGGAACGGGAACCGACCCGTGACGGATCCCGGTGACATCCTATGCCGAGACGTCACCCTTCAGGAGTCGTCCATAGGGCATGTCACGCGCCGTCGGCACTCGCATGTGCCGTCCGGCGGCACTCGGTGAAGCTATAGAAGTCATCCGACCGGTCACCAGACTCGTCGCCTGACTAAATAGCATAGCCGATCACCGACTTCACTTTCAGGGGGAATTTTTTAGTGGGTTTCAGCCCCACACTACCCACGCGTACGGGCGCGAGGGTGTGCGGGATAGACATTTTATACCCCCTCCACGTCGCAAGTGGGAAACAAAAAAAAAAAAATAAATAAAAAAATTAAGGAAGGCTATGCCTCGGTAATCAAATAATTAAAAAGCTGACACAACAGCAACTACAAAGAATGCTCAATGTCATACTTGCTGTGATATGTATCTAAACATATTTTCTGTTCAACTATTATTAACTTTTCATAGTAAAAAAGTAATAAAAATGAACAAAAATCAAGTATCAATTTTTAAATATAGTTTAATTGGCGTAAAAAAATTAGGTGTTCGATATTAATCATCTAATTTTATACAGCTAGCTATTCGTAAACGGAAACTGAGAACAATGTGTCTAAGTAATTATGTATTAAATTTACTGTCAATAATTACATAACAGTATTAGACTCTTCAAAACTAATCAAGTGAACCAAACTCGAGGGTCTTCCTAGTAGCCGTTGTAGTGTCACTTTCCACCTCCTGGTTCCAGAACCACATCAGCTCGATAGCACCGAACGATGTTATACATGGGTAATATGTCAAATGATGCAAATGATTCGAAAGTATGGAAATGGATTACAATTGAGTTGCGATACCCCATCGCGTTCACATTTAAATACAATCTAAGTTAGTGTAGTAATTAAAATAAGGAACTTTACATTTTGAAACAAGAAATGCCTCAGTATTCACCAGTTAAATAATTAAAATTTTTCAGCTATAAAGCGCGCGGTACACGGAAAAACAATTTGATAAAAAGCCTCAGATTCAAAAGAAAAAAGGATGTCATCGCATCCGGTCATACACCTGCTGCGAGTTTCCCCGTGGAACTTGGGCGGGAGAGGGCGCCCAAGTTGAGCGACGGATGTTGTTATCGGGCGGAAGCGCTCTGGGCGGCGCCCGCCCGCGGAGGCGCGCAACCAACTTTTAAATATGATAATCTGCAGGAGGAAAAACCGTTAATTATGTTAGGTACGTGTACTAGGCGGCTGTTATATTGTGAGATGCCAGCGCAGATGCGGATGTTTGGATATGAGAGAGTTTTTTTTAAATTATATTATTCATTTATACCTCATTTATCGTAATTTTCGGCTAAATCCTGAGTCGTAAAATATTTTAGATGAAAAGCATAATAGTGTACCACGTTTACATGTTTTAGTATTGATATACACATTTCACAAAATTTTCGTTTTCAGAGTTTTGTTAATAAAAGGATTTTTTATTTTTAATATAAGCCCTTCACGAACTGATCTCAAGCAACAAACAGCGATACATCACCGATATAATGGCGTACCGGACAGGAATATACAGCAGAACAAATATTTATTTTATATTATCATTTTGATTATCAACAGCTTTTAAAGTGTAACTACGTTCTTTTACCAAGAATAGAATCGAATATTTTCCATGAAAACGAACTTGGTAATACAGTTTATCAAGACGGTTACTCATATATAGGTTCTTTTTTTACACTATAAATTTAATTAAAAGATGTAGCATGTATATAAGTGTATAAAAACGCTTTTTCTCTTCTTTTCTTTCATAAAGATAATGCTAATCGTTTATTATGAAATTTATTTTACATAAAATCACTACTCGTGTAGTAACTCCACTCGAGGTAATGAGCGCGCTCCCCACAAGCAGGCGCGGTCGACGCACAATAGCCAATCAGCGCACGACACGATTAGATTTAGATCAAACGACAAATTGCAGGCTCACCTTCGTCGAGACGCCGCCCGCCGCCCGCCGCACGCGCAATCTGCGAGCGCGAGCGCTGATTACAGGACGCGCCTTTGATTGAACACCTTCTAGGTTTCATTGAGTGTTATTGATCAAGCCAATTTGTTCACGATTCATGGCTATACTTTTTCTAGCTATACGAACGTTTGCTGTATTAGTTTTGCTTTCATTCGAGCCAAATGAAAAAAGCAATTTGTTCCATTCTTTGGAGAGCATGCCTTATGCCGTCGACCACGAACCGTAGCATAGGTTGATACCGTACGTGATCGACGACGTTTGCGCCGATGACGACTGGCAGCCCTCAAGTCGAATTTGACAAACGTGGTGGAATTAAATTTCGAAAGCTTCAACTTTAAACCTTATTTCAGATTTTAGAAAGGAGGTGCCTTTTTAATAGGTCACCAAAAAACGGGCACAAACATGAAGCTATTCAGGAAGCGGAATTGAAACCGGGTCTAAACAGCGATAGAACGAAAGCATTCAGATCAGCATCAGATCTAAAACATCCGAGATCAGAAGTAAACAGAGAATCAGGATTGTCATTATCCGGGATAAGGGGATCGGCATTGACATTGGGGACGAAAATAGAAGCGGAAGTAAGACAGTGAAACCGATTAGCAAACTACTAGTTGTTTTTATGTTACTGTTAGTTTTATTCTTGTTTTTCTTCTTATTTATGAAAATACAAAAATTAAACAATACAAACGGCAGACTTCTCACCTTCATTTCTTACACAGAGTATATTTTTTTGGTATGAAGGATCTTATAGTCCAACTTAATGGTAAAACCTATAGTATATTTTTATGTGTAAACACTAAACGCAAATTGGTGACGCGCATTTGTCCATTTTCAGAACTCTGCGACAAAATTAATAAGATGAAACACTTAAAAAATCACCTGGGGGTGTATACGTCTGCCTTCTCGCAGTGGTTATATACATCAAAGACTGATTTACGGAAAAGGTCAGTCTTTATCACGTTTTGAAACAGTTATAAAAGTACTTAAAGCTATAAATAAAGAAATAATACTTTTATTGTAAGATTTTATAGATAAAATGAACAATCAATTTCATTGCTTTTATAAATTATCGTGTGAAAGACAACATGAAAACTTTTTGTAAAGCACGTTTATAAAAATGTTTAAAATTTTACACATTTAAACACTGTTTTTCAATTGTCGTCCACCAGCTCGTCTTCAAAAGCATAGCTTGGAAATTTTCCAAAGTTGGTTCCAATAACTTCATGCAATTTTATTTTTACTATTAATAGATAATTATGTTTATGGAAATATAGCCACTATTATTTTGAATATTATTACGTAATGATGTTTAATATTTAACGATTTTTGTTAAAAAGATGGGATCAAAATATGTCGGGTTTTTATGCTAAAATTATTGTATGAAACACAAATCGAATTATTACTATAATACCTGTCTGAATATTATCCATTTCGTCTTGAAAAATTCTCGAATTGAGTTCACCGGTGGTCATATCGCACATCATTTTTTTATCCACGCATACAGCAATGTATATTTTCATGTTTAAAAAAAACCCGAGATACTGCAGTGTATATAGGTCTATTATCTGACAGCCTCGCAGGAGATTCAAGATTCTAGCACAATTCTACAAAAATATTTAATCTAAAAAAAATATATTGTTTTGATACTGACCGACCCTCTCGTCAAAAACCTGTACTTTCTGATGATCTAGATAGCCTTAAAATTTAGCGTTTCGGCAGGTGTTTTAGCACAAGTTAAAAAACAATACCGAAAAGTTTATTCTAACTCTTAATCCTAAAATAGTAAATTGCAGTTTGTATTGTTATTAGCTTTCCGCCCGTGGCTTCGCCCATGTCAACGTAAAACGTGTTCCTTCGTCTTTTATGTTGAACATCTTTTCTCTTTTGAGTTGTAATCCCGATACAGTTTCCGGTCTCACACTCGGTTTGGACCCCGGCTCCACTCCCTGCTTCGGCTTTGGTCCAGACTCGCTATTTTGCTTCACGTCTCGCCTTCAATTGCGATACCGCTACCGGTTACAGTCTCGATTTGCTCGAAGCCGGGACAAATGCTCATATCAAAATAAAATGTAGACTAATAATAATGTTTCTTTAGATAATGTAGCTTTCTATCAATGAAATAATTTTTAAAATCTTTTTCAAAGTTCAGTTCATCAGTAAAAAAAACGCGGACGAAATCGAAGACAAATGCCAAAATAAGTGGCATAAAAACCTTCTCAGGAATGCAAACACACATATACGTATAACCTTCCTATAACCTATAACCATAACCTTCCTGGTTTTCGTTCATACTACGTCAAGGCCTATAAATTCGGACAGATCTACATACATGTTTATACACAGTTAAGATACAACACTCTTTTTAGAAGAAGATTATGAACGAGATGAGGACAGGAGTTCTCTACCTCTCATTCACAGCTAACAAATGGAAATGAGAATAGCACGCCTAGCGCAGACACGGCGGTCAGATGTTGCTGCCTCAGATCAGCTGTCGATTCTGTAAACTTAAAACCACTCAGTCGATGCCGCTACGATGTTGGAATTGCGTCGGGGCGAGAAGGTTTACAGCCGCGCGCCCCGGCTTAATACTTTTATTAACGTTCATTAATGATATTATTTTTTTTTTATTTATTTTATTACGTTAAACGTTACAGAATTGAGTTCACAAATATGGAATACATAATATCGAGCACATAAACATAAACATTGAATACATAAGAATTGAATAAACTTAAACTTAAACTTTATAGAATTGAGTTGCTGGTAGCGGGAGATCATAAACCAATGAGGAGTAGGACGCGAGCTGTCTCTATCTCTCGCTATCACGTATGAGCAGGCGAACGATAGAGAGTTTAATATGCAGATCGTAAGTATGTGTATATATACCTGCCTCACAATGCATTTAGTCGCAGTGAATTAGTTTGACTACCAACAATCTAATTCTGAACTTGTGTATATATTCACTATGTGGGTACCTACACTTACGTGGTATGTATTTAGATATAATTACTTTTCGTGGCACTTGAGAGTTTCTGTTATTATTTTAAAGTGTGTCTCTTTTATGAGAGCATTCGCACATCTGCGCACGCTTCGCAAGCGCATTACACTGACACGTACATTTTTATAATTACAAGATTGTACAGCACGTCCGATCTTAAATCTACATTTTTGTTGAAACAAACGTTCTTATCTCAGGTTGCGGCGCCATGGAGCTGATCAGCAAAAGTCGTACGTGACACAAAAATGATAAACTCTGCCTCGGTACTCTCTGTACACTATCTATGCTCATGAGAGAGAGAGAGAGAGAGAGAGATAGTCATCCTACTACAGACAAAGCGCTCTAAAAGAGTTATATCGAAAATAAAACGACAATGTGCACAAGCAAAATTATTCAATGCGCATATTTATAACTCATTGTAGATTAAACAAGATTCACTACATACATCTATAAAAAGTTATACGCAACTTATTTTTATTTTACATAATACCTTGACCAACATTTATAGTGAATATTTGTCGAATACCGTAACAAACTTCTAACATAAAAAACGTCTCACGGTATCCACATCTTTTTTTCTTTAGAAATGTACTGCCTTACGACTGAAATAAATAAAACGACAAAAAGCAATGAAGTAACAAAAATAAAAATTAGTGTCATAACTTCGCACGTCTTACGTGAAGGTTCAATCCTCCAGATGTAGGAGCGCCGCGGGGCCGCCGCCCGCCCACGGCCGGCGGCGCGAGGTGACCCCGCAGCCCCTCCCGTGCACTAATGGAAAAGTTTCGTTACTTTTTTGCCAGCTACGAACTGATAATAACGCGGCGCCGCGGTCTCGTCGCCCATAGTTCTGGTTTAAATGAAAATAAACTTCTACAAACCATTATAACATTATTATAACACTTAGTAAGGATTCGGGCCCGAAGCCAATATTGGTAAGTTGTGAGAACATATTAGCAAATGCCATTTTTCATACTTTTTTCACTTATTCTAATATCATCGACATTTGTCGACACCGACACTTGTCGGGAAACTTGAGTGCATTCGTTCATTTCTTATGGAGTAAAATTTTTTTATGTGCAACTTGAAATTAAATGAAATATTTTGGGCGGAAATAAAGTTCACTGAAACGAATTTGTCGCCAAACCAGAGATATTCAGATTCAGCTCGTAACCGAAAACGGCAACTTGCTAACGTCGACTATGTTAACCCCTAATATAATTATTAATAACTAGCTGTTCCAGCGGCTCCGCCCGGGTAAACACAGAAGGAATTCATTCAGCCGTTATATAAAACGATATCTTTTTTAATTATATTTATTAATAATTATTTAATTACTAACTGTGCCCGCGGCTCCTTCCGGACGGACATAAAATGACTTCTTTAGTTTTTTTCTGTTTTGTGTTCTCTCTGTACGCTGTATATAAATTGTTTATTAATAAATTATTTCAGTAATAAATATTTTACTAATAAAGGTGTGCATCGCGCTTAACATTTACATAAGCACTCATATTTGTTTGTTCGCTTACTTTCTATGTATTTTATATCACCAGGTTATATCACAATTACCTCAAGACTAGCTATAAGCCCGCGGTTTCGCCCGCATAAACACACAATACAATGCCCCATCTGCTCTTTAGTATTCATAAACATTGTTAATTGTGCTTTACTAGATGCCATTATAAAGTATTTTTTTTTTATATCTGTATCTCGCAGCGCCATCTAAAAACATGTCTGGTAACAAATATTTCTATCGGATTTCTAAACTTGAATTAGGAGACGAACAGTATCTCTTATTTGCTAGCAATTTTGCAACTACCTCTGAACAAATTTTCATTTTAATCACTTAAGTAGTCCAACGGCTAGTAATTTTCGCACTTATAAAATTTTCACGATTTTTTTTCCCACACGTGCATAGAGTTTAATAAATAAAAATAAATCCTTCTCCATTCTCACCGTGAACATTTCTTATTTACTGCTGTTAAATTCGTAAATATTGTTTTTTACAAATAGAAATTGTATTCAAAAGCAAAAAATTACAAGCCAGTCGGAACACAAAACCCTCCTCACCTTTTTCTTTGATAATCAAAACACCTCCAAAGGAAAGAACCTGTCGGCCGGGGGAAACTCCATTCTTCGATTTGATTGCGCGCCAAATTAAAGTGGGTGTTCATGACGCCTGCCATGGAAATAGGAAATTTTTCAGAAAAATTGTGCTTGAAAGCATAGACATTTTAGTGATTTTTTTTAACTCGTTAACCTTATAATACGTTTGCAAATTAAATATTTTAGCTACTGGCTAATAAAATAATTTGCTGAATTAAGAAAATGGTGGTAGCAACCACGCACACCAGCCATGTACTAAAACATTGATTCTTTGAATAAAGAGTTCATTGTGTTTATTGAACATTTTAGGTTTTCATGAAAAATTTATTTTTAAGTAATTATTACATATATTACTTAAAATAATTTTTAAGTGAAACAATTTTACAAATTACATTGCAGTTTGAAATGTAGATATTTTTAAGGATTTTATGTGTAATAATAGCGATTTATTTTCAAATAAAATTCTATATACCAATGTTAAAAAACAGAAGGTATAATTTTTTCTATTGCGCGCAATTTATTTTAGTTAATTTAATTATTCCATTAATAAATTTAACCTTCGTTTCAATAATAAACTCCAGGCAGCATCTACAAAAACTTTTACAGGAATATCAATAAACCACAGCTATGCAATAAATTAACTACCAATCGAAAAATAGATAAAAACATAATTAGTGAAATCACCAACCATTTACAAAAGCGTAATAAATATTTTCTTTAAAGTGAAAAATATCCGCAGACGCATCAATGATCATTTCCAATATCATCACAGTAACACCAAAAATTGCGATATTTCAAAAATATTAAATTACAATTATAACATGTTATTTCACAGATACAAAATGATTACGCCGTCGCGTCGGCGCAGCCAGCTCGGGACTTTATTAATTATGCCGCCGGCGTCCTGAAACATTTTAATTTCAGTTAATTTCGGGAGCTTAAAGCAAAAGCCGATTGGAAAGTTGTCGGCCCTGCGCGCCCACCTGAGCCGCATCCAAATCATTATTAATTTTCCGCCAATTTTATAGCATCTTCTGTCGTCCGCTTTTAATTATCAGCGTGAGCTTTATCATACGGAAAACAATTATCTCATCATTGTTTTTGTACAATGAACGTCTGTAGTGCCTACTTTTAATTGCGTAGATAGTAATTTAAGCAATATGATTGCAGATTAAGTTGAAGAAGGATAATGTGCGCTGTTTTTCGTTTTTTTCTAACAGTTGTGGAGCATTTATATGATGCATAACGAGCAAATACTGGCAACAGGCAAAATTTTTAACAACTTTAGCGTTTCAAAATTCAATTTTTGTGCACGGGCAATAAGAGATAATAAGAATTTGATAAAGCAGTTTCATCAAACAGATAGCTTGTAATCACGAGTGACACTTGTAAAATTTCTCTGAGCTAAGCTTAAAAAGGTATCCGTTTCTTAAAACCACAGGCGGCTGCAGAAAATATATTCATTTTGTAGTTCGTAATATTTACGTAAGTTTAATTATTCGAGGTGAAATCTTTCCTGTGACTGAAGATCCGCGGCATCGCTACTCAAACCTATGGCTTTTGTAATGTAAATTTCGATTTGTCAATGAACATTTGAGACACACTCCGGATGAAACACATTTAATACAAGATATGAAAATAAACTGTCCTTACATTA
Organism: Eumeta japonica; assembly: GCA_005406025.1. Classification (NCBI taxonomy): domain Eukaryota; kingdom Metazoa; phylum Arthropoda; class Insecta; order Lepidoptera; family Psychidae; genus Eumeta; species Eumeta japonica. Next base: position 702,415 of record BGZK01000036.1, on the reverse strand, counting down.
TAGTCGGCTACAGAAAGTCAGGAATTCATTAAAAGGATTCTGTTCACATGTAATAATGTATAATATAAAAAAAAATTAGGTCCCTGAAGATACACAAAAGTTACCCTTGTATACAAATTTAAAATCTTTGTTAAGCAGTTACTTGGTAAGAAAGGGATTGGTAGTTAACGAATACCTAGAAAAGAAACATTCACAAATACAACCAGACAGACTTCTTACAGGTTTGTTTCTCTCTGTAATAGTTATAGATATGCATATATATGTGATTGTAATTATATAGAATTAAATTTAAAACTAAGTACTCCCAAATTTCTTGAGAAATTGATCAAGAGGTACAATGGTAACTTAATAAATTCGTATAATATTTTAACACATTTAAAATGTTATGTTGTAACCTATGAAATATATGTTTTTAAATTTCAATTTGTATTTAAATTTCTTTTTGGTGTTTTACTCCATCACACTCTATTTACGAATGAATATCAAAATATATACACATGTATATACTTGATGGTCAATTTTTAGTGTATACTTGATGGTCAATTTTTAAGAGTGTTATTGCAAAGTTTAAAGTGAAAATAATATTTTGGTATTTTTTTTCGTATACATGACTAAGGTTTTCTTTTTTGAAAAACTTAATTTTCTATATAAATATAAATGAAATTATTTTTAGATATACTGTCTGTACAATCTCTTAATTTCTACACGATCCAATCTACATATTTTTTTCGTGATTACTTTTTTATTCTTAAAATTTTATACGCACTATAAAATTTAACATATGCAGGGATATAGTATACACATATCAAATTAATACACTATTCAAGCAAAAAGAACAAACATCCCAACTTTGTAACATAAAAATTGATTTTGTAAAACGCTGAATCTCTGAGTTCTATAAAATTAAGAATCGAAATACAAATTTTAAAATTTTGGAATTTTTGTACGTAATTCATCACCAATTTTTTCCCCATTTTGGCAGATTTTTTAAGAGGGTCTGATCGAGTCTGTATAAATACAATTCTTCAAGTCTTTAATTTTATTTATTTCAAAACTCTCAAATGAAACCAGAACTCCAATATTGTTTTTATAACAGACTACCTATCGAATATATTTTCCAATCGAAACGGTTTTTTTTTATTTTCTCGAAAATCACTTTAATTTTCATAATTCTAAATAGACAGTCAACTGAGCACCATTCATCCCACTATTTAACCGTTTGAAGTTACAAATTTGCCAATATCATTTCTTACTTAGACACTTACGGTGTCGCTTATAGTTACAAGCGGAGCCTCCCCTTCAAATTTCAAATCTTCTACTCCTACTCCAAACTTTTTCCTATGAAATTTTCATATCATTATTCACTCTTGAATTTTCTAACTACATTTACAATAACACCAGTGTTGCCATCTAAAATATACTTAAATTTTACAAGAACTATTATTTTCAGCATTGAAGTACAATCGTGTCAGGTTTCGATCACACCACTGTAGAGGCAGACCGTCCTACAACCTTTTTATTTTAGACAGAGGAATATAGCCCTCTCGCTGACCGCCGCCAAAAACCTGACCGGCCGAGGGGTGACCACGTCCAAGACCGACGGCTTAAGTAAAATTATCGTAAAAACTTATCGACCGATCGCTCGTGATCAGTTTTTGAACCACACGCCTTTACATTCGAAGGCGACGCGCTGACTAGTTGGCCACTAGCGCACTTGTAATAACACTCGGCTATTATAGATAATCTACGATAACATGGCGCGCCCCTCCATAAAATATCGCAGTTAAATGTATGAGTGAAAGAACAAACAGAGCCCCGCCTAGCCTTGCGCAGATGTGTGCGTGTCGCTAAACTAAAACAAATCTACGGATTTTATGCTCAACTGATTGTGTCGCTAGTTGGCTCATTGTTATAATATAGCTCTGCATAAGCGTACTCTATGAAAAAAATGCGTCCTTACTGTCGCACAGCTGTGTGAATTATGACTAGTCCGACGACTAATTTGGTAAAACTCAAGATGTTGTGAGTAAGGATAGCATAAAAATGAATATTTACTTTAAATAAATTAAAATATGTTTATTTCAAAAAGTTGAGACATTAAAAAAATTTCAAACATAAGCGTTATGGGTGCTAGCAATTTGAGCCTGCATCAAAATATGTTATGGTTATGGGAAAGCTTAGTTAAATAAATCGTAATTAAATTTTTATTCCGAACTAAAGCAAATCAATGCTCTTTATTAGCACTAGATATAGAATTTTCATCGCTATCATAAAAGCTAGATGTGTCGTTATCAGATTCTGAATCACCTACATAAATAGTAAATTCTTGTTCATCATCATAGTCTTTCCAGTATTTATTTTCTGTCTCTTCGACATGTTGGCAAGTTTTATCCCAAATTGTAACATTAATCATAGCTAAGCGTTCGTTAATTAAATTCAGGATGGACGTATAGTTTTGGTCGATATTTCTGTTTGCTACATAGTTTTTAATACACCCCAAATTTTTTCTATTGGGTTTAAGTCTGGGTGGTATGGAGGCAATCTTAAAATATCAATATCATTTTCTTTAGCAATTGCATCTATGGCATAATTTTAGAGTTGTCCTTATGTTTTAAAATAATGTCGTAAAGTTCTATCTTTTCATATCTTCCCGAATTCAATATTTTTATAGGTAAGCCACTCCTGCATGTCCGCTTTCTTGCTGTTGGAATTGGGCACTTTTTCCGCAAATGTGTTATGATAAGACGCGTTGTCCATAACGATAACCGATTTTTGGTATATTCGGAAGTAATTGAGTTTTAAACCATTTTTGTAATTTTCGTGATTCATGTTGTCATGGTAATCACCTGTTGTTGAACTGGCCTTGTAAATTAAACATGCATTTGGGACAAATCCATTTTGTTGCCAGCATGAACTATAATAATTCTAAGCCCTTAGAAATTTTTTTTTGTGCAATAGATCCGTTCTCATTTGCCCATGACTTGTTTTGTACATGTGTAGTGTGTATGTAACTCTCATCTGTATATACAATATTTCTCCCTTCTTCTCTATATTTTCTCAACTGCTTTAAATATTTGTACCTAAGCATTTGTATGTCATGTTTCTCGCTAAGCATTCGGCGATTATCATCAGTATTTATCCATTCATACCCTAAATCAAACAGCAAACGTCGTAAAGTTTCGATACATCCTTTATAATTAATTTTCTCGTTCAATATCTTCTTCAAACTTTTCAGTGTAGGAAATTGCTTATATTCCTTATGAAAATTATTAATAGTCCGTCTTACTACTGCCATATCGAAATTATCGATATCTCGTCTCAAGCATTTGCGAGGTTTCTTCATCTTATGTGGTGATCTCAACACCGCGCCAGTTGAATCACTTTCTCGTTTTGCTTCAAAATTCTTGTAACGGTTCTTTCGCTTACTCCCACAGCTTTTGAAGTGCGCCACCTCGCATCGGTTACGCGCTCCACACCATTTTCAGCTTCGAACTTCATTCGTTGGTACACAGTAGCTATAACTCCTCGAGCCTAAAATAAACAATTTTATTTTAAATATCTACGGCTACAGAACACGTGAGATAAAGCAATAAATAACAAATAAAAGTTTTACCTGACTATGCATTACTTTTTTTCTGGAATTCTCCATGTTATACTTTTTCTGCATTTAGTACTTTCGTATTGTTGACCGACGCGAAAACAATAGCTCGACTGTCTCGGACGATTGCTGGCCCGTTACTAAAGACGAATACTTACAAATACATACACAACGCCTTGTTCCGATATTGTTACTTACACTAATGTAATAAGTTGGAGGGGCGCGCCATGTTATCGTAGATTATCTCTACATTATGTTACTTTATTTGGCGGTGAAAAATTGATAATCAGATATTTTATATTTGAAATTCCACAAATGGTAAAAGTTTTCATTGAAATAATAGCAAGCTATCCTATTAATTATTTATACATATTATTTTTAAAAGTACACATGTCGGTTTTTGTCACGCCTGTCAAAATTAACTCGAATACGGCTTCAATTCAACCAAGAACTATCACCACCCAACCTGATTTAATGTTAGTACTTCAGTATACTAAAAATCTTTTTGGTATTTATAAGGATCTTAGCAATTCTGGTCTATTAAGTGCGTTGAAGCTGTAGTAAACATCAACTTACTTCCGTATGCTCATCCACAAACAAGTTGATTATGTATGATTAAGTTGACGTCTATGTAACACTAAGATAGCTTTTAATATTAACGAGTCAAATTTCAATAAGTTAAAAAGTAAATAACCAAGACACACGAAAGCTTGACACAAGGGAATATCTTTTTTTTTATTCTAAAACAACGTAAAAACCTCACTAGCGATTACTGCTTTCCCGACATATCTGGCAAATTCGGATATATATTTCTGAGTCTGCCATAAAGAAAAACAATACATTGTTTTAGAGCTAACTCAATATTTCATTTAATCCAATAATATAATTGTTAATACACGTGTAATCCTAAGCCCACGACCGCGCTAAGGCGCGCCGCGCGTGCGGCGGCACGGCCACCGCCGCGCGGTCATGGGACTAGTGAAGCACTCATTTTGAAAAATAGTGTCGATTGTAGTTCGAATTGACATAAAGCGTTTTGATTGGAACTCTGATTTGTATAATATTTTAAAGTAAAAAAATACATATTTAAAAGTACTTCGCATAAATTTTGTTGAATAACAAATTTTGTTCCTTATGTTTTTTAAAACAAACGTAATATTTATTTTGACATCTTAAATCAAGTAGAAAACTTTTCAAAACAAGGTAACTGAAATTCAAGAAATACATACTTAAATACTAAGTGATTTTTTTGCTTTTAGAATATATTTTAATATTAAAACAAATAATTTATTACCAGAAAATTAAAGTTTAAATTTACAATTGAATAATTTTCAAATACGACTTTGACAAAACCCTATATAAAGAAAAAAACTACATAATTCGTATTAAAGCGTTTGAATATAGATGCAACGAAGATTATACATAATTATTTTTTATGATATTATGATATACCACCCATTAGGTTTAAGAGCTGGTTTAATCTATCGACGCTGTAAATAGCAGCACATCACTACAAGCGACACCTTAGCGAATACATTACCGGGCAGGGTCCGTGCCGGTGAATCTAATCAAGGATCTGACGGATTAATATCAGCCGGTGGATCCGCGCCTCGCCCCCGACCCCGCGGCGCCCGCGCCGGCGGCGGGACATGTCGTTTGTCACGGCCGGAGTGATTTGTGATACGAACTTGCGAATCGACTAGATTACAGGACAATTGATGACCACGCAACCAACTTTAGTGATATAGGTACCCGAGAGATGTTATCTCGTTACCTATCCAAATTACAAGATCCATTAGAGTTTTCGTGCTGTGTCCGTTACAGTGAACCATATGCATGTGCGAGTTTACAACTTTATTTATTTCTACAAAAGTATAGTGATTTAGTAAAGTTTCAAGGTACAAAGACAGCGTTCATTTTCCTTTTTGGATACACGTAAGTATCTTGTTGGGTGTCTTCAAAGTTGAAATTCAAATATCTAACATAACAAGCTTAAAATCGGTTTAAAGCCTTTGTAAGTGATAACATGTTAATAGAATGACATCCTAGATTTACATAGACAACTACAACACAGATCAATACTAGGACACACAATAGTGCACGTTATATCTGTAGATACCGGATCAATTTTTTATGTTGCTACAAATCATCATTATTTTATAAAAGGAAAGGTGATGCGTGAGTTTCTAAAGTGCACCAACTGCAATTCATACGCATACTCATACGCCAACTTCAAACGCATTTTACATGAAACATTGATTATATGTAACAAACGCTATACATCAACGCACAAACACCTCACTGCAGGCCGCACACTTTATTTAAATCTTATGAGACTTACGAAGTGGTATCGCGTTATACATCACCACACCGACCTAGTACTGATTGGTGACGAGCGACCACCTTCCTGGCATATGTTACGAGCCAGTTTGGTCTGTATGTAGGTTTACGTCTGACATGACACCGACTAGCAGTGAACATGATACACGAGAAAAATGAAGAGCATACAGCTTTAGCATTGTATGTGTGCTAATGTATTTTAAATAAAGGCACATCGTTTATTTCATGAAATGCATTTTCATTGTATTATTACGTAATAGATGTTAAAAGAGCGAAATTTTTAATGACAATATTTTACTGGGATAATTACACATATTTAATAAATAGTTTAGTAAGCAGATAATTTTACTTTCACGTATGATGCTATGTGCAAGTCGAGGCCAACTGCTTATTGCATTGTACATCCTAAGTCATATAGTTATTCGAGACACATGCCACTAAACTAAATTAGAGCGGTCACCCCAACTCAATTTAGTGAGTCATGCTTAACTTTCACCATTAGCTTTTATTTCTTATGCGTTTGTATATCTTTAACTTTATTTGAATCACATCGTAATCCCTAACTTTCATATGTCATGAAAAACCATTTTTATTTTTACAACATCAACCTTTCTGTTTTATATTATAAGCTTTCATAATATCTTCTTTCCGCAAAAGTATCTAACAAAACTGCACCCCTCTTAAAGTCAGGTGTCTAGACGTTTTATCTCGAAAGAAGTTCTGAAAAATCTCTTAAAGTAATCGACAGAGAAAATTAATGTGGCGTCACTAACTCGCCAGTCGCAACTTTGTAAAATTTCTTTCTTAATTTTTACATCCTTGCAAGGTGTTACACTCCGTAGAGATGTGACGGCACTGCAGTCGATATTTTATAAGAAGCGTACGAGTTAATAATTAAACGTTATAAAAAGTCGTACAATAAATTCTTTGAAATATATTTGAGGAAACTAATTTGGTACATTGATCTGTATGAAATGGTTACTAAAAAAATTAAAAGATTTGAAACGAACATCATTGTATTTTTTCATAAAATAAAAATACAATAGTAACTTATTGAAAAATTCCTTACAACCAAAAAATAACTTTTTTACCTATTCTTGTTTATATATATATTTTGTCTGGGTGTGTGTTTGTCATAAGTATATTTTCTCACGTAAAAACTATTGAACGTATTGGTATATGACTTTCACCATATGATGCAAAATCATTATAGATAGTCATAGCATATTTATTAGATAAAAAATGTAATTGTATGTTTGTATGGCTCTTTGTCATACTATATATATATATATATATATCAATATTATATAACACTTTTACTTATATTATGTAAAAAAAAAATATGAAGGCCAGTAAAAATTGTATCAACATCTATGACCAAGTCTTCAAAACAGCTATTGGAATAGCGGGACCGTGATCGGATCTAACAGTGGAACCAAAATTGACACCGATAAGAGGCCCGTAATCAGGATAATAATATTGACATCGCGAACGACTGATATTAAAAATAAAGGTATTCAATTTATGCACACGCAAGCGAAACCAGGGGCATATTTAAATCATGAAAGAAAAATTGTTGCTGTATATTAATTTACGCCCAGCAAAAGAAAGTTCTCTCTACTTCATCTTCCTCATTTCCGTGCATTCATGAAATTAATCCCACACCGTCACATACCGAGAGCTTAAGTGTTATGCCTCAAAAATAAATTAAATTCTCACGTAGCAGTTTATAACATTAAAATTTCCCTACATTGAAAGTATTACATCTATCGATGTTACATATTGTTTTTATTTTTCCTATAACCCATATCCCTTTCCTATAACTTATATCCCATAACTTTTGTTACATTACACACGGGATAAAATCACGCTTAGCAAGTTTTTTGCTCAATCGATAGGACTCGTTTGCGAGCACATCACTAAGCCCGCCGACCGCCGTGAACCTATTAATATCTCACGAAGGGAACTTTTAAAAAGTGTTTCCCCACTTTCCAGCACGTCGGGAGGTATCGCAGGAACTGCTTACAACACCTCATTAATTACTTGGCCCGACTTTGTGGCTGATGACATTTTTCGGAAAATTTTCACCGCGATAGCATAATGAATTTGTGATGTACAGTGACCTCCCGAAATGTTAAAACAATATTTAATGAATTTAATATAATTTCATATGGGAATACAAAAACAACAACTTCTTATTTTGACGTGTTATTAATAAAAAAAAATACATTAAATGTAATTATAAAAGCCGTTTGCCAAGAGGAAGCGCCTGTCAGGGGCATAGACTTTAATTTCCTGTCTAACGAGTCTGGAGCATTCATGATTAAGCTAGGCCCGTAGATATCATGAAAAAGCTTATGTTTTAAAATGTTCTAAATATTTTACTTACAGCGATTTCAATATTTTCTTGTTTTAATTAAAATATTTTTATCGCTAAACAAAATGATAAAAAAGACTTTTGTAATAGACGATGCGGACAAAATCATAATCTAAAACTTGTTAACTACTAAAGCCTGTAGGTAACAAGTCCCTCAATTTAGTGTGATGCGCCTAAACACTGCTGAGCAATATCTAGCAACGCCTGAGATTAAAATTTTTCTATAGAAATGTCCTATGTCCGTTTTATAACTATATTTTTTAAGTTTCTTTGAATAGTACTTACTAATACTTTACTGTAATAGACTACGCTCTAAAGCTAATATTAAGTAAGAAAACTCATTTTCAACATTACTGTCACTTAATGACTTTTTCTTTCAAAACAACTCTCAGTGCTGTTTTGGTTTTTCTATTTTTTATTATTGACTTAAAATATATTGATGTGCTGGTGGGAAAAAAAATACCGTATTATAGAATTCTATGAAATTTGCTTGGTCAATAAACTAATATAAGAAGTTGCATATCTAGGCTTTTTCTTTACAGATGACTTCAAGTATGAGATAGACATTTAAAAGAGATTGAATGGAGTGAATGGAATTCCAAGCGTTTTATATTTATAAAAAAATATTTAGTTTCAAATGTGACTGTCTGTATATAACGGAGTTCTGATTTCTATACTTACGTGAATGTATTATTTCAGAAAAATTAATATAATAGATATACTAAACTGCGGCAAAAAGTCCTTAAAAGATAGATGTAAGAATTTCAAATGAGATAACGGTGTGACTGAAAAGATGTGTTCCTAAGGTGGAAAATAACACCATGACCAAATTGATGTGCATTCGTGCAACGCAAACTGGTCACATTTAAATAGTGTAAGTAAAACTGTTTTTAGTTGTTAAATCATGGACGCTGTAAATTAATGAATAATCACTTATAAGTCGCCCCCATGATTTTAAAACAAACATTTTTTTAATTAAGACATTTTTACCTATTCTATTTCATTTTTTTATCAAAGCGTGTATTTTCTTTGCACCGCCAGAATCCAATTAGAAAAAAAGGCATACCATTTAAAGTGGGGAAAGGAGTTAGACAAGGAGACCCGCTATCTCCAAAACTGTTCTCGGCTGTTCTGGAATCAATATTTAGGTGACTGAATTGGGAAGAACTCGGGATCAACGTAGACGGTACATTGCTGACACACCTAAGATTTGCTGACGACATAGTGTTATTCTTCTAAAACACCTGAAGACATTACAAAATCATAGAAACCTTACTATTGAAAGCGAGAGGTCGCCTAAACTTAACCCTGAAAAACGAGAGTGATGAAAAATGGAAACAAGACCGCGATAGAAGTTGAAACACAGAAATTAACAACACTGATGAATATGTCTATCTAGGACAGCTCATAACTTTAAAGAACTTATGCGTGAGAAGTAAAGAGAAGAATTACTAATGGCTGGAGAAGTTACTGGAGCTTGAAGAACCTATGAAAGACAAAAACTTCATATAAGCATCAAAAAGAAACTGTTTAACACGTGCATCTACCTGTCCTTACGTATAGCTGCCAATCATGGACCTTTCAAAGGAAATAACAAACAAACTTGCTACTTGTGGTACGCTATGGAAAGGTGAGTGTAGAAAGAGATCGACAAATTGAGAAACTGTGCCACAAGATATAAAACAAGCACTACAGATATAACTTTGAAAATCAGAAAACTAAATGGGATGGCGGGACATGATCAGGAGTCATAATAAAATGGAATAAAGAAAGATAAGATGGTACCAAAGGAAGGAAAAAGGAAAAGAGGCAGACCACAGAAAAGATGGGATGATGACATTAAAGAAGTGGCAGGTGCGATGTGGAACAGAGTGGCTCAAAATAGATCAGAGTGGAAAAGGATGGAGGAGGCCTTTGCCGATTGATAAACAGATCTTCAGAAAATCACCAAAAAAAAAAATTTTTAGTAACATATAAGAAAATTTTCATACTTCGTTTTTACATTTAGTTTAGACATTTATACTTTCCATACTTTGTTATTAGGTTAAGATGATCTGAATAAAGGCTATTAAAAAAAATAATAATAATATTTTCTTTAGGAAATCATTAGTTTTTGCACTTTTGCTTGTAGAAGCAAAAACTTATATTAACTACGGACTCTTCCACAAAAGTGTGCACCATCGTGGTCACCCTAATACCATTCGGTCTTCGAGACGCTACAAACCGTGACTCATATGGGAACACTAAACTAAGTCCACTAAAGCGAAGATAGTATGGTCATCTTTTGTCTCCATCATCAGATTCGGCCAGGATCAGTAAATTATAATTCGACGACTCAGTATCTGATTGTAAGACTAAATATAAAATCGTTCAAAAATATTAAAGTAAAAGGTGAATAGCAATGAAGCAAAAATATCTCTAAAAGAATGGTACCGAGTTGAGGTTTGTTGTTTGTGTCTACCACTCTAGGAAAAAGGTATTTATCACGCTTTAGTGGATTAGCGAAATTAGTTTCACAAGTTTGCCATGAATGTTGCCAAGTATATACAAGGTTGTTAGTCTATCGAAATACTTTGTTAGACACGGATAAATAATGTATTTGATCCGTAGGTGTCCAACACGAAAGAAAAATATTTTCTCTAAAAACATAAAACGCTATATAAATTAAAAATTCAAAAGAAAAATAATGCACTTGAGAGAACAATCAAAATTTCGTAGTCAAACTTTGCCCACTCCGTAGTAATACTGCCGCATAAAACTGGCGTCAACGCTGGGGGCGCAATCACGAACCAGGCTGGAGTCGCCCAGGGCTGCGGCGATGCTCTATTTATTGTTTACGTTTCGTGTTCACCTGCCACTGTTCTAGAGCTTTTATTGAGTCACTTGTGACGACTTAATAGTGAGATTTTATTTTTTAAGACAAAACACTACATACTATCTTAGGAAAATTTTCTATTCAAAAATCGTAAAAATGTATCTGAGGGGCGTTGTCTTACATAATTATTTGAAAGCTTACTTCTTTAAATCAACGATTAACTGATTAACTATAATCTTATGCAAATCTAATCAGTGATAATTTCAAGAAGGGCTATATTTTAAATACCCTCGACCAACGACCTTGCAAGAAGCGTTTGATGGTCATCAGCGAAGAGAGTTATGCAAAGACAATACTTTGCGATTGAACCGATTGAACCGATTTCAACAAAACATGCGACGTTCGAGCTGCTTTTATACAAAAAAAGATGTTATTTTAAAACTATTTTTTCAAAAATCTGGAAAATTATTACGAGAAAACACTTTCCTATTAAGGTTGCTTTTATAATATATCTCAAAGAAATGAAACTAGTTTGATGAAGGTTATTAGTATTTGTCTAATTCTAACATCAGTCAAGCCCTTTCGAATAATCTAAAGTCGATTCCGATCGGTCCATTTGTTGAAAAGGCGTTTAAGGTTTTCATAATACACAAATGCGACAATACTCTGAAAATTACTAGAAAGACTCCGATTTTTTTAAATCGGACTGAAAACAAGAAGTTCCCTAATTTTCCAAAAGACTTTAAACTCTTTTTTACCGAAAGTCATAAAAGAGAGAAATCATTTTGATTCAACGTAAAATGTTTACACATTTTCATTGAATGTTAAAATTAAATTTATTTATTTGCCTTCGGTTCGAAAATACTATAAGAAGCAGAACCGACATGAATCTTTTTTTTGAACTGTTTCCCGTTTTCATAGATAAAACTCAAATCTGTTACATCGATGCCCAAGTATTTTCTAAATAGTCATTAAGATAATAGTAACCTTCTTTTTTGCTAGTCGCGCTTTAATATTTTCTTAGAGTTAATTATTACTAAATACTGTTTTCCTTGCATTAACATTATTAGTCTGAATCGAGTCAACAAAATTTCACCCAACATACTCCTAAGTTTCTCGACAATTGCAATATTATTCGGAACTTGCGATATGTTATTATGCGCTTTTCTTCAGGTTTTGTGTGTGAAAATGGTCTCTTTAATATTAACACATCATTTCCTAAATACCTTTACGTCGCTTGTTACTTTTACTTCATCCTTTTTCCACTGAGTTTTAATGCAGTATATCACTAGACACAATTAATCTATTTGATTACAAAAGGCGTAGGTACAACGTATGCAATAAATAAATGAAAAATAAAAATCCTGCTATAAAACCAGAAAAAATGCAATTGTGATTTTATTTATACACCAATTATAGAGATGCAATCGAAGCAATAAAGGTCGATAAGTAACAACCGATCGATAAATAGGATTTGAGATAACGTAGTGCCGCGCGCCCCGCGCCCCGCGCCCCGCACCTGGCGCGGCGCTCATCCCCGTAATCGTCGAATTTACGACAAACATTTGCCAAATAGCTTTTTTATCAGAGAGCCGTAATAACGCGCTTGTCGATACGGCCCGGGGCGCCCGCACGCGCCCGCACGCACCAGCACGCGCCCTCACGCACCACACCGTCTGCGGGTATACGCAACTTTTTTCGATTTTTCGTCACTAGAATTTTTTTCGGCTCCAAAATTAGACAATGTGGATTGAGTATTCTCCCAGCCAAAATTATTTACTTGTAATTTGAATGCATCGCCACAGTCATATGGATTAATTTCTCACCTACTGACCAGGACATCTACACTTTTAATATATTTCGTTGCTCAAAATCAAGTATTAACTTGAATTGAAATGGCGTATACATCACACGGTGATGCGTCGAGATCCTAATACGGTGGACACGTTTATTTCTTCTAAACTTTCTCACATTAAAGTAGTTACATCGATGTGGACCAATATGTGATAAATAATTAATCGGAACAATGACTTCAATATTTAAATAGCTAGCACATCATTTGAAAAGTTGGATTATAATCGTGGAGTGCTAAAATATTATTTTAAAAGACCCAAAAATGCAAAACGATTGCATTATTTGACTAATTCAGGTCAAAGTATAGAACAACTGGGTCGGCAGGTTAGCGCATCGTGCAGGGAGCTGAAGCCTGCACCTGACTCGACCTAGATCGTAACGCGCTGACCGCGGCCGCGTTATTGACACCGATGATTTTAACTGCTCTAGTGATGTGCTACAGCTCGCTCGAATTAAGCGTGATTCAGTTATCAAGCTGCTTAAACAAAAACCACTATCTACAGTCGTCATAGTTGCAAATTCGACGCTTATATGCATCAATTTTAACAGGTCGTATTTTTCAACGGGCCGTCGCGTGCAAGAAACTATAAAAACCGACTAAGTGCGTGTTGGGCTGCGCATAGTGTATGATTCGGCAGTCTCGCGTCACAATATGCAGCCTTGAAGGAGGCTGTTTCTTTGGTACTATAAACATATTGATTGAATTACGTTTAAATAACTAACAACTTCATCTGAGTCCTTTTTAATGGATTTGTTTGAAATTTTCCTTTTCATTTCTCCGAGTACATTTTATAAGTTGGTCGATTATAAGTCATTAACTTGTAAAACCTAGTTAACTGCGATAGTTTTTCTTTTAATTACTTTTCTGACGTGAATGTTGAAAAACAACCATTTAGCTGGCAGGGGGGACACTTGACTTTAACAAAAATTAGCATTTTGAAATCAATATTTCGCAAACCGAACCCTAAATCGAAAAATAGTTTTCACAAACCTGCATATTTTTAAAAGAACTTCCGAACCACACCCCACACTGGATAAACAAGAAAAATAATCATCCACACATTTGCGTGTAAAGGTACGTATTTAATTTTATTTATTTTATTTTATCGCTTTGCCGGAATGATTAATATGTGTTCCTATGCTGAATTATATTACAGCTCTGTAGTCCCAAGAGTCTTTTTGCTAAGTCGCGGACAGACAAACAGACGGACTGGCGGAAAAAGCGAAATTATAAGATTGCCTTGTTGACCGCAGAATCCTAAAAATTATGTCCTGTCTGGAACAAAATTAGCAATTTATATCTAATTAATGTGATAGTAACCCTATCCATTCCGATTCCAACCATGTTCTAACCCTGTCGCTATAAATATAATACTTGCCTCGTCAGAAACTATAAAAATGAGCCAATATGTCGAGAGTTTATTTGCTTATATTGCCTATACTTCTACTTTATCACAAGTAATAGAAATCATATTATTCCTAAAGAATTTTACTAAAATAACAAAGTTGTTGAAAACTCTTACACTGATTAGAAACCAATTGAGAATAATCTAAAGGAAAAGTAAAATAAAAACTGTTTATACAAGAGTTGTTTGTATTTTATACAATTATACAATCGAGTGGAATTTATTGACTAATTATATATATATATATATATATAACATTATATCGTACTTTGCTAATTTTAAGGGCGTGAAAAGATTTAACAATATTACTAATATTCCATATAAAAAAATATTTTTTTAATACTGCGGTATAATTCTCTCACAATACTGATTAATACTTTAAAGCTAGTTTCTACTGTAACTTCTGCGGTTATATCGTATTTACTGCCCTGGCGCATCGAACAATCGAGTTTATATCGATACATGGAATGATATCAAAACATAAACTGGCTCGGGCACCGCCCTACCGCTTACATAGAAGCAGCGATCACCTCCGGCTGGAGTGGCGGGTTGACCTAAAACAGGCCGACAAGGGGCGGAACACTACAGTTTTCTGGGTCGCAACGGCAGGTATTCCATCGCAGTTTGAGTATCGATAATATTTTAGTAGAAAATATTTAATTTGACCATTCAAAACGGTGCCACTGAAGCTAACAAGTATAAGTTAATATAGGTGATCTAACCGACGTAGCAGATTCTAACTAATAATAATAATTCTTTAATTCCTCCGCAATTGTTTAAGAATTTAAGATGAAATTACAAAGAATGTGTAACAATAGGCATTATTGTGGGTAACTGAAACTTAGCCTAGGGTAAACTTAAGTAATTGGTTCCATACCCTGAGCATCGCAGTAATATGTAATACAATGCCCGCCATGGTTTTTTTCTGTCGATAAAATGTTTTTTAATGGTGGGACAAATTCATGACGGCGCATTCAATGGTGCCTTTTATAATTTTTTTAAAGCACTTTAGTACAACTCATTTTAATATCATTTATAAATAGCTGTGGCTGTGGCTCCGTTCAGGTGACCTACAGAATTACCGTTTATTTTTTTTATAAATAAAATATAATTTTTCTAGCGTTTGT
The DNA here is from genome assembly GCA_005406025.1 of Eumeta japonica. NCBI lineage: Eukaryota > Metazoa > Arthropoda > Insecta > Lepidoptera > Psychidae > Eumeta > Eumeta japonica. The sequence goes on along the minus strand of BGZK01000036.1, from coordinate 686,898 downwards.
TAATTATGAGACAATTAATAATAAGACAAATATTTTTAAATTAAATTTTTAGATAATTAAGTTTTTCCGTTTATTTTTTTATTTCCTATACTTTAAAAAACATATTTTATTTATATCAAGGCACCTTTGTATAGAATATTCCTCAATTTATTTATGGGCACAAGTAAGTTTAGCGCCGTAGACATCTGGGGGTTAATTCAAAGACAAAAATGCTAATTGGAGATCAGTCTTAGAAGATAGACATATGCACAAGTCTTCTATAATTTAGCCAGATAACATAGTTATGAATTTATAAAAACGTAAATCGGATAAATGGTTCTCGCGTGAAAAGGACATAAACCAATAAACGGATAGAGGCGATAAGTTTCTAATATGTTTCGATGTAAACTTCTTCATTCATATGAATTAATTTTGTCATTTACACACTTTATTTGTTCGTTGTATATTGTGTATCTTAAAAGATTACATTTCAAGAAGGCGGCAATGTAATTCTTTTCCTTTTTCCCAGTCAATACTGAAAATTAGCAAGTCGTCTAAATAGATGTATGTAAACTTGTCGGTAAATTTCATCAGTATATCAATAAATGATAATTGCACACAAAAAAAATATATTCATGTGCTTTTCTAATTTTATGTATTATTCTATAATAATAAAGATTAATTAACTGTAAAAGTTAATATATTGAAGTTTGTAAAACAAGGTCATATAAATTGATTGCTTAAAAGTGCTATCTGTTAGACAGTAAAATGTATCCAAGGGTTTTATTTAAATAGTGCCATCTGTAAAATTTTAACTCAGTGATCTATTTCAACAGCTCCATCTGTTAGATGATAAAATTTGTTTTAGTATTTTATTTAAATAACATTCTCTGTTAGGGGCCGTCCATATATTACGTCATCGATTTTTGCTGATTTTCGACCCCCCCCCCCCTCAACAATCATCTATCGTCATTTCCTAATGACCCCCTCTCATGAACTGACGTCATTTCCAGTTTGACAAAATTAAAACATTTGCGGATTTGAAAAATAGGATAACATTTAAACGTTTTGTTATTGAATCATCTTTTTATTATTGTACTTTGGCAATGTTCATTAATATAATAGTTTATTCTTCCCTATTCTATACATATATTTAGTTTTCTTTGGACAGTCCCGGAGTTTTCACCCATTCTTGCAAATCCTGGATCACGGGCAATATTCCGTATCCTCCCCATATTCATTTTGGCTCGAGTACAATATACCATTGTACATTTAGGAGTAACTGGTATCACAACAATGACGTCAATTTCGAAACGCCTTCCCCCCTTCTCCATCATTTACCGTCATCCGCAGACCGACCCCCCCCCCCTAATTTAGAATGACGTAATATATGGCCGGCCCCTTAGATCGCAAAATGTACCTCAGTGTTGTATTTAAATAGTGCCATCTGTTAAATGGCAGAATTTATCTAAGTATTATATTTAAATAGCGCCATCTGTTAAATAGCAGAATTTATCTAAGTATTCTATTTAAATAGTGCCATCTGTAAAATTTTAACTCGGTGATCTATTTCAACAGCTCCATCTGTTAGATGATAAAATTTGTTTTAGTATTTTATTTAAATAACATTCTCTGTTAGATCGCAAAATGTACCTCAGTGTTGTATTTAAATAGTGCCATCTGTTAAATGGCAGAATTTATCTAAGTATTATATTTAAATAGCGCCATCTGTTAAATAGCAGAATTTATCTAAGTATTCTATTTAAATAGCGCCATCTGCTAGATCACAAATTTTTTCTCAGTATTTTGTTTAAATAGTGCCCTCTGTTAGGTCACAAAATTTATCTCCATAATTTACTTAAATAGTGCCATCTATTAGATCGTGAAGTTTACCTCACTAGTTTTTTTTTAAATAAGCCCCTCTGTTGTATTGTAAAATTTAACTCGGTATATTAGAAGTTTATATAGACTATACCCCTCCCCCCCAGCCCGCCGTAACCTATACACAAAATCACATGTAGTACATTTGCGCGCCGGGCGGTAGTCGCGATGGGAAATCAAGGCCTGGCAACGGCGCGTCAACGAAAAAATTAATACTCGTGATATGTCACTACACCTCCATCCCTCTTGTGATATTCCATGATTTTTTTCCATGCACTGAACATATCTATATGACAATGAGTATGTAACTGACCTATCGACGCTGAACCGCTTATAGTTTATCACATTATGAATACAAAAGTGTGTTTTTTTAAATGTTATAAAGCCATAATTTCGCATTAATGTTTTTCAATTATTATACTTTTTGATATGAATACTCAATCATGAGAATTTAACATATACTTTTTGACAGTTATAAAATGGTTAAGAAATTGATGATATATAACACTTTTATCATTTGATAATCCAATATCCCATCCTTGTCATCTATCCTAACTACCCGTATGCAATACTATTGATACCAATAGTCTTTTTTTTATTTTTATAACCAATACCACATTTTTGCTTTCCACTTTTGTATTACACTATTTTTCAAGAATACTTCAGCTACACAAAACAATTAATTACCTATTGATGTTATAAAAACTATATTTTTGTATTTGTAACTAATGAAATTAAAAAGTTATGCAAGAACGGCTCTTGCCAACTGCAATACAGCTAATTATTACTGCAAACTCATTTGTACTGCTAATATACTATATATTACAATAAATTGAGAATGTATTTGTATGAGAATATAAGACAATGGTAAGGTAATAATGATGGTAATTCCGATTTGGTTCAACATGATGGTTTAGTTAGGTCAATATAGGATAATTCTCATTTGACCTAAAAAAAAACCTTTATGAGTCAGATGGAGTGAAATAGAGTAATATTTCTATTGTTCACTAATGCCCCAACAAAACAACATGTTCAACTAAATCGGGACTACCCACCTTTTTAAAACTTATGAAAAAAAATCCAACTGCAATTGAATCAACATTTACTCATAAACATCAGTCTCAAAGGCAACATTTATCACGTAGTAACATTGTTTCCGATATCAAAATACATAATTTTTTTAGCAACATCTAATATAAAATAAATGCAAAAAAGTTGTAGCTTACTTTCTATTTTTGTACATAGTATAAAAATCTAGTCACTGTTTTCCATTCATAATACATACATATACATTTATAATGTTTTCCATCATTCATATACAAATAATATAAAATAGGAATTACTAATAAAGTAAATCTACTCTAACCATTTGTAGTTCACTAAAAATGAAAATCAGTTAAACCCTCCACGGTTTTGCTGAAACTTTAGAGAAGGCGACTATCATGAAGGAGGAAGATACACACTTAGCACATTCAGAGTTAAACTCTACCAAATATCAATGCTAAGTACAATAGAAACAGAAGAAATTGAAAGATGAATAACATATTCAATATCCCTATAACATATTCAATATACCAAGTGGTATATTAGCCTAAATTTCATAAATGTCCTAATTAAATTCAATTTTTGCAAATTCATAGCGTAAATTCCTAACTTTACACAAGCTGATTTTAAATAACAGGTGATTAAAATTTTCTCATTAATATCAGGAATATCTAATGAGGAAACCTGGAAATTTACACCCATCTATTGTCAAAATACAGTCAAAATATAGAATACACATAAGCAACTACAGCTTGGACTCGAGGAATTTTAGTTCTTTGTCTTCAGGAAGTTTTTTGAAGTAACTCTCTACATAATCATCTGTGACTTCAGCCAAACTCTTAGGGTTCCATTTGGGGTTGTTATCTTTATCAATAAGGAGTGCTCTTACACCTGAAAAGAATTCATAATGAATTATGATCATGAAATAATGAATACACAATTAATTAATTTCAAATTAATCATATAGACTACTTTCTTTCTTTAATATTTGCAATAATAATCCAAAATTTTAAAATGAGAATTAGATATATTGAATTTGTGTATTGGATTTAAAATAATTATTACAAACTTTATTTACCTTCAGGGAAATCATGATTTTCAGTGGCTCGGCAGGCTATGCGATACTCCATACGCAAACACTGTCCAAGCTCCAGTTGTGCACCTCGCTGCATTGCTCGAAGAGTGATTTTTAAACTGCCTGGACACATATCACTTAATATCTGTAATGTTTATAAAAATCTGGTCATTTATATGTATGTGAGATTTAAAGTTTCAAACTTTGTATTCCACTAAAAAAAATGCAATATACAAATAAAAAAAATGGAAAGTTGCTTTTAATATTTAAACATGGCTATTACATGTAACTTGACTTATTAAAATTATTGAAAAAAAATGATATCTATGTATGTAATAAAATCGTAGATGTCGTGTTTGTACATTAGATTTTTGAAAAAAAATAACTTGGAAGGCGAAAGGCATTAGAAGACAAAAACAATTTTTTTTATGTTGATTTGTTAACTAACAATCAACAATTTAACAAATTTTATTTTATTCAATGAAATAGTGAATTGTCGTTAACAGCATGATTGATCAATATAAAAAATGAAGTCATTAATGCTATTTTTACATGGGCAAAGCCGCAGGCAAAAGCTAGTTACAAATATTATCCGAAATTGTAAATTAAGATCTATTTAATTAAGAAATGTGAAAACAATTTTCATTAAATTGAGTATTTAATTAAAAAAACATCTATATGATTTACCTTTCTTAACTACAACTTAATAAACTATATACATTAAAGAATTCACCAAATAAATTAATGACCACATTATTTATCAAACAAAAATAAACAATTCTTAACAATATTTAAAAAATATATATCAACAAGTAAATTTTAACCTTAAGAGTCTTCTCAGACCAGTCATTTTTTACTTTTTCTAATCTTTCAATTATTTCTTCTACTGTACCAGCAGCAAAACAGTAGTTAATGTGCTTAATATTAGGGGCCAGAGAAAAATCATCACAAGGTTCATTGAATTTGCTGAGGAGGCCACGTATCTCAACATCGCTAGTACACCGTGTTAAAAGTTTTTCAAGTTCATACATTCGTTGACTTGGCACAAAGTGTGTTGCTATACCAGATTTTACTACATCCTTACCTTTTAATCTATCACCTGTAAGAGTTACATATTTTTTTAAATTTCACATAAAATTATGTTATAAAGTAATTGAAAGCGAACTGCATGCAATGTGCGAATATTTTATCAAATATAACTAACAAAAATCAAAAACTAATACTATTACCTATTATATGAAGTAAAATTAATAAAGGTACTTATTAAAATTATTTTCTGATGTATAATTAAATTATTGAAAAAAGCAACTCAATTTAACTTGTTAATTTTTGTTATTATATTGTTTGTCTACAGTATGTAAATGAACAGTAACATTATAGAGTATCATATTCTAAAATTTAATATAATAAATGTAATATAACTAATCATTCATATCAGTTAAATAGCATCAGAACTACAAATAGAATTGTAAAATTACCTGTGAGTCCCAAATATAACCCCAAATTAACTGGTAATCTTGGAAGAAAATAGGATCCACCAACATCAGGAAATAGTCCAATTTTTGTTTCCGGCATAGCTATTACAGTTTTTTCAGTAGCAACACGATATCGGCCATGCACAGATAAACCTATGCCACCCCCCATCGTAATTCCATTCATAAATGCTATATATGGGATTTCATATCTTCCTATTAAGTAATTACAATTATATTCGGTATAAAAAAATTTTGGACCTTCCACTGGATCGATAGCGGCTTTAACATCACCACCTGCACAGAATGCTTTATCTCCAGCACCTTTCATGAGAACTAAATGTTTGGAGTTCTCCCATTCTTGCAGCTTTGGTAACAACTGTGACACCATTGATGTATTAAGAGCATTTAAAGCTTTAGGTCTATTGAGTGTAACAACTCCAGCATTATTAATTGTTTCAAATAACATATCAGATTCTTGACTTGACATCATCCTTTTCAATACTGCAGTGTTCCTTACAATATTTATTCTTAATTTTAGCATTTTCTGAAAATATGAAAAATCTTACAATGGAATATTATATCAAATAACAAGTAACGTTAAAAAATATTATGTAAGCACTTACATTATAGAAAATTAATTAGTCTTATCGTAAATATTTAACGAAGATATAGTATAATAGTTAAAATCGTAAGGCACCGGATAACTTGTTGCTGAACATTCACGTCCTTAAAATCTAAACCCTAATCATTAACAAGAAATGTGATTAGTTATAAAAAATGAAATGACCTTGAAACTACAATTATAAGTATGTGAAATCAAATAACCTAAATGGCGAAAACGATATGTGATTAAATTTAAATGATAATTGCAAATGTCAACAAAGGTGACAAGCAAAAAGAAAACATGGTATCCGTATTACATGTTGGCCAAAGTCATGGTCCAATCGCTGTCAACACGAACTAATTGCTATAGTTTTCCTTTTGTAAAATTAATCCGAAAAAATAAAGTTGGACTTACCTAATAATTTTACAGACAATGAAACATAGAACTATTATATTAAAAACAATAATGTCCAATTATTCAATGTGTACTAATTTCAATATTGCTTGTAATGACTAAACGCATGTAAAATTATTAAACCCTATACAAAACAAATTCTTATCATAAAATATTATTTACTATAAATATTCTTACAGACACAAAGATAAGATATGAAAGTATGAGCTTTTATTTTGTAATGACAAATTATAAATAAAAAATAAACAACTTTCAAAAGAAACGCAGTAGAACACAGTCGTCAATAGCAGGCTCCATAGCATTAAAAATTTTATGATAACTAAGTTAAACTCCGAGACAAAGACAATAGTGCATAAGTAAATTGTGAAAGAGATTTAAGCCAGTTGCTAAGAGATAAACAATCAATAACAAGTTTAAAACTTTTTTATACAAACAAAATTCAAGGGCGAAAGTAAAGCTACACTACATGGACTAAACAACATGCGCATGAGATATATTCATTGATATTTTTTTATTGATATCTTTAAATATTAATAAAAACTAAATGTGTAGGTCATGATACACAATCGCTAGTGCACCGGAAATAGTTAGTAATAGCACATTAATGTTGCATCAACCGTCAAATTGCTCTGAGTAATTAAATTGTGTTGATAGTCATATAAGTGTGATAGTTATGTGCCTGATTATTGTACAAATTGTACAAAATCAAAACAATGTAAAGAATAATAATAATAATAAAAATCCAAACTGTTCCTTTTTTTTGACGATGCTATATTTAATTAAAAAAAAATGTTAACGAATTTATCCCAAAAATTAATGGAAAATATTGGTTAACTAACTATTCATCGAAAGATATAGTAATTCTTATCCAGACAAAATGAGAATGATCATATGTAATTAAAAGATGATTACAAGCAGGACAGGACAAATGATAACATATTATTGACGCGATCTTTACTTTTTAGATCAAGCATTACCTTTAATTCAAGTATTTAATGCTTTTATACAAAGAAATTAAGTGTATGTAAACACCAAAATGCTAGTTAAAACACTTTCTTTTGTTTATATGTTTTAAAGTTACAAGTATACAAAGTAGGCCGGAGTTCAACACATTCATGCAACATCTCCTTTGGAGGAGATGTTGCACTTTTAAAATTTTACACAATTCATTGCAGTGAACACATGCCCACAAATAAACACGAGCGTGAATCACTGTCGTGCATTATGAATAATTACTTTCACTTTACCTCAACACTATTTACATTTTTCGAACAAAAAAAAAGTATAATAGATTTTGTACTTGAAAACTAAAAGAGAGCCCTCTCTCTTTAAGATAATAATAGAGAAAGAGATAGTAGAAAATAATTTAAAAAATACTTAAAACAATTATTTTAACTTAAAGGTGAAAATATACAAGCTGTATGATATGTCACTATAGAAAGTAAGATCTAATGAACGAAAGTAACAAAAGATAACAACTATGAGGTAATAAAACAAAATATGAAAACAATATCTGCAATAAGATGATATACGTTAATTTGGAGAAGCAACGTAGTAAAATAAGTACCTACAAGTTAAAATAGATGAAAACAAGGGCGGATTCAAGTATAGGCATGGAGTCATGACTCTCCGCCTGAACTAGATTTGTTTCATTATTGTACTTGAAATATAGCAAGTCCTGTTTCGTGTCCCAAGGATCTCGTGTGTGTGTGATCCCTCTGACGCAAATCTGGATCTACCATTAGATAAAAAGCTGAAAAATTTTTATTTGCAAAAAACTTTTAAACGATAAATAATATTTAATATGGACTTAATACATTGTATAAATGCTTATCTTTGAGCAGAATATACATTTATACACTATTTAAGAATAACGTTAATAATAATAATAACAATGATAAACTGAACATAAATGTCTTGGCACATAAATTAAAAAGTAAAAACGACAAATTTAGACGAAATTAGTGAAAAATTAATAGTCTCTTCATTTATTTTAGGCTTGACTTATTTTCATAGAAATAAATAGATAATATTGAAATAGTTGGCTACATTTGATGTCAATTTGACAGTTTAATTCTCATTTAACTTGAGATGTTACATAAGACGCTTTATCGCTCTTTTTATGCTCTGAGTTGGCTGCGAGTTATATATTACGCTCCCCGACCCTTCCTTCTCAGCCGCGTTCCTATTCCACGCCATTGCGACGCTTTCGTATAGAACTTCACAGCTTCAAAGTTTCATTTGTTGTACCTACAGTGTACATAGATGAATATGAATATATAGACAATGTATTATCTATGGTTGTACGTACTCCGAATATCGTATGAACGCAAACAAATATTACCTGTGGTACTGACAGAAAATGTAGTGAGTGCAGAGTATATTAATAAAACCGTTTGAGATTAGAATTTGAGTGAATGGTACATAAGTAATATAATATGGGCTATTTAAGAAAAGCTCTGAATTGGTATGCTAGATTAAGGCCCGGTCGAGGTAAAACGTCTCCACCTTATACTCATGTCGTTCAAATTGGAGATCCGTGTCTTCGAAGAGTTTCCGAATCTGTACCAGTAGATAAAATAAAAACACCTGAAATTCAGAATATAATAAAAAAACTTAATTACGTTCTTTCAAAACACAAAAGTGTTGGTATGGCAGCTCCTCAAGTTGGTGTAAATTTGAAAATATTTATTTTGAAGGTTACAAAAAAAGAAGTATTACAAATTAAAGAAACAATAAAGTCGAATGATATAGAGGTTGTACCATATACTGTAAGCAAAAATATCTAATATACTTACATTATGAACCAGCAATGTTTATGAAGAGTATAAAACTTTCTTAAATCATTGTCATTTGCAGGTATTCATAAATCCAGAAATGAAAATTTTAGATTATAAAAAAGTGATTCATTATGAAGGTTGCGAAAGCGTTAAAGGATATAATGCAGAAGTGGCAAGATACAACTCTGTTCACATTTCTGGTTGGTTATTCATACATACTTTTACAAGCTTCTTCCTTCAATAATAACATACTGATGGATTGGGAGAATCAAGGGGGGGCATTTTTATTCGTCTGTATTGTATACTGCTTTGTGGAGGTATATGATTTTAAAACAATTTTTTCTTTAATTCCATAAAATAATGCATAGATCACTAATTGTAATAAATAAGATTTTAAAACAAAAAATTAAATAAACCATGCATATCAATTTTATTTTTAAATTGCTACTCATTCTCTTAACTCACTCATAACACGTGCAACAATACAAATTTTAAAACAATTACATTTTGTTAATGCTTTTTTGCAATTTTTATCTATTACTCTATTCTTATTTATATACAAAGAATGAAATTAGCAGTCTATTGTTATAGGGCAATCACATAATTAATGTAATAATTCAACAATACTCTAGTCACTATTTATAAGTTAAATTTGGTATGCAAATATAGTTAACCTATCAATGCAAAAAATATCAATTTTGAAAATAAGCAAAATTTTCTTGATTGCTTAGGCAAATATTTCAATGTTTAAAAGAATATATCACTCATCATGTATCTACAGTTGATGCAATCCAACTTGCAGCAAAGTCGACTTGTGTTTGCTTAAGTGCTGGTTAAAGTAGACAACTGTAAGATTAGACTAGTTCCACTTCCAGTCCTGTATAACCCAGCCCACATAGGGATCCTATGTAGGTTATATGAGCGACCTGCAGCGGTACTTCGGATGCCAGGTCATCTAGTGAATGGCCCCATGCATCAAACTCATCAAAGCCACCATCATAATTATGAACTGTGGTTAATGAAGACTATGTTAAAGAAGACCAATTACTCAATGATGCAAGTGTCACAGTCAGAAACTGCAGAACTTTAGGACAAAAACTCAGTTGGTCAACATATTTAGTGATTCAAGATTGTCGCTTTTGATGTTGCTCGGCACAAGGGATGTTATCCTCTACCCTGTACAATTAAATCAAGCATACATAGCTGACTTTGATCACTTCCTGATATAGTATAAGAGCGGCAAGCCTTAAAGTGTGACAAAAAGAGTATGCTAAGAGCTCCATTATGTCCAGATGACGCTTCTGTTGGCACAAATCCTAAGAAGGCCCTATATAAGTTGAAGCTGAACAACTCACCATATTACATGTGTGCTCTGAATAGAATCCAAGACAGACCTATGAAAAAACTTGCAAAACCCTCATCCTAATTGAAAAACAAAACTTCTCAGACTTAATAAACTATTTACAAAGTTGTAAGATCTTTTTATCATTCAGCGAGAGCTTTGTAAAGAAATGAATAGGTTCAATATCTAATATAAAAAGAATACAAGTGATGGAGTAAAGAATGAATAATTTTTTTTTTTATTCTGCATGTAATCGAAAATTATGTAATAGATGATAATGAAGAAAACATTATTGTAATAGAATAGATCATAATACTAAAATAATTAATAAAATTTATATAAACAGGAAACAAAGAAAATGTTTAGCATATAAGTAGATAATATAACCTGATAACGCTACAAAGTAAAAACGGTAAGGATAAATTATAACAGAAAAAAAGATTATTTCAATGCCGATATTAAAAGAAAAGGTTTCGTACCATCACAATGGTTGTTTTATGTTTTTGGCAAAAAACAATGTGTTGTTTTCATTATGTTTGAGATGTTTATTACTAGTCTGATACACTTTTGGCAGGTGTATTTGTTGTTTTACTTTAATTATTGCACTATTATTATACCAAATTTGGCGCTTGTATGTATTACCATTTTCATACTTGGCAAAAGTAAAAAAAAAAGTTACAAAACCTGTTTAATGTTTAAAAATAATAATTGATTAACTTCTCTAAGAAATCAATTTAAATAAGGGTAAAATTAGGGGGAATAAAATATTTGACATATTTAAACTTCAAGAAATGAAAAATAATTTTTATATTCTCCTTTTTACATTATTTCAAATTTGAAATACCAAATCTTTTGGGGTAAGTTGAGTATGGATATTTTGAAATAATCGCTTGTTTATTTTAGTGTGTATATATAAAGAAAATATGCTTAAATTTATTTTAAACATAATTTACATTAACATATTTAAATTGTCTCTAGTAATGAATTATAGGCCTTAACTACAGATTGAGATTAGGATCAAGATTGGACTGGAATTGTATCCAGATTCGAGATGAGCTAAAAATTTAATTCAGACTAATTTTGAATTACCACTGTATTATTCCTTTGTATAAGAAATAAATAGTTTAGACTTTTATAGGCAAGTAATTGATTAATAACTTCGAGGACTGTGTATACATAGTGCGTCTTAGCTTAGTTTTGTTCTAACGTATGTTGCCAATATTGTAGTTGTGACACAACCATGATCTGAATCAAGAGTAAAATTAAGAGTGGGACTATTATATGGTTCAACTAAGCAAAGCAGTGGAAGAAACTGTTTCATGATGTATTTATTTGTGCTAATAATTTTGAAACTATATGTAATACTATTTGCAGGATGGAATGAAAATGCTGAAAAACATTCTCAAACATATACTGGCTGGGCTGCTAGAATAGCACAGCATGAAATTGATCATTTAGAGGGAAAGCTATACACAGATGTAATGGATAGAAAAACACTACAATGTATTTGTTGGGAAGATGTCAACTTATCAGAGGGAAAAGTGCTCTTACCCTTTTCAGCATAGTAAATGGACTTGTTTATTAACTTTTTAGTTTGAATTGTAGTTATTACAGTGCAATATAAATTAAAGACTGTGAAAATTTTTCATAAACAGAATAAATATTTTGTTTAATTATTGAGTTTCATTTATTGAAACTTTTTATTATAGATTCAAATTTATATATATTTGAATACATATGCAATATGAATATTGAATATATATGCAAATTGTAAAAGCTGTTGTTTTCATTTACGTGTGACCACCTGTGACAAGAACAAGGGGGGGGGGGTAATTTATGTGACGTAATTTATAGACCAAATATAACCTTTATTAACTATGCATGAACCTGTATAATTTGTTCACGTGCGCAAAATGCGATGTTGCCGCTACTATCCTTACCGTTAACTTCCTTCCGATGCCCGACTTAACCCAATCTCCGGTTCACTTTAGCCCGGACTCAACACGACGCGTAAATGTGCATTACGTTGACAAAAATCTCGCAACGTAACGTTAATGACGAATTTATTCAGTGCCAGTGAATATTTGAACTTGGTGCTAGTGTACGATCAGTGTGGACATGATACTGTGGTAAATAATATGAATCTTATTATGTATCTAAATTGCATTTCTGTTGTGATTTGTGACGTTAAAAATCATTGACACACATGATTTAGTTACCAAATTTGACTTTGTTGCCAAAACGCGCGCGCAGTCAGTTGGCATTGATGACACAGGTGTTCAATTTATTTTTCCTACTAAATTATTTATGTTGTATTTTGTGAACCAGACAACCTTTATGAAAAGTAATAAAAGATTTAATAGGAATATTAAATTCTATTTCGGAGACAGTTAACGCGGTGCTGTTCATTTACATACTGTATACATATTAATAATACACCAAGTTACAGTAAAATATTTTTTTTTATATAAATTATTCTATATACTAAGATCCAAAGAGGTTGATCATCTAACATTAAATATGTAGACTTCTGTAGATTAAAAAAAAAATACTTTAGTATTTTTTTTTTGACTATTTATAGTTTGACAGTGGTTCTCAATCAAAAGTAAACCATGATTTTTTTTTAATTATAAAATTATTTAAGTATGAGACACTCTATCACTAAAGTAATTAATAAATGTGCTCAATTAATAAAATCCACAGGTGACGGACCACCTTATGAACATGTGATACAAATTGGTGATCCATGCCTTCGAAATATTTCAAACCAAGTGCCAGTGAATAAAATTAGATCAAGGGAAATACAAAATATACTTAATAAACTAGAGTTCATTCTTGATAAATATGGTTGTGGAGCCATTTCAGCTCCACAAATTGGGGTCAATTTTAAAATATTTGTAATGCGATACACTGAAAAGCAGTTAGCAGCTGTCGGTAATGACTTAATAAAATTGCAAGACATGAAAATTGTACCATTTGCTGTAAGTATAACACGTTGTGAAAAAGGCTTTAAAGACGTTCTTTCGGCTTCAATCGGCAGTGTCTGGACAGTGTGTGCTGTACGCGCACCGCACCAATGATACCTACGTGTGATTGCGAGCACATCTCACGATATCCGTAGGCGAATTTACTGTACTACAGGTGTACTATTAATACAAAATACTTTAAGTGTTTGCCATTAGCCCACGTCGTCCATTGTCGTTTTATGACATTCGATAATTGACTTTTACATTACTTGCAATGAATATTGTCCTTAGTTAAAGGTTTAAAATTACATGGTCACTTATTATTTTCACAGAAAACAATCATGGAACTATAAATCAGAGTAAACATTCTACTAATAAGAATAACTTGTGAAAAATTCAGCAAAATCAGTCAAATTATAAGTGTTCTTAACAATAATACTATATCCTTTAACTGGCTTTTTGCTGTGTGAATCGAAATTTTACTGAATTTGCTTAAACTATGAGGGTTCTTAGTAACTCTTGTAGAACCCTAAAAAAGAATCAAACTCTTCATAATTTTTATTACAGATCTTTTACACTCATTAGATGGAAGATTTTGTACATAGCTTTCACCTACCAGGCTCTATCCTCGTAGACATAGAATTAATTCTTACATTCTTTATATCAATTAATAACGCCGTGTTCAGCGTGATTCTGGCCCCTCTCAACCTGTTCTAAATCTTGATTCCTGCCACACACCTAACCTCGATCTCAGTCCATCTTTGATTCAGTCCCAAATTATTCCGTTTTAAAGAGTTTCCAATTTTTTTCGACACAAGAACCCTAAATTTTTCCAGAATAAATAATATTCTATGTATAGCCCAATAAGCATATCTACCTTCTAGTGATCTGTGAGTGAAAATCTTATCGAGATTTGTTCAGCTACTCCAAAACCTATCCCCAATGTACTGACAAACAAAAAATTAAAAACAGTTGTTTGGATGCTTGATGTATGTGTGTTCGTGTGTGCGCGCGTGTGCGTATGTGTGTCGAAACATAGTCAGGATTTAGAGTCGAGTTGAGGACTGCATCTTATGGTTCCTCAGATGGAATAAATACACAGAATATAACAAACAATGCTATTTTTTACAATTTTATTTAGTAGAGTATCTTATTTATTATTTATGATCACTAATAACACATTGTCACACTATCTGATGTTCAATAATATTGCTTTCGCGAACCGACAATTTTGATGTGCTCGGCGCATACGTGCGTGTTACTCTCGTCGTCGCCTCGACTGCCGCCGCCGCAAATCAATTCGGGCAAGGCATTCCTGTGTACATCTGACTTACCCGAGTTCGCTCGTACGAGATATTTGTCTCCGACATATATATATATATATATATGTACATACACACAAAAATTTAATATATGTAATTGGGCATCTTTAGTTGCCGGGTACCTACGAGGGTTATCACTATCTATATTTATCTAACCTCTTTATAAATACATATATTTTATTTTTTCAATCGTCTTCCATAAAATATTCTGTCTTCTTAAAAGGTTGGCAATGCACTAGTAACTTCTCTGGAGTTGCGAGTATCCATGAACGATGGTGATTATCTGTTAGGGAACACCCTAACAGATAAACTAATTGCTGCTTAATATGCAACTACATAAAAATGATTAAACTAGGAATAAAAACATTTTTCTAATTTTTATGACAAGCTCTTTCTTGTCTCCCACAATTCATTTGTAAAAAGTTTACATATGTGTACATAAGTATACTGGCTAGTCCAGCAGTTCTACCCTTTCTTGTAGGGACATGTAGGTATTTTCTTTCTTTTTTTGCAATGTTTTAAAAACGTTTATCTATCGACTATGTAAATACATTGTAAAATACAAATTTTCTTAGTTTATTAATACAAATTTTGTTAATAATTCAATCACAGTGCCACCTATCAATTTTCTATTTCTTTTTTTAGTACTAAACCAACATAAATAATGTGATCCATTTTAACTCTTAAATAATGCCTTTTTTAATAACTACAACTACAGTGTCATCTAGTTTCGTAACAGCACTGAACTATTATCTCTATAAAACAAATAAATCTTAATTACCTATTTGTTTACTTAATAGTCCCCTGACAACTTTAAAATTCAACATTATTTGACATTAGTTTATTTTGTATGGTGGATTTTTTAGATTTTTAATTAGTGTTGTGTCAATAAGTTTTTTCATATCTTTTAATTGGTTCCACCCGAATTTTCTACAATTGCAATCGTCTTGCACTATACTGGATTGCTTATAATGAAATAGAAAGCTTTAAATAAAATCTAGATGATGGGTGAGTTCAACCCAGCAGCTTGGTTAATCTATCATTTTACTATTGTGCTTTCAGTACTATTTCCATTACTATGGAAATGAAGTAATTTATATCGTATATTTTTATACTACAATCTTCTTGTTCTGCTTTTAGATATTTATTAATCCTGCATTAAAAATCATTGACCATGAAAAAGTAATCCTTCCAGAAACATGTGCAAGTATTAAAGGTTATTTGGCCGATGTTCCCAGATACAAAACAGTTGAAGTAACTGGTATGTTAATTCATAACAGCTTTTGTAAAGATAAGTTACAATAGGTCTACCAATTGAATATATAGAATGTCTTTCATGAAATTTGCTAAGGATATACATATACACAATAGTAAATTTATGAGACTTTAGCTATTGTCAATCATATTAATATCAATGTGTACTTATATATCAAATCCACCACAACATACATACTGTTGCATACTTTAAAAATGAAGATTCTCGCTATTGGAAAAATCATCACAAGAACCATTCCTATTTTGTATAAAATAGGCTTACAAAAAGAACTTTTATTAATTTTAGGTTATAACGAACATGGGAATCCACATTACCACTTGTATACGGGTTGGCCCGCTAGAATAGCTCAACATGCCTTTCACCATTTGGATGGAATCCTATTCACAGATATCATGGATCCGAAAACACTGCGCTGTGTGTGCTGGAAAGATGTGAATAAAACTAAAGGAAGGATGTTATTGCCCTTTTCACCTGAATGAATTTTTTTTTTTGCCTAGTTTTGTTATGCATATTTGTATGGGTTTTAAATTTCACAAAAATAAAAAGATGTGCTGTAATATGTAATAATTTAATATAGCATAAATAAATACATAATTTTTAACTTTCTAACCTAATAAGCTACAAGATATCATACTATTTCGTCATATTGTAAATCTCATTAACGGTTAAGTACGAGTATAAAAATGTTAATGAAAACTGATTAAACAAAATTAGCGTTTCTTCAATCATATTTTTTATCAGAAATATAATTGGGAGTGTTCAATATTCTATTGTGTATCAAATAAATTTTGTCTTCTAAATTAAAACATCTATATTTATTTTGTTTACAAAATTATCAGTACAAGAAATGCCTTAGAAAGCTATAATTATGCCTAACTGCGCCTATACATTTATGATGTTACTCCATTTTAAAGTCATCTTTTGAGAACTATGTTTTCCCATATTTTCAAATCTCATATGTTTTTATAATATTGGAATGTCGCAATATAAATATATAGCTCAGACCAACTTAATTAATATTTTTGAACAGACTCCAGTTTAATAAACATTGCAATTCATATGGAAAAGTGAGAGTTCAACAGTGATTCATTTTATCTCAAAAAATAATAAAATATCAAAGACGAATAGGTTCTGATAGAACTTTCTGAGTTAAAATTAACTGTAAACTGAAAAATACTTTGTAAGAAAGAAATAAATTCCTATATAGAAATAATAACAAACAATTTTTGAATAGACATTGTTAAAAATTTAAATTAGCAGTAATATATGTACGTGCAAGAATAAAGTTTAAACATAAATTTCAACATATCTATTATGTGAAAATAAACATATTATTCATGCATTTAGTAATGTATTGCCTAAAAACAAGCTATATTTTTTAAAAAAAATTGGTAAGGGATCAACGCAGTGGATTACTGGCGAGCGAAGTGAGGCTGGTGAGAGAGGGCGGCCCACTGGCGCCGAGGCTGAGCCGGTCCGCCTCCTCGTCCGCCTGGTTGTTACGTAACTCTTGCAGCGTGTACACGAACTTACTCCATTCGTCATGGCGAGGTGAAGCCACGTGCTAAAAATTACAATTGTTATTTTAAGTACAATGTAAAAATAGCTTGATTAAAGTTGGTTTTCTATTTACAATTATATTATTTTATGTTGTCGGCGGTGTCGTATTTTTAGTGTGACTTTTAAAACACAAATTAAACTGCTAGAAGAATATAATTTTCATTGCGTTCATAATGCACACTTGTCTTATTATAAAACTTTAAACAATATATTTCATGTACAATTGAATTTCTCTTGAATTAAAGCATAGAGGTTCGTGAGTATGAATTGTGTCAAGTTACATGTCATCTCATTCACAAAGCAAATCAATCACCTCGGCGACCTCGTAGACCCATATCTTGCCGAGGTCGTCGCCGGCGGTGACGTGCGTGCCGGTGGGCGTCCACGACACGCGGTTGAAGGCCACGCCGCCCTCTGCTTGAATAGTCGCTATCGGCACCTGCAGTCATACAAATTCATTGTTATCGTTTTATTGGAAAATAAATATTTATAGACCAGAGAAATAGAACATTAGAAAAGCAAATTAAAATTTAATAAAAATAATGTGCACTTAATGTACACTCATTAACAGTTATACATCTTTGATGTGAGCGAGTCATCAATTCTGACTTTGGATAAAGTAGATGATTTTTTTGTTGCGTAAAATCCGATCATAGTGAGCGTCTACGTCCCGAAAAGGGTAACTATGCCAATGTTCACGTCAATTGGACTTATAGTTTTTGAGATCTCATAAAATAAAGATTTTTTTTGATAGGATTTGCGTAAAATTCCTTCTTAGTGAGCTTTTATGTCCCGAAAAGGGTAACTATGCCGAATTTCAAGTCAATTCGACCTATAGTTTCGAAAATCTCGTGATAAGTGGTCAGTCGGTGGTATTTCACTTATATACGTATAGATAATGGCGTGTATTTGTTTTGTGTCTCTGCACAAGAAACTTAATTTGATTGAGAATAATCAATTTGTGATTACTTTGTTTAATGAATCGATTATTATCTAATACTATTTTTATGTGTATACAATTGACATTTTAACTTTAGAATGGGCAACACTAAATGGGCTTAAAGAGGTCGCTGACCCGGTGGGTTGACGTCGCTTCTTATTTATATATTGCATATATATATTAAGCTACTGTCTTGTCTGTTGTCTATTTATCTGTCTCTATTTTTTTTTATAACTCAAGAAAAGCCTGAGCGATGGTTATGACAATTAGTATACAGTTATTGTGCAAATACTGTCTTTCTGACTGTCTATTTGTATGTTCTTATATAACTTAAGACCTGTTCCACCGATCATCATAAAATTTGATATTCAGTCAAAAATAGTAATTGATAAAATAATAGGCTATTATCTGTCTGTCTGTATGTTTTTTTTTTATAACTTGAGAACAGTTTATTCAATTGTGATGGAAATTGGTATCAAGTAAGAGCAAATAATAGGCTACTATTTGTCTATTCTTTTATAATTTAAAATGGTTTGACTGATGTTTAAATAGCAAATATAAAAAAAAAATATTAAGTAGTCAGAACACATGGTTGCAAAAATGATAGTTTCAGTCATTTCTATGATAATTATAAAAAAAAATATTATTTTCTTATTTCTTTAGTAACTATATTTATTTCTTTTTCTGAGGTTACGCACGTATGTGTGTGTGTGTGTGTGTGTGTGCGCGCGTGTTTGCGCGCATGTGTATCAGTGTGTGCGCGCATGTGTGCGTGCGCGTGTGCGTATGCGTGTGTGGGTACGTAATTTGCTTTTTATTGGAGTTAGAGGGATCGAATTTGGTATGAAACTTTTTATAGAGTGATATATGACTTTGGTAAAATGTATCTATCATAATTAGGTGGGGAGTAGAATAGTGTAATGTATAAAAATACTATACAATTACTATGAAAGTGGCGACATGTAGTACCCTCGAACGGGCAGATTTCTAAAAAGGAAATCAGCATTCATTCAGACGTAATTTGCATATTTTTTACTATTGAACCGAACTACTAAACCGATGCTAAGAATTACTTCATTAATGAGAAATTCCTTGAATAAAATTGACTACTAATATTTCGCTTTGGCTTCATCTGTGTATTTGGGTTGTTATGATTCTAAAAATTCTTTCACTCATACAAACAAATACTATCTCTGAATAATATAGTAAATTATATTTTGATTCTAGAACTTGCCCTGGTTTCGTCCAAATCGGAACTGTGACCGATAACGGAATTGAAATTGAAATGGAACAAAGGGCTGAATCGAAAACAAAAAACCGGGATGGTTCGAAATCAAGAACTGGACCAATATCGTAACAAGACGGTGGGACCAAAATTAGAATCAAGATCATGACTGGAATTGAAATAAGAGATCAGATTACCTACTTAAATAAGTACATAAATTAAAAATATGTCTTGTTTTCAGTTACAAGACATGGCTTGCTTCTACAATTAAATTGTAAAAAAATACACACAGTGAATATTTGTGAAGTTGTGAATATTTCACAACAAATTATTTATCATGTATTATTATTTTTAATTATAGATAACATTGTTTATTAAATTAGTTAGTCACTATATAGCAAGTATAAAATTACTTGTTAGATTTTGAGGGAAACTGACATGAATTATTCATAACTAGATTTGACAAAAAATACCTGACCCGTAACAATTTTTTCACTTTACTGTCTAATAGTGAAACAGGCCCTAAATGTACAAAACTTTAAAACCAATCATTTAACATACACTGTTCATAAAAGTGGCAACATAAAAAGAAGGATCATAAATAAAATAAGATATGACGATACTGTTACCAAAATCATCCAGCTTATTTTTGCAAAATCTCAGGTATTAAAGTATAATTTGATGTTTTGTAGATATTTTTAATTATGGTTTCGTGCGCAGTGCTCACATGTAACTCATTTCAAAAAAGTCATATAACTGGACATTTCACTTAAACTGACATTTAACAAAAAGTCACTTTAAGAAAAAAACCCTTCTATGTCCTATTTTTAACAAGTTTTAGTCCAAACAGCCATTAAAAAGAGGATGTGGAATGCAAATTATATTTTAAAAGTGAAATTTAGTTAAATATAAGCTTAAAAGGTGATGGAAGAGGCTCTAAAAGAATTTTACAATTACCTCAAAAGTTTTGTACATAAATGGGTAAGATAGTTATCAATTTTGCTTACATTATTCTCTGAATATGTATAGAATCAATTCAATTGAAAATGATAGAAAATGCATAAATACTGCTACTTAAAAATTAACTTATGTAGAGACTGCAATTATTGATCTTGCATACATGTGCATTACGTGCACACTGACGTATTTTGTTTTTGACGTCACCTTAATACAGTAAAGATTAAAACGGTGTTTAACCTCAGTGTCCCTATTGAGGTTCCAGAGATCGAGACGCCCCGAGGCGTCGACGGCGGCGAACAGCGCGGGGTGCACGGGCGACCAGCGCGCGTCCAGCACGTAGTCACCGCTGTCTTCAAACGAATAGAGTGCTTTGTTCTCCTAGTTGAAATAACGAAAGTTTATAGATATACATATTTGAATGAACATATATGGTAGTATGTTTAATGTCTAGATAAGGAGTTCAATACTTGTATGTGATGTACCTTGAGACTCCATAACTTCACACTCCAGTCCATGGATGAGGTGAGGAACAGGTGCGATAGATCGACAGCACCAGCAGCTGCGTGACAAGAGATGCCCGTGATGGGGCCCGCATGACCCTCGACGCACTCCGTCACGCCGGCGCGCTGTCCGTGCCGACAGCCTAAAACAGTGATAGTCGTGTCATTGTAATATATTCCTTTCAAAGTTATATAACAATACAGTATTTGGTCTAAGAATTATTTTCAGATAAAGATTTAATAATTTTAAAATACACGAAAATAACTGTGCACATGAATTATATAAGAAGGTGAAGTAGAAGTCCATATTGTATATCTATTGGAATATCTTCAAAATACAATTTCATTTTGAAAATATTTTTTTCAAATGGTATCTAACTTAAAATAGTGAATTCCATTTCTGCATATTTAAAAAACTACATCATGAACCAAAAAATCCATATGTGAAATTAATATATAAACAAATATTTAGTTATTTTCAGCTATTTAATAACCTATTCATTTACCTGTATATATGTTTCCATCTTCGCTTCCCAATACAAAATTATTAACATCTCCATGAGGAAAACCCATAGAAGTGACGGCCACTGCCTTGCTTTGTCGATGTTGTAGCTCCAATGTTTCTTGAGGTTGAGAGAGCATATCCAGAGACCACGAACACATACGTCCATCCGTTGAAACTGAGATCAGGTTATGAGCATTCTGGCTGCCTACCACGTTCAGGCAATAAACTGGGTGCTAAAAACATTTTTTGAAATATTAACATTAAATGAATAACAAAGTTAATAAAATACATTAGACATACCAAAGACACGTACCACAGATCCACATTTTTCATATAATAAAATAAACTATGAATATATGAATGCATATATACAAAAAAAAAAATGTACATGAGTAATAAGCAAACCGTGTGAGCTAGAGAAGACAGTGGTGTTCGTTGTATTGGTGTGCGCTTTTGCACTCGATTGTCCCACAGTACTATCTGCCCAGAATATGTACCACCTAATATGAGATTTGGATGGAACCTGTAATTCAGAATGTAAAATAATTTTTAAATTATATAATTGTTGGCTGATACATACTTATAGTATTAGCTACAGCAGAACTTATTATTTAGCTTACTGAGCGCATTAGTCTTAAAAAAATTAAACTAATCTCATTTTCCATTTTATGTTCCATATATCTTACTACAAGCTATATGATCTAGGTAACTCATTTGATACATTTACATGTTAACTTTCTAACCTATCTTTTCACAGGATCTCCAAATAGCAAAAATGCTTTAGTAATCCATTACGACGAATACTAATATCACAATGGCAAAGTTTGTTTATGCAGAAATTCTCTAAATTCTATAGAAGAATCACCTCGCAAAAGTAGCGCTCATAACGGGTGACTGACAGTGGAATATATCTTCAGGTGTGGTCTTCTTGAACTTAGTATTCCAGACAAGGCACACACCATCTGGATCGTGAGGTGCATCATCGCTGTTATGATACGAAGCCAGCATGAGTTCAGGATGAGCAGTACTCCAATCGAGGCAGGTAACACAACGGCCACGTGACCATCGCTCATCTTGGAATGTCCGCACCAAAGATAAACGAGCATCAGATTTGTCATCTCTGTAATTAAAAAATGAATCATTTATTTAGAGAGTTATATTCTTTTATGTAGTGATACTACTTAGCATTAGCAATTGTATTTTTTTGTTAATTTATCAAATAGTAGTAGAAAGTCAACAACAGATTAAGAACCGATATCACCATACACTGTTAAGTTTTAACAGCTTGTAGTATTAACAGGCTGCTAATTCATTAATTAATTGTACAAGAACATGAGCTGACAGCTAATGAATGTACTTACCAAATTAATGGTTTACAATGAAATTTAACTAAAATTATAAACTGACTTTTTGAATAATAACAGTATTTTCTTTGACATATTCTATCTAAATAAACAAAGAAAAATAGTACTAAACAAAATTTATAATGCAGGCACTTTCTGTGTACCTTTTTTCATTAAATCCTTCCTAGGGTCTAATGAAAGATATTTTTTGTATGTCTCTAAATTTTTAATTTATCAATGTTATAACATAGATTAGCTTGTATGTACTAATATATTATTTCTAGCCATGAGATACACATCTTTTTATTTACATTTAATACTTAATTAAACATTTGATATTTTTATTCTATATATTAGGTGAAAATGTTTTTTTAAATATATTTTTTTTAATTCATTCTTATGTAAAGATTATTTTGTGGAGAAACTTATAAGGTATTTTAAAAGCTTTTCTTTGTAGTTCTATTCATGTGGATGTTGAGAGAATGTCCAAATGCATTAAATTTTGTACAGGTATAAGTTTATTCTGTGGAGAAATATATAGGATATTTTAAAAGCTTTACTTTGCAATTCTATTCATGTGGATGTTGAGAGAATGTCCGAATGCATTGAATTTTGTACAGGTATAAGTTTATTCTGTGGAGAAATATATAGGATATTTTAAAAGCTTTACTTTGCAATTCTATTCATGTGGATGTTGAGAGAATGTCCGAATGCATTGAATTTTGTACAGGTATAAGTTTATTCTGTGGAGAAATATATAGGATATTTTAAAAGCTTTACTTTGCAATTCTATTCATGTGGATGTTGAGAGAATGTCCGAATGCATTGAATTTTGTACAGGTATAAGTTTATTCTGTGGAGAAATATATAGGATATTTTAAAAGCTTTATTTTGCAATTCTATTCGTGTGGATGTTGAGAGAATGTTCGAATGCACTAAATTTCGTATTGGTATAGTTTATTTTGTGAAAAAACATATAAAATATTTTAAAAGCTTTTCTTTGTGGCTCTATTAGCATGGATGTAGTCTAATTCAAATTAAAAAAAAAATCGTACAGGTATAGTTTTTATGGTAGAGATGCATATAGGATATTTCAAAAGTTTTCTTAGCGACTCTGCGCGCGTGAATGGCGACTGAAAGGTCAATTACAATGAAATTTCATAGTCATAGTTTATATTATATAGAAACAAGGAAAGTATTTTAAATAGCTTTTGTCCACGGCTCCACTCGCATGGACATAGACCAAATGTCAAGTTGGGGTTAAGCCGACATAGACGTAATTTATGTTAATAAATGTATTCTAATGGTACCTTGGTATTTTTGTGACTGTGAACTGTGTGATAAGCTTCATATTTACCATATATTCTTTTTTGTGTTTATCTTTATTTTATTTTAATAACCTAATTCTTAATAGAATATAACATTATAATGAATAGTGACCCACACTAGTATTGCCATTTTCAGATTAATTTTTCCATCGTATTTACATAAACAAAACAATAGATTTTAAGTTTGATATTATAATATATATTAAAAATAAATAAGTATAATAAAAAGATAACAATGCTGTATATCTAATCTTCATTGTAATTATGTCTAAGATTTTACAATGTTATGGGTATAGAAAAACATAGGATACCATTGCCAGTCTCTCCACACGATATTGCCCTATTGCAACATGCTTTTGTCCGTATTTTAACAAAGTTTTTTATTTCTTATAAGGAAATAACGAAGTGAAATTAAGATGAGACCGTGATTGGACCGAGATTGCAATCAGGATCGAAACAATGCGCGGAACCTTGTTCAGAACTGAGCGCGGAATAAGAATTAGAACCGAGAGCGGGATCCGTACGTTATCTGTACTGTCGTCACTTTTTGTAATGTACTAACTGGGCGCTCTCTCCTTCGGCCCCACCAGTGTAGTCCGTGTAGATGTCGACACCCTCGGCCAGTGCACGTTCGATGACGCGCCCGGCGCGGCTGATGAACCGCTGGAACTCCGCCGACATAATGATCGTCTGCTTCTCATCGGCGCTCAGCTCGCGAACTATACGTTAAAACAAACAAATAATTTTGTAGAATTAAGTTTTCTTATGCGTCATTCCGAAATATCGATACGCCGTGACTAATACGCACGCTTATAAAATATATGTCTCAATTTCCGCATTTCTTTCTTTATATTTTTTTATGAATTTCATAAACGAAATATGTGAAAAATATTAGAGTAGACTCCCTTACAATATATAATAAAATACAGTCCCACGTGTTCATATAAAAATAAGGGTGGGCTTTGTTTATGAAATCTATAAACTTTGATTTTTTGGGTATATATTGAAATGTTTGTTTAACCTAACCTAACCTAAAGATGTAAATGATAAATTTTAATCAATAAACACAAAACAGGTATAATGGACAACAAATGAAGTGCAATCATGCAAAATTGTTAGGAATGATTTATAAACAAGGTAATTGGGTTCCATACGGATTAAAGCCGAGATTTTGAACGCCGATTATGCATGAAATAAATGCTGCTAGCTAGACACAAAAAAGTTTTTTTACATCGAATCGTCACTGGTGATGAAAATTGGATACATTATGGTAATCCGAAAAGAAGAAAATCATGGGGACAACCTGGCCACGCGTCAACATCCACAGCAAAACCGAATATTCATGAAAAAAAAATCATGTTGTGTATTAGGGGGAATCAGCTGGGTGTAGTCTATTATGAGATACTTAATCTAAGCGACGTAATCACTGGAACTCCATACCGAACACAATTGATAAGATTGAGCCGAGCTCTGAAGAAAAAACGCCCACTATACTACTCCAGACACAACAAAATTATTCTTCTACATGATAATGCTCGTCCGCATTTAGCGGTTCCGGTAAAAACTATTTGAAAATACTTGATTGGGAAGTACTACCCAACCCGCCGTATTCACCAGACATTGCGCCGTCCGACTATCATCTGTTCCGGTCAATGGCACATGCTCTGTCAGAGCAGCGGTTCACATCATATAAAGATACCAAAAAATGGGTTTATTCGTGGATAGCCTCAAAAAATGAGGAGTTTTTCAGACTCGGAATCCGAACGCTGCCTGAAAGATGGAAAAAAGTAGTTGCTAGTGATGGACAATAATTGGATTAAAATTAAAATACCGTCCTTTCATAATAAATATTATTTTATTCCGACAAAAAAACGGAGGAAACTTATTCGTACTTCTAATACTAAATCGGCTTGTTTCCACTAAGAACAAATCGGATGGATTATAGTTTCTAATTATAGATCAAGACATTTAGATTAGGAAAAAAAAATCTAATTATCATAAAAATTAAAGATTATTTATATTTTTAGAAAATAAATCTTAAAAAAATAGGCATTAAGTCACGTGACAGTAAACACCAATCAGAAAGTGTGACGTCACGGCTCTACAAACATCTGCTGTCGTTGACGTTTTCATTCAAACAACAAAGACAGCCTCCTGCCATTTTCATTATAATTTCTCGTTTTTATCCCTTTTTTAACTCGTAAATACAGTTATTCTTAGTCATATAGTGAAAGACAAACAGATATCATCATGGAATCAGGATTTAGCAAAGCAAATAGCAATAACTTGCCCAGAGTTGACGCCGTTATGCTTGGTACATTTTTCGCATCAAATAGAGACTTTTGTTCATCGGAATTCCGCAATGTTAAAACTTCAATGTAAGTATAATATATTTATTATAAGTTTAGATATAAATATTTATGTTTTATTACCGATTATTGATTTTGTATGTATTGTTTGTAGACCTTTTAATTACAGATTTTGAGGTTAGAATTACTACAGTTTATAAATACAAAGAAATGATAAATTTATAAATTTAATTTCAGGTCCTCACGAGCTTCATATGGGGACGACGCTGTTAGCTATGTGCAGCTTAAGCGTGACAGTAAATGCTGCACTGTAAAGTGCAAAATATGTCCGGAACACAAAGTTCATGCTAAATTATATGGATGCACACTGGTTGTTGATGAGGAAAACGAAGTCCTCCTCTGTCCAATGTGAAGACTGTGTAGCGTCACAAGGCGGCTGTAAGCACGCGATAGCCTTTCTCATGTGGCTTCATCGCCGCAGTGAGGAACCATCATGCACATCAGTGGAGTGCTACTGGAAGAAATCCAAACTCTCCAGAGTCGGAAGTAGCATGAAATATATGACGGCAAAGGAATTGTCCAAGGGCAATCCCATACTGCCAGCCAATTCATTGGTTTTAGAAGTTTTGGAAGAGGCTAGAAAGAGGAAATTAGAAGACTGCGAACTAATAAAATACCAACCCTCGTATAGTCAAACTGTAACACAGGCTGTCTCGATGCACCAACTAGTATATGAGTTCAAAACAAAAGTGTTGAAGATTTTTGAAGAAAGTTCAGATTTCACCTACTTTAATTAAGCAAGTTGAAGAAGAAACTAGGGAACAGTCCGAGAGTGATCTGTGGTTTCAACTGCGGTATGGCCGAATAACAGCTTCCAGAGCACATGAAGTAAGCCGATGCAAAACAAATGACGGCACACTTGTATCCCTAATACTAGGAGGTAAAATACCAGATACTCCATCTATGAAACGTGGACGCATCCTAGAAGATGAAGTGAGAAAAACAGTGGAATGTAGAATTAAAAAAAAAATTAATAAGTGTGGCCTAATATTAAACTCCAAATATCCTATGATTGCTGGTTCCCCAGATGGAATTTTTGAGGATGGTATAATTGAAATTAAATGTCCTATTAGTAAAAACATATAAAAATTATATAAAAAATGGAGAGGCTACTGAAAAATACAATGTTCAAATGCAACTTCAAATGTACTTATCACAAAAGGAAAACTGCATTTTCTGTGTAGCTGACCCAGACTATACTAAAAATAAAAAAGTAGAGTTAATAAATATACCATACAATCAGCAATACATTGAGGATTTTATCATAAATAAGTTAGTAAACTTTTGGAAAATAAATATATATCCCTTACTATATAAGAGTGTTTTTAGTGTGTGTAGATTTTAAAAATAAATATAGTAATACATAGATATGGTGGACTCAAGTATATCTTTATTATATCAGACTATTAAGTAAATGTATGTAATTTTAAATGTGTGGGTAATAAAAAACAATTTTGAATTTTAGTTTTGTTTTATTAGAGAATCTTGCACATTAATTAAAGCACATGTTATGATTAATATATCATCAAGAAATTTTACAAATTTAAAATTAGTACATGCATGTGGTTTAAGCATATAAAATTCACGTAGGCGGCGAATAACTCTTTCTACGTGAATTCTCAAGCTGGCTATCTGCTTGGTCTGTTTAGCTTCATTTTGCTCATTTTCACTCCTGTTTGAACACTTGGAGGCCTTACTAATTTAATATTTGATTTATTAAGATATTGCTCTACATGCTTGAATCCCTGTCTGCCATTACAACCATACCACTTTTAAAGTATTTACAAAGTCACATGATTCAACCACACATGTGTCAGTGGTTCTGCCTCCAAATCCGGAGAAATGTAGTTAACCAATCCATTTGGTGTACAGGATATTAAATATTTTATGGTGTTTGCTTTTTATATTCAGACCATGTCATGGCTTGATTAATTGCCTTAGATGGTTTTGCACTTCAATTTCAAGGCAATCTATAATACAAGACACGTTATGGTATTTGTGTCTGAATGCCATTGGTAAGGTCCTCTTTATCATTTCCCTGTTAATATCTACAATGAAAGAACGCATGTAGCTGGCTATTACCGGTATATTTTTAAAAAATATCTTACATAGATATGATGGACTCAATCCATAATCATCTGCCAATTGATTAAATTTAATATCCAATCTTATCTTATGTAAACATAGTAATATATGATGTTTAGGAATATTCATTTCATCTTTTAGTAAGTCAATTAAATAGTAACAACTGCTCGGGACACCAATATACAAACGAGGCTTTTTCAATTTTTAATTGTGTTTAACTGCGTCTCATTCACTTCTAGTTTTATATCTTCAGCAATTAATTCACTACAGTCGGAAGACGATTTCACTTGTAATGAATGCACTGATGGCGAGCGACTACATGTGGCCACAGATGGTGTATACAAAGAAATATCACTGTCAGAATGCTCTTCTTCAATCAATATATTTCTTGTAATTTTGATTAAGTTGGATATCGAAGGACTTGATTTTTTAATGGTCGTAGCTTTAAATGGGGATGTGGAACTAGATATTGTTGATGGTTTCAAGGGTGATAATGCCTGGTCTACTGTTTTATTCTTGTCTGGACAGCTTTACTTCTGAAACTATGTGTCACAAATGCTTGAACCGCTTTATCTACTTTCTGCTTGAATATGATTTCTGGCTCATTTTGTCCAACTGTTTGAAAATCTGAAAAATAAATGCAAGTGATTAGAATTATAGTTTATTAACTAGGTATTTCTTTGTTGTTTAAAATAGTGTGTTGGTTATTACTAGTGCATACCTGAACTTGTATGAGGAGTATCTTCAATAGATGAATTTTGTGCACAACTTTGTTCTGGTTCATTCAGACATTCTGCTATTATCTCCATTCTTTGTTTTTTAACTATGTATGGTCGCTCTGTGCTGCTGCATGCCCGTTTTCGTCTATCTTCTTGACATCCAAATTTGCTTGGAGTACAACCTGGTCTCATGCGCACTTGCGATACTTTTCCCATAATATGATACTCTGTATAATTGAGCATATCGTTTGGCAACTAGAAAAATAAAACATGTGTCTTTAGTCCAATGAATACAACTGACATATTCTAAATAAGACAATAAACACTTTGACTTTGACGATTATAAAATAGATAACCTTAAATAGTATATTATTGTTTTAATGTATATTTACATCACATTTACATTACCTACACTATGTTGAGCGGAATACTTACATCGAAATGATCTTCACAAAAGTACATTGTTGAGTTTGTTGAAAAACAATGACTATCATTCCTCCTTGCAAGTGTTAGCCACTTTTTCCGTATTTGTTGATTTCTTGGAACATATATAAATAATTTTTTGGGCGTTTTTATGCTTGTACTTTCACACTGAGGCACTACACAGCACTTGTAATAGTTATACGACGGCAAATCCATTTTTATTTTAAAACACTTCCAATCTTAGTAAACAAACAGTTTTGTTTGGCGAGCCGTGACGTCATTCAAGACGCCATGACAGTCTTAGGCGTTTTTGACGGAAAATTAAATTGATTTTTTTAAATGCAAAATACTAATTGTAAATATTAGTTTTTCCTTAAAATATATTTTTTTTTGGATAAAATAAGTGTCTAGGTGTATAAATAACTAGTTTTTAAAATTTTGTCAACTAGCGGATTGGTCGACGCAAACATAGTAGTCAGGAACGAGATACTGGATATTGTGAACACATCCCTATTTCTTGATGTGACTATAGATACTAAGTTACACTGGAATTTCCATATAACGGATTGGCTAAAAAGCTTAGTTCTACAGCATATGCAGTCAATAAAAATTCGGTGGCTTACAAAAAAAAAACCGCAAAGTTAGTTTATTTTAGTTCCTTTCATAGTCTCACGGCCTATGATATTTTATTAAGGGGTTCATGCAGCCGATATAAACAATTTTGTGCTATAGAAGCGGGCTATTCGTGCTATTTATAACTTGAAACCAACAGCGTTTCTCAGAAAAAAAAAATAAAGATTAATATATTAACTGTACTGTCACAATACATATACGGAAACCTGGTATACTCATGTATCAATGTAAACCTGGTACAAAAGGAATATCAATTTGTTCCAAAAAATGAGCGATGCTTATAAATATTAAAATTAAACATAGAAATGAGCTTGCTGCTCATAAAACCAAACTCAGGAAAGTTAAGAAACCATTTAAGGGGTAATGTGTGCGCTTTTATAATAAGATCCCAGTTGAAATTCACAATATACCATTTGATAAATCTAAAACTTTCAATAAAAAAATTATGGGTAAGTGCTATTATGCCGTATCTGAATGTATTAACGAAAAAACCCGCGGGACTGAACTGCTCGGCTATCAGGCTGTTTCATGTAATTTTCAAATGTTGTGCTAATTTTATTGACTACCTATCATGTATCTTTAAGCGAAACCGAAAAATAGATCAGCATTTAGAATGGGTTTTATTAATACCAAAAAATGCCATAATAACGTATTTCAAATGCAAGTCTATTACCTACGAGATAAAGATATGTTTCATTTGATTTGATATATTAATTCTATATCAGGTTTTACAAGATATTTTATCGCTTAATCAAATTATAAAAATACTTTGTACATACTACAAATCAATTGCCACAAACATTTTTGTAAATAATTTATTTACTCATAATTCTTTCATAGATGTGACATTTTTTTTGTTCTAACTTGTTTTACTAACCCTAATTTAATGTCCAAGTTTTATATGCGAAAGCTTTAGGCTTTTAACAAGTTTTAATACACGTAGGCTTTTCTCTATAAACACTTTTCATGAGTGTGAAAATTCCATCAACATCGATAAGTAGTTTTCGAGATGAGCGTCGTAAAGACGACAACTCACGTCGTATGCAAAGATGTAATCACTGGGCGCACAAAGTGTACAATTATAAACCAACTACTAAAAAAAAAACTGCACATATATTCCTTCATGTTTCTTATATTTTGTTTAACATATCTACCCCAAGCTTGTTATATTTTCATTAAGATGTCTAACTTTTAAATGCATTATTAAATAGTCAATAGATAAAAGCTATAAAAATAATTTAGGCCAAGGGTATTTTTCTTCTTTTTCATTTATCATTTGTAGTATGTACTAATATTATTGAATTATCTAATTATTTTAGACAAGACCACTAATTCATTCTAAAAAAAATTAGAAAAGCGGTTGACCCTGTAGGCCAATCTTAAAACTTCCCGCTAATTTCGAGTTCGAAACACTATATTTTACTGGATTTGATGCGATTTTTTGAGTAAAAAATCGGAGGTACTTATTAACCAGATAAAAATTTCGAGGAATTTAGAAAAAATAGTTTTCTTTGATTTCTGTTGACAATGATTTTTCACGAACAAATCAATCGAATTTAACCCGCTTTGCGGCAATCGACGTGTTTTTACAGGGACATGAGCTGGTTAGATTTTAGAATTGATCGGTCAAGCCGTTTCGTAGTTATTCCAAAAAAACTGTTTTTCTTCGATTTCTTTCGACAACTATTTCTCACAAACGAATCAACCGATTTTGACCCGGTTTGCGGCAATCGACGTGTTTTTAATAGGTTAAGAGCTGATTAGATTTTGGAATTGATCGGTCAAGCCATTTCAAAGTTATTTTGAAAAAAAAAACACTTTAAAAATTTTTTTTTTGTTTTTTGAAAATTTCTCAAAATGTACCGGTCCAAATCGACCCAAACTTTCAGGAAATCTAAGTTTGGTAAAACTCTTTGGAACGCCGTTTAGTGGGCTCGATTCGGTCAAGCCTTTTAAAAGTTATAAGAGGTTTACATACATCCACACATACACACACATCCACACAGACATACGGACATCATCTCAGGGATGATCAGGGAAGCTTCCTAGACTCTCAGAACGTCGAGATCTGATGAGAACTCGATTTTTGCAAAATGGGGTGAAACCAATAACTTTCCGAAAATTTTAGAAAATTTTCAATTTTCTTAGCGGGAAGTTAAAAAAGATTTGCATGTAGTTTAGCGTAATGGTCTTCAAAATAATACTGCATATACATATACTAGTATAATTTGCAGTTTTTCTTCTGTTTCTTCAATACTCTTTGTCAAACAACTTGTGTTTTTCAAATCATACCTTATACCTTACTTTATGTTAGATACCACAACAAAAGTTGAAAAAAAAAACTAAAAAACACGCTTTTAAAGCACATCAAACTAAAAAGTGAAAAATAATTCGTAATATGAGCTGAAAAAAATAATGAACAATGACGGAAAATACTAGTATTATGGTTGAAAAAGCGACATTGTTAAATATTTGTAATTTTTAACAACACAACAATAGTTGAATGAATAATAATGCTTATTACTGTTACAAAATTCTATTACAAAACTGTAATAGAATTTATTTAGTAACAGTAATAAACTACTGCTCTCAGCAGACGATACGTGACGAAATTATTCGATCCTGGCGATCCTGATCAGTATAAAAGATCTTCTTATCCTAGGAGTTTTGGTATTTTTTTCTTTTACTTACAGCGATATATATTTTTTTTAACAATCATGTTTTTTTATTAAAAAAGAGATTTTTTTAATTCGTCGTTTATCTATATTAATATCTCATATTTTTTTTTGGAATTTTTTCATCTTTACTATGAGATGTTAAACAAAAAACATGTGAAGTAAACTTTTTGATTAACAATTTCATAAATAAGTCGAATACGAAAACAAAAGAAAAAATAATCAATATTAAATTAAAACATAAAATTTAATACATATAAAGTATAATATATAGGTTTTAAAGCAGTAGTAAAATCCAACAATTTTAGACGCATTCTTAGCGCGCGGAATATAACGCTTAGATTTGCGTAAATGAAAATTTAATTCATACATGTTTTGTTTTTAATTTTTATTGCTATACCCCTAAAATTTACTCTAAAAATCTGTTTTTTTTTATTTAGGTTATCATTCGGGTTACCTAACTCTTATCTAAATTCTAAAACGTAGTCATTGGTCCTTGATACGTATAAAAAGTTTCATATTAATCAGATTTCTGGAAATTGGTGAAAATTATGCTTAAAGACTCCGTTACATACATATATACAACCAAGCTTATAATAAAAGCGTGTTAAAAATAGTTCAATATTTAATCTTTTATTTGAGAAAATATATAAGTCATAGATAATGTTTCAATTTACATTTACAAGAATGTGTTTTCAACCTCTTACTCTTTTGGACAAAATGAAACTAGGCATCCTTTAATATTTTATATTGTAGCGGAATCGAGAAGCAAACAATCAGGAAAGCAATCAGAGAGTAGATGGTCACCGCTGCTCATGGACACTCGCAACTCGAGGAGTCATTAATGAGTTGTCAGTCTGGAGAAGGAATAGGAGAACGAGAATTGAAGGAGATTGGGTTGATGGGAGGGTGGAGAGAAAGTGGACCACCAGAACTTTCACTCATTGGACAAAATGCAACAGCGGAATCTGTTATTTTACATCTAGTTCTGTAACAGTGTGGTATTTTACCAGTTTGGCTGGCCCATTCTTGTGCTATAACCAAGTTGGCCCCAAAATGTATCTACCACAGTAATTAAATTACAATAAAACAATGAATATTGATTCCCCATATGTTTCAAAACACATATGCTATATATTTTAACATAACAAAAAGGTTTGGTTGTAAAAAAATTGTGAACATGTAAAAAGGAATATCATGAAATTTAACTCTCTCCTACAATTCCTTTCTTTAACAAGTCAATGTACAGATAACTATTATAATTTCACCATTTTGTAAGACGTAATTGTTTATATTAATTAATCCTTGTCATTATTTATTAACACTTGTTAATTATTTACTGAGAAACTAGACAACACTATAATATATGGCCTTTCATTTACGCTGGTTTTAAGCGTAAATAGACAACAATAAATTAAAATGGATTATAATGTTTAAATATGTCGGTCTCACCTTTCTTCTCCTTCTCCTCCTCGGGTTTCTTGGCGTCGGCGGGCGCCTCGGTGACGGCCGGCTGCACCTCCTTGACAGTGGGCAGGCCGTGCGGCAGGATGCCGGGCGGCAGTTTGCCATGGAAAGTGGAGTCTTCATCGTCGCCTTGCCGCGCGCCACCCACGCCACCGTCGTCGAATGTAAGCACTGCACGGTGAATAAGAATGGCCCCGGACGCACCCGGCTACCCCTGTACCCTACCTACGTCTAGCTACACCGGCACACACGTGACGCATGCTCAACTACGCCTGGCTAAGTTGAACGTGTGCATACGCTTTTTAAAAAATCAAGAAGAACCACTACATAGGCAAATTTTGTAAAACGCAACAACAAAATAGGCAATATAAAAACTTACAGATATTTCTATCTATAAATTAGTGGACATGTGAATCCACATATGTGAATCCTCATATAGATATGAATTAGGTTTTAAGTGGTTCAACCATCATTAATGCAGAAACACAAGTTACATGATCGACTTCATAAAAAAAGATACATAAGGTTAATTAGGACTCATTAAATAAGACATATCAAAAAAATTGTAAACAAGTTGATTATGTTACTTGTATGTTTTTATGTACTAGATTTAGTCACTATTATGTGCAAAAATGATTAAAACGCAATCGCAATATAATGAACATCTTTTGTTTCTCGCGAGGTTCAAGCGGCTTTAGCGAAAGTGAGCATTTAATAAAAAATAAGAAAAATTAAAAGCTAAATAGGACCAAAGACCTTTTTATATCGCGATCGCATACAAATGGAATGATCAAAGTGATTTAATGTTAAAACTGAGCATTTTGTCAATCACGTGTGAGTCTTGTATGATGTTTATCAAATGAATGGCAATCAAAAGATCATGACTTGTCAAAGTATTTGTTTTTTCGAAATGTGATTTTACATTTTAGTAGTGACAAAAATCTGTGACACGAGAAGTCTGATAAACAAACAAGATTCATATGAACTACCACAAGCTCCTAAGAGCTTCTATTACTCGATGAAAAACAAACCAAGGATAAAGCATAGAAAACAATGGCACGCTGTAAATGTAGTCACAAAAACATATGCTAACAAAAGTGACATATTCTAAGTAGATAGCATTCAAACCCAATCTAAATTTTAATCACTGTGACCACATCATGAACACTTAAAATTATATGTGAGTTTAGCAAAATATTAAGAAGCCTTTAATAAAAACAGCAAAAAAATCACACTTCACTCACTATATAACTCTGTACTTGTATTCAAATATACTAAAATGGAAACAAGAGTAAAACAAGTAAACATTTGAAAATAAAATAAAGAAAGCTTAAAATAAGGGGAATAAAAAAAATCTTCCCGAGCTCTCCACTAGAGAGTTTGCATGAATAAAAAATGTACTTCAAAAAAAGTAGATAAATCTAATAAAAAATAGAATGATTATATTACTCATGCATATAAATAATATATCGAAGTCACATGCTTGTGAATGTTACATTTGTTAAAATAATTATTATTTTATAAAATTAGCAGACAATCTAAAAAAAACCACCAGGTTTGCAATATTAATGTAAAATTGAGAAAAAGAAAAGCTTGTCGGCTAATTTAAAGTGTTGATATATTAACATATGCATTTAAAACATACTGCTTTGTTAGCGCAACTATAGAAAAATAGCGTTACATATAAATGAATGTATAATAAGGTATGTTATGTCACAAATCATGCTCGTGAGACAGAGGCACAGGCTCTACGCAGGGCAAACTTTATGTTGTAATGATCCATTATGGTCCGGAATTGAAACCTACCTGTAAACTCGTCCTCCCACTCTAAACCCGGGTTTAGATTGTACTCGTCTTGAAAAAAAAGGGAGGAAAAACAAAAACAATGTCAGTAT
Organism: Eumeta japonica; assembly: GCA_005406025.1. NCBI lineage: Eukaryota > Metazoa > Arthropoda > Insecta > Lepidoptera > Psychidae > Eumeta > Eumeta japonica. Next base: position 650,113 of record BGZK01000036.1, on the reverse strand, counting down.
CTTTCGACCACATAAAAAAAAATCAATTATCTATACATAAAAAAAATATTAGCATGATATAAAAAGTGCTCCATATTATATTTGTATTTTACAGCGTGAACCGATTCTGTATGTGTTAGGGTCCTGTGCGAATTTGTTAGTTGAAATGAAAGGTTAAGTAGGCAGTGATATGACAGAAATCCCCAAAACTTCCACCATATTGATGTGAAATACACATAATAAGGTTTTCCACATATCTAATAACAGTATGCGGCCACTGATAACGTGGAGAACTCTGGAAGGCCACATTTTATGCATTTTATTTCAAATAGAAATGTTTACAAGTCACTAACAAATATGACATTCATAAATAACAAGTTGTCCATTTCTACTTACCTATAAGAGAGTATCAGAATACTTCACATTTACAACATTAAATTGATTACCTTCTAAAAGAAACATACTTTCAATTTCGGAAAGAATTTATAATTTTGCAGATGTGATTGTGGTGACTTCAAAGATTTGTAATATCTGAATATAGAAGGAATGTCACATTTGACCAATAAATGATTTTTTAAAGAGTATAGAATTTCACTGATTTAAATTTTGTTTATGAAGATGTTATCTCAAACGCCATGCATTTGGATATGATACCCTTAAGTTTACTTTAGGGTACATACACTATGCTATATATTAGACAGTACCAGTAGTCCAGACAATGATTGTAGTTGCATTAATTATATGGGGTTTTATCACCCCATTACAGAAGGAACCTTCTGAGAACCTTTTTTTTTAACATGAGGGGCTTGAAACTTAGCCCTTCACCAAGGGGGTAATAATATCTGGAACTGACAACATGTTCTCCAAAGCATGGTGTAAGAGGTTTTATTTGAGAAGTCAAAAAACTGTTTGCCAATTTACTTCCTGTTGAATGTAGCGAATTTGAACCCCATCAGTTCAAATTCAATATATAGAATATTTTTCAGAATGTTTCTAGATTCAGCAACAGTATTACTCTTGTAATTTGAAAGCAAAGAATATTCAAACGTGGAATGCTATTGCAGCCTTGAGCTTTTGTAGCTTTAGCGCGAAGCATACCATTGCACACTTCTAATTCAAATTAAGGGCTTAGAGCTAAAAGCTCTGCATGTTGATCTACTGCAGGTTGAAGACTATTGATGACTATTGCTACTAACATGACAACAATGTCCGGCACCGACGATTTAACGTGTTCTTCTCAATATCAAACAAGTAGTTTAATTTGATTTAAAAATACATTGGTCATTTAGCCGAACTCATTATAAAGGAATGCTCAGATCATTGGATTGAGTAGTGGTTTGGGACACTACAACTACATTAATTTTTAGAGATCACTCTCAAATCACACTCGATTGATCAATGCACAATGAATAATTACCATGTAATAAAAAGCCATACTGATGTATATCTTCAATGTAGTAAAGAATCGACCATTGATTGCGTGAGGCGTTTAGATGCGGGAGGGTGTCGTGGCGAATCTCACCCAATCTCACGTGGGGGAGAGGGAGGATCTCGCCAAATATCACGTTTATTTTCCACAATCAACAGTGCAAAACTGGATTGAATAAGTAAAACATGTTTTTAACTAAAATGTGGCTAAATCCTACATAATAATATTTATCAATCTATGAGCTTCTGTATGCAAGCAACAATGTGGTTGTTTAGAGTGGCTAAATCAGCGAGGCTGAAGGAGCATCCGCTCCTTGAACATGTCTATATCATTTTCAGTAAAATCATCTGATTTTGCTGAAAATAACATGAACATGTTTGTTCCAATAGTTGGTCGGTTCAAATGCTGTTAAGACTACACATGAATTCCGGTAAACTGAATTAGAATTAATCTTCTTTTAAGAATTTTAGTGATTCTGTTAAGTATTTTATTGTTCAATTTTCTCACTCTTATCTGAACTATATTTTTAGTCGTCTTAAATACAAGTCTTCTCATAAAAATTAACCAAATTATCTCTTTTTATTAACATGCTCACACTAAAAATTACGCAATTTAAAAAAAATTACACAACTAAGGGGAGGAGGGGCTCAAGTCAAATCTCATGTTCTCCGGTTGGAGATAGGGGGTTCCCTATCCCCCTCACTATTTGTTTGAATTATATAGCATACATAACATGATAAAAATATTGAAAGGAGATTAAATGATAAGAGCTTTGCTTTCTGTTACGATTAGTAAAATTTGTCAAAATAAGCACATTTGTCTATCTGTAATAACAGCTTTAATCTCTATGCTTCTATGGTAGAGAAAGTTAAAACATGGAAATAGAAACAATGCAGTGGCCATGCTATCCCTGCATAGTACGTGTTGAGTGCCTTTGAAAGATAGATATATAGGAGCAGTAATATCAAAAAATTGTGTGGTAGGGATAAAAATGTGAAAGAAGGCTAGAATAGGACAGGTATGTAGCAGTATGTTGGCCAGCTGGAACGAATGAACGAAAGAAAACTAACAAAACAGCGAATTTGGATAACGAAAGGGCTGCAAGAGGTGTTCTAGAAAATCTTGTGCAGACCAAATTGATGACATATTAAAAAAAGGGCCAAATTTTGAGCACCTGATACCGACAGTCTAGCATAGCACAATTGATGGATGTCAGTGAAGTAAAAGAGATATGCAAAGATATATCATGTAAAGGTCTATGGTGTCTTCTTTACCCTTTGTGAAATAGGCCTGAAATTTAATATAAAAAAAAAACCAGCCAAGGGCATGTCGGACCATGCTCATTGTAGGGTTCGGAAGCCATTACTGCAAAGAAATGCATTACAGATGAAAAAACTACATTGTTACATTTTTTTCTATGTTTCCCATACATAATAAGTATAAGCACTTTAGTTATCTATAACTAGAGAAAAAAGTAGGTATGTCGACATTACTCTTAAACTATTTTCAACTAAAAAGCACCAGCAAAAAAGCATACCTTTCACAAAGATACTTTACATGTATTTATGTCCTTTTGTAGAGAAGTGCAGTTTTTCAGCAATATTTCAAAAATGATTAATTTGATTACGTTCAAAATAATTTTTGTTGAAAGTATTTACTAAGCTTTACCTTTATAATTTCTTTATTATTTTCTGGACAGATGGTTTAAAAATAAAGGGAAGACAATTTATGCTATTTTCAAAGAAGAGATTATTTCCGAAAATATTCACTTAATCCAAAAAATTGCATAGAAATGTTATGTGTTTTTTTAAAGAATTATCAAAATATGTGTCACACATTGATAGTTTTTTTTCAGCTTTTGTTACATATATGGAATGCCCCATAGAAATATTTAACTACTAAACTAAGTAAGGGCTTATACAAAACACCTGCATTATAAATTCCATCAATATAAATCTGGTAGTTTTTTAGTAAAATGCCTGTGACTTATGGATGGACGGACATAATGAAACTAGAATGGTGCTGTTTTTGCCATTTTGGATCAGAACCTTAAAAAGATCGTTTTGGTTTTGACAACTACTTGTTTAGTTTCTGTTTTTAAACAGGCTCACTATTATTTTAGTGAGATTGAAGAAAAATTGGCATCATAATAAAATCATCAGAAGATTCTATAAGTAGTAAACTTTTAGCTCTTTATTCAATGTGAATTATTTATTCATTAATAAGAGAAATTTGGTAAGTACAAGATAATATGCAAAAACAATATAATAACATAGCAAAGTTGTTCAAGCAATTAAAGCTTATTAGTTTGTTTCAGCCATTGGATATCCACATAGGACAGATCTCCCTGAGCTTCATAGACCATGAAAAGTAGTTGGGCTGAATGTCGCATATATGCCAAATACCACTGGTTCAGAAAATGTCCTGTACAAATTGGACTTTGTTTGTCCATTTGCGATTGTTCTCAGTATCAAACTTACAAACTGCCTTTTGTAGCTCTTGGATTTTGTCCTTTTCCTGGTAATGTTGCAAAATACAAATTGAATATTGTTCATCAATAATTTCTTTATGAATAGATGCAATAAATAACAAAAATTGATTTGGATTCACATTTAAAACATCATAAATATTTTTTTAAACAAAGTACATAAGAAGTTAAAAATGGCCATGATTTGTAATATAGTGGATGAAGAGGTTTCCTTAAAGTTTGAATAAAACAATTATTTATGTAAAATTATGTCCACTTTCAGATCACCATAATCAGTTCATATATTATTGGTATTTTAAAATTTAATGTTTCTTGACTTAGCATTGTAATCATAGTGCACCTTTATAGTACATTTTTTATGAATTATGAAGTACTCTGATTATACATGGATCACAGTTTGTTCAGGTTAGCCAAAAGAACAAGTTCTTAGCTCCTGAAATTCTTCTGATACTTACTTTAAAACATCTGCTATAGGTGATAAATATGACATTGATCTAATAGTTTAAACTACCGAAACATAAAGATAGTTAAAAATGTTAACAATACAGATAAAAAATTACACAAAATGTGACCCATTTGTGAGCCTACACCTACACCATTATTAGTACTGGAATAGCCCCATATCTAGGAAGCATGAGAAACAGATTTTATGTACAGAGTAAGAATACATCTAACGTACACAACCAACACCTGTTAGTACTGACATCAGATAATTGTAATTCTAACGGGAGGAATAATGACTTACCGTAGTAATCGGTCGCGTGAGCTAGAAATAAACAAAAAACACACACGTTGGTCAAATTATATTGTTCTGTAGTATTTATAGTGATGTGTAATAAACTGTATATACAATTTAATAAAAAAATAAATATATATTAGCAAGTAATTTAATTTTTAATAAATTTGCCACATTCCCATAATAAATCCCATGATAATATAAAGCTGATGATATTTATAATGATTCTATTTAAATTGTGTTTATTCATGCAAAACCCTTAACAGACATGACGATATAAATGACTCACAAGCTACGTCAATTTTAGGAAATACCTATTTATGCAACAGCACCACCATTAGGGCTTTTCATCATAAATTTGAAAGTCTTTGTATTGTTATTGTATATAAAATTCCTACCACTGCATCAATGCCCCAGATTGTACATAGCTTGCGGACCAATTATAACATGCTATTGCAATTTTTACAATCATAAACATGCATGTAGTTGACTATCTATCTGCAAGTGGGCAAACACAGAAAAAAATTTAACGACTGGAATAATAGACTGGAAATTCATTAAAAGATGAATGCCACTAGAGGTTACAAAGATGGTGTATAGGACAACCAATAAAAATAGCTATATTTTTTAATCTATGTAGTTTTGATTAACATCGGCATATTGGTTAAAGTGTAGGACTCATCAACATATCAAATAAGAAGTGCAAGTTTAAGGAATAATGACATTTTCTATGAAATTCTTCAACACTCTTTGTATTTATGTTGATTTGCACATTTATGTATGACATAATTGCATGAAAGTTTGTCAAGTCATATTCTTCTTTACTCCTATGTATTTAAAACTGAATATGACATAATTTTTTGACATTTTCTAATATTTTGAACGAAAATATCATTATTTTGTAAGAGTTAAATAAGTAATTGCCTTGTTATACAAAATTTCGTTTACCTTTCCGGGGCCGCCACCAGTCCTCCATGTATCCTGCAAGCGGTGATGCATTGGAAGAGCAGCCTTTTTTTATGGTAGCACAAACACAAACATTGCACCAAAACTCATACAGTATTTACGTTTGTAAACAAGATGATTACATGAATGAAATGATAATGATAAAAATGAAACATGAATTTTAAGTTAAATTTCAAATTGGTCACTGTTTTTTCTTTTAATTCAAGTTTTAGTTTAATTAATAGTTTACTGTACTAAAAACATTCATGTTAAAAGAAAGAAGCAAATAACTATTTTACACAAAATTTTGAAAAGTAAATACTGTAAATTTTTCAGATGCTATTGGTTATTAATTCCAAGAAACAATTATATATGGTTATTGAATGGCATATTTTAGAAACAAAACAAAAATTAATAATCACAGTCTCCGTTTTTTGTATGTTACATTATAAATTATTAAAATAAAACATATTAGGATTATAAATGATATCCCCAAAACCAACACCATTGAAACAAAAACTGATAGAAGGAATCTAATCAAACATCAGTGTTAGATTTGTTGAAATACATAAATGTGTATTTTCAGGTTATAGTATTTTACTATTTATTAAATTTAAAATATAGAACATTCTGAATATTCTGCAAAGCAATAAGAGTATTTTCTTATTGAATAATTTAAAGTCCTTTTCACAAAAAAAAACTGAACAAGATGAATAAGGTATCAATGAAAGAAGAATTTCAATAACTTTTTTTTAAGTATTTGCATATATTGAGTTTATTTACACTTGAAAAACAAAACAACAGAAGATATTAAAGCACTAGCAATTATATTGTTTTACATCTGTGTAAAATTTTCAAGTACATATTTCATGTTGTTTTATTACTCTACTGTAAATTCATATATTCTTACAATATTTTTTATTTAAAATTGAGAGGGCTTGAATCTTAAGCACTCTATGCTTGCCCAGGCAAGATGGATGCTTATAACAATCGTCACCAATGCAGTGATGACATCTGCAGCTTAACATGCTCTCCAAGACATAAAAGAAGTGGCTTCCTCTGTTTTAAAATAAACTAAAAATATTGACCACTTCACTTGTGTGGTAAGAGTTTGAATTTGATTCAAAGGTAACACTGACCAGTTGGCCATCACGGCTTTTCATTACACGGTCTGTAAGTGTATGCTTATAACATTCCCCACAGAAAATAATTTGAAATAAAAATGCTGAGTTGAAGCTGTGAAATACTATAAACTGAAAATAAATTTAATTTTTATCACAATAATCCATTTCAATTACTATACCACACTAATTTTTTTTTTTCTAATATAAAATAATGAGCCTAGATGTATATTGTTATTTTATTAGTGTCAGCAAATTTCGCTGCAGATCTAAACAGATGTAGAATTTTGTTAAAAAATTTTGGAAACTTCATGCTAGAATTACATTATAGAAACATGTACATAATTATAGAATCTACAGTTGCATTTACTTCATAGTATAATGTGGTTCCATACATTAATGGGATTACCAACTAATACATTTCGTGGATTATTTATTCAGTTAATGACAAATTAAACAATGGAACAGAGTAAGTATAATAAAACATCTCATAATACATCAAGTAACTTATATAATCTTTACTCAGTTTCGAGCAAGTTCCATCACTAGCATCAAGTTTACAAATCAAAAAATAATGATTATTTAGGTCTTACCATCACGCAACTCAGGACCACCCGAAGCAGTTGTTTGGGTTTGTTTTGCATAAGTAACATTCTCTTTAGGAGGGATATCTGTTGCCTGAACTGAGACAACTTGCAATTGTACATTTTTCTTGGGTGCCCTGAATAAAGTTAAATTAATTATTAATAGGTTTAATGAATCAATTAGTAAATAAACTATTAAATTAATTATTATAGGATATGAAATTTGAAATGGCAGTAACCAAGCGATACCATTCATAGAACAGATAACTGGGGGGAAAGAAATACTATTTTTGATTGTCGACCATAAATCGGCCCATAGGCAGCTTTTCCGTCATTTTGCATGCCTTATAATCATCTAGCTTGTGGATAAATTCATAATTCTCTCCTTTTTAATATCATTTGTTTCAAAAATTAACTTACAAATTAATATTTTCTGAGAAATATAACATTAAAAGGGTTAATTATTTAGAATATAAATATAAATTACATTAACAATTTTAAAAATAGCTTAAACATATTTCTTCAACACAGAGCCTGATCCGTGTAGAACAGTGTTAACAACAGTGTTACGATGGAAGTAAATCGCAATCGAACGGCGTCAGTAAGCTACGAGTAAAGGTAAACGAAGATACTGGAATATTATGAGAATGCCACTGACAAGCGAAAACTCGATTCATGATATAGTCTGAGGAAAATGTTCGCCAGCGACAGTGGAGAGTGAAACAAAACAAATATTCCCAAGTATTTGACAATTGCCATAGTTATTGTTAGCAGAAAAGACAAATTAGTAAGCAATAGCTTTGCACGTTTAGTCAATTCAAACTTTGAATTATTTGCTCCATGATTTATAATGACTACTTTTGGGTGCCTCACGCCTCTCATAGCCGTAATACGCTTATTTTGTGGTATTAACATGAGGCACATACAATTAGCAAATAAAAAATCTATTTAAGACTGAAAATATTTTTTTATAAGTGAAAATATACTTAACGAATTTTTTATTACAATGTAATAATGGCAAGACAATTTAAAAATAATCCCCAAAAAACTTTGGCTACTCCTGTAATATTTTTTAATAACTTATAAATATGTTATTTAAAAGATATGTACTTTATATTATAATAACCAAATTATATAAATAATTATAATACTTATTTTTAACTGACTTCAAAAAATGGAGGATCTATGTTCGACTGTATGTAATTCTTTTAGTTATCTATTTTATTCAGTGACAATTTCGTAACTTGTGGACAGATTTAAAAAATTGTTTTTTTGTTTGAAAGGGTATACTCTCGAGGTGGTCCCAACATCACCAAGTCAGGATCTGAGGATCGATTAGCAGGAAAATCGAGGGAAACCTTCAAATATTATAAGCATAAATAATGTGTTTGAGCTCTTTTTTTTAATCGTTCAAATTTTTAAGCATAATAATTATTATTAGTTATTATCATGCTGCTGAGCTGTTGATGGAAGCCACAGAACTCCTTAATGGTTAGGAGTTAAGGGATAATACTATGATTTGTCACCAAAAACTATTCTTCAATTTTCATTCAACTATATAGTTCCAACATGATAATGGTCACAGGAACACAGAACTTTTAGAGATAACAATAGGAACAGAATGAATTAATTCATTGTGGAAGTGAATAAAAATGTAATCTGTATGAATTGTTAACTGTAAAAGTCCCTCTCAAGACTCTGCCCATGAGTGCAGATTTAAAATTTTTTTACTGTATTCTGGTATGGTTGAGTGCTCAGAGTGGTAAGTTTAAAAATGAAACTGTAATTTTAATGTGTATTAGAGAATCTTTGTCATTGGTAACCTGTGTACTTTTCAATCAATATAGCTGTCGGATATCGTGTTTTAAGTCTGTATTATTTTAGTGTTTTTCTTCTGTTTACGATAGTAAATAGTAGTAAAATAATTCTCCATTATAAATACTAGGGCGTTCCAAAAAAAAAGGAAAAATTTTATTTTTGCCCAGAACCATGCTCAAAAATTTTGTTTCAATGCCAAAATAGGCTCCTGAAAATATTAGCCCTTAATATTAATATCTATGTTATCCGCATCGCACTTTTCGATTTCCCATAAGAATAACATAAGAAAAAAATTTTTTTTTCTTCTGATTTTTACAACTCATGAATGATAAATTACATTGCAATACCCTTTATGCATTTTGTAGAAAATTAAATGTTCTACAAAAAAGGTCTGATGTCATTTTTCTATAAATCAACTCAGTCGAAAGTTATTCAAGGTCAAAGTTTAATTTACCCTCAATTTAGCCGTTTTATTTATATTATTTTATTAAAAGAACAAAAACTAATAATGCTTTGGTTTTTAGATCTGGGAATAATGAGAATATTTTGAGCTACAAAACACACTAATTGAAGAGATATCTAGAAAAAATTGGTTAGAAAACAAGTTTTCCTGACCTTGATCCCTTGAGACCTGTTTTTTAATCTTTTGCAATATATACTCCCTGTTTTTACTAATAATTATTGTAAATTAGTTATTAAGGAATAAATAAAATACAAATATAAACTAAACTGTACCTTTATTTATTTGTAATTTAGCAAAAGCTTGGTAGGTACAGTTTCTTTGATTTTAACTGCATTAATCTTTTAATAAAATACTTTTTCAAAGATATGAAATATGAGGGCTACTATTTATGTATCTGGAACTGGCCACATACAAAACAATATTTAAAAAGTAATTACAACATTTAAAAATGGAACTCCTTGGCTGTAGAATAGTTTATTTCATGCAACTATCAATTGTTTTACAATTGGGTATTATTTTGAAAATTGCGTGTCTTTATCACTATGGATTTAACTCGTGAGAAAATTGAAAATTTTCGTGCGATGATTTATTACGATTTTTGGCATGGGCTAACTCAAAAACCATGCATCAATCAACTCACTTCGACTTTTGGGGATAAAGCATCATCAAAAACTACTGTGTATTACTGGTTTAGTGAGTTTGATCATGGTAACGCACCATGATTGTATTTTTTTTTTTGTATAAATGTTTTATAATATCTACACAGGTGATAAATCTTGAATCTATGTGTCTGACCCAAAAACTAAGCAACAGTCAACAGTGTGGGTGTTCCAAAGATGAGCCAAACCAAACAAACTAACAACTTGTTGACTGTTTTTTTGGTGTAAATGGACATGAAGTTACAGTGCCACTAGAGAATCGTAAAATGGTTGAATCGGAATGATAGACAACAATTTGTTTGCCAGAAGTCTTTGAAGAAATAAAAAAGAACGATCGACAATATAGAATCATTCCTCATCATGACCATATTAGCTGTCACACGTCCACTGAAACAACTGTGTTTTTGAAAGGTCAAAAGATAGAATTGATGGGTCATCCACAGTCCAGCCCCAATTTGGCTCACAACGATTTGTATTTATTCCCAAACGTGAAGAATAAATTGTTGTCAATGTTTTTCAAGCCGCAATGAAACCGTTGATGCATTCAAAATGCATGTTTTAGAGATACCTCAATCAGAATGGAAAAAGTGCTACAAAAATTGGTTTCGTCTATCTAAAATTGCATCGATCATCATGTTGAATACTTTGAAAAGCAATAAATCCAAATTAAATGATAAATGTTTGTTGCTTTTCAATCGGCTTCAAAATTAAAAAGGAGGAGGTTCTCAATTCAACTGATTTTTTTTTATGTTTGTTACCTCAGTACTTACGACTGGGTGAACCGATTTTGATAATTCTTTTTTTATTTGAAAGCTGGTGCTTTCCGTGTGGTCCCATTTTAATCGTCAGCCAAGCAAATACTACAATATATCTCGCAATAGACACTGACTCCAAAAATAACAATAATTGTAACTACATAATATTATTGTAATAATTTGATTGCCTTTAAGTAGTCTAATATTTTTTATTTAAATTTACTTAAGAGAACTCTAAAAATATTTTGATCATTGTTTGTTATTGATAAGTATGTGTTAAGTTAAATTTGAAGTGGGTATGTACCTACCTACCTGTTTGAGTGGTAAACATAGATCGTACCAACATATTGATGAGTAGAAAAAGTAAATTGATTATTAAGTTGAAGAAGAATACACAATTATTTTTTTACTTTTTAGTGCATATTAATTTGTTTTGGAATAGGTTTTGTTTTGGAGTCAGTTTTTTTTTTGTTAAAATTTTTGTTGCAATTCCAGACATATAAATGGCAGTCCTCATATAGATAAAATATTCTATTGTTCTTTCAAAGAAAAGTTAGAAAATTTTATTTATACTTCAAAAAGGTATAAAGACTATAGGGTTTTAGTACAAATTCTATGAGAAAACTTAATTTGTTTACGTGTGGTCGCACGGCGCGGAAAAGCGCGCAGAGGGCGCGCCCATCGACAGTGGTGAATTTGACAAGCCATACTTTTTAAGGGTTAATATTATAAAGAATAATTTATGCAGTTTGTATAACAATAATTTGGTAGTTGTACTGCGACTAAGAATATAAAGACCTTGGAATTACTACCAATGTACAATAAAATTGATTTTCGAACTGCTTTTCCACTTGTTTTATACAAAAGTAAAAGAGATGCCTGTCCAATATTATTAACCATGGCCTAATCTAATATCTTGGATTCTATACAGCCTTTAATCTAGATATAAAGTAGCTAAATGGATTATAAAGTTATAATTACTCTATAACTAAAAAAAGTGAAATAAAATAAATTTAAAAAAAAAATTAAATGTGAAACATATTGGAAAACCTATTTGGATAATTTTTGAACAGACTTCAAAAACAACTAATCCAATTGTTTTTAGAGTCAGGTCTAACTAAATCAAAACAAAAAAAAAAATAATAATATATAATCTACTTTGGAGATAACACTTGAGAGTCTATATTTCAGAAATTTACTAATAGCTAAAATCAGTGATAAGCAGGGCAGTACCATAAGATCATCAGCACTAACATTCAGTAAACACCTATTCCATATTTAAGTATATAGAGGCTAATTGGTCTGTGTATTTTCCGAACTCATAAATCTATTCATAACAACTCTATGAACTTTCTATCTGGATAGGGGACCTATAAGCAAGGACAAGCCAAATGAATAATAATAAAAAAAAACTAACGTTTGTCCAGATTGACTGGATTTATCAGTATGTGGTAAGCTGACATCAGGGGAAGCAGTCTGAGGTGGTGTTAAAGATGTCATAGATGAAAATGATGACAGGACATCTTTCACAGGTGCAACTCCTAACGAGGACAGCATTTCATCAATGTCACGTCGGCTATCCAAGCTGGATGTGTTGACAGCACGTTGCTGGAATATCAATATATTGTGTAAGAATAATTCTTAAGCATTTAATGAAGTACCTAGCACTTTTTAAATTGTTAATTATAAATTATCGCAACTGATACAAATCTAATGTAAGGTTAGAGAAAAAGTTTTTCCATATTTTATATACAAATTCACGATCATTTTTCATTATATTTTATTCACATTTAATCATAATTAATAAGTCATTTTGTCCAAGTTGTTGCCATTTTGTACATAGTCACACAAACCCATTGTTGTAGAAAATTTGGGACCTTTGACCAAAAAACTGTGACAAGTAGTTTTGACATTTCTCTCTTAATGTTAACCTAAAGAATTCTGAAGACACCGCAACAGGTGAAAATCTGAGGGTGCAAGGTCAGGGCTATATAATGGATGCATTAACACTTCCCAAACAAACTTTCTCAATATTTGCTGAGTGACTAAAGATATGCGTGGTCTGGCATTATCATGTGAAAAACCACACCCTCTTTGTTGATAAATTCAAGCTGTTATTTCTCTACTTCTTGCTTTCTCATCGGCTGTTGGCAGTAGACATCCAAATTGATAGTTTTAAAACGTCATAATGAATAATGCCCTTCCAATCCCACCATACACATAACATCAATTTATTGTGAGTTAATCCAGATTTCTCTATGATCTGTGGAGCTTGCCTTTTGACATGATCTATTCTAAACATTCTTGTTGTAGGAAATCTAATTTTCATCACCAGTGATCAATCTTTTCCAAAACGATTTGGTTTCATTACGCTTTAATAAAAAATAGCAAATCAGAACACAATTCATTAGATTTCTTTCAGTGAGCTTGTATGAAACCCAAGTATCGAGCTTTTAGGTATATCTAGCTTCTTTCAAATGGGTTAAAACTGTTTTGTGGTCAATCCTCAACTCTTTCACTATGTTCTAAAAATTAATATACCGATCTTGGTCTACTTTTTCCAAAATGACATTGAATTTATCCATAACAGTATGATCAGAGCAAGGTATCTTTGACATTAAAATTACCAGACTGAATATGCTTAAACTAGTTTTGTGCTACTTTTACTAACACTGCATTAGATCCATAAACGTCACAATTTTTCTTCATGGTTTGTCACAATTTTCTTTTTGGTAACAATACTTGAAAATGTATTGAATTTCTAAGTTCGATTCACTCATTTTGGTGGATAGAAAAACAATTAGGAAAATAGCGGGACACCATTTTTACTTTTTACTATTCTTTGTTTAAAATGTCATGTGTTTAATGGAATCAAAACTAGCCAGATACAAACAGCACAACCAGAGATTTTATTACAGCTTCTCACTTATAAAATATGAAAAACCTTTTTCTAATATTCCAAAACCTAATTTATATATTAAGAGTACAAACAAGTTTATGCCGTTTTGAGAAAGATGGCATGGCACAAGGTTTACGTTAGAATTCACACATGGTAACCAGCTTAAAAATCAGGTTGCTTAATCAAAAACAACATAACCCTATCATATTAGTAACTTCATATTAGCATCATATATTTTTTTTATCCAAACGTCTAAATTCAAGCCAAATAAGCATAATTACAGGAACTTTTAATTTACTTATTTAATTTTAAAAACTGCAGCTGAGGCACATCGATTGCTCGTAGAAGCATATAATGAGGCTGCCTTGAGTGAGGGAACATGTCGTGAGTGGTTTCAAAAGTTAAAAAATGGTTATTTTGACATAGGAGACAAAGATTGCTGTGGAAGGCCAAAAATTTATGAGGATGCAAAATTGGAGTAATCATTAGATTAGGAAGATTCATCTCAAACACAAAAGGAACTTGCACTTACTTTAGAAGTCACTCAGCAAGCAGTCTCGCATCGTTTAAAATTGTTAGGAATGATTTATAAACAAGGTAATTGGGTTCCATACGGATTAAAGCCGAGAGATTTTGAATGCCATTATGCATGAGAGAAATGCTGCTAGCTAAGCACAAAAGAGTTTTTTAAGTGGATACAAAGTGGATACATTATGATAATCCAAAAAGATGAAAATCATGGGTCTACCTGGCCACATGTCAACATCCACAGCAAAACCAAATATTACTGGATAAAACTCATGCTGTGTATTTGGTGGGATCAGCTGGGTGTGGTCTATAAAGAGATGCTTAATCCAAGTGAAACAATCACTGAACTCTATACTGGACACATAGAGTTCAGTGATGAGATTGAATCGAGCTCTGAAGGAAAAATGGCCTCAATACTCTGGAGTACCAGACATGATGAAATTATTCTTCTACATGCTCGTCCACATGTAACGGTTCCAGTGAAGTATGTACTACTCCACCCACCGTATTCACCAAACATTGAGCCATCCGACTATCATCTGTTCCAGTTAATAGCACATGCTCTGTCAGAGCAGCGGATCGTACCATATGAAGATACCGAACATTGGATTTATTTGTGGATAGCCTCAAAAATCAAGGATTTCTTCAGACTTGGAATCCGAACACTGCCTAAAAGATGGAAAAAACTAGTTGCTAGTGGTGGACAACATTTTAATTAAAATTAAATTACCATTCTTTCACAATAAATATTATTTTAGTTCAACAAAAAACGGCAGAAACTTACTCCTAATACTTATATAATATGAAAAAGCACTCGTAATATAAAGACAGATATACATTTTGTCTTATGAGACAGATATATGCATATATCTAAAAATAAAATTGTTCATATTGTTTTTATTTGAAATAAATTAATCATAGGCACAATATAATTTTTTAGTCATAGACTTATGTACAAAATTTATTTATTTGTATTATTAGCTTCTCTCACCCTTTATAAGCAAAAGTAAGAGAAAGCCAATAGAAATTGAAAAATATGCTATCCAATATAAAGCTTCAGTGGTTTAATATGAATGAGATTAAAACCGGTTCAATTTTTCAATAATGAGTGTAATGAAAAAACATTGAGTGATAAAACAATATTATTTGATTATATACCATCGCCTCTTCTGCATCTTTTTGTTCCTTTTCACGACGGCGTCTATCTTTTTCTTCACGCAAGGCTTGTAATTTAGCCTTCTTGCGCTCTAGTTCTGCTTTCCTGTCAGTTGTACTCGACATGGCTTCTGGAATGAATATGGTACAAAAAACTTAATGTTTATCTGCTAAAAAAATTTAATCATGCCTATTTCCCAAATGGGTAGACAGAAATTATAGATTACCACATATATCTTTTGCTACATCAATATCCTTCAATCTTTTCAAGAAAACTTGTTGGTTTCAGGTAATCAAATATTTGGATTTTTTTAATATGCTACCAATTTGGTTTACATAGGATTTTTTAGGGCAACCTTTGTATGACACACATTTCACTCTAGATTTGTTTTGCCAGTCTAATTTCATTCATCCTTTCATTTGGAAAGGATGAATGAAATTAGACCTGACCATTTGGTCAAGTCACCACAACATACCTTTTTCTACTCTAGTACATCCTCCTTCAAAGCATACTGCTCTTGACATAACTGTTCCTACATGTCTTTTAAAGAGAGTCTACACATAAATTACAGAGATCACAACTCCACCAAATTGATTCAACTTTCATTTTTCTTCTACCACATCCAACTTTCATTACCACACATAAGTGTAAAAATCAGGATCCTATTAAGTTTAGGTGCCCTCTCAAAAAGATATATATATATATATATAAACATATGTCGATAAAAACCTCCTTCTTTTTTAAAGTCACTTAAAATCATTAAATCTCGTAAACACACTTCAATTTAACCCTTCTAATAAGAATTTTACTCAAAGCTGGTGCTAATGACCTTTTGAGCAATTTAGTAATACCTAACAATAAAAATTGAAATTTAAAATCTGGGTCCAAAAAAAAACCAAAGTTCTATAGCTTGCAATCACTATTATTTTGTTTAAATTCAAGCGTTGACAAAATCCATCACCTTTCATGATTCCGATTATGAATAGGTTCAAGAATTAAATTGTTCATATATGATTAATGTTGTTAAAAACTGATGTCCTCTGATGTCAATTACATTCCAATTCTTAAAATGAAATGCATAAATATTTATTGATTGTGGCTGCAAGACATTTAAAAACTATATGTAAATGTTTTAACAACAATAGATAATCCAATAAAACAAATATTTTATCGAATACAAATATCACAAGAACGTGGCAAGTCACCGCAAACCTATCCCATTATGCACTAGAATATTAAACAGCTCTTCTACAAAAACTATTTTAATTTCTTACCTCACTAACAAAACTTCAAAGACACACCTAGCTTTAACACCTAAAAAGTGATAAAACACTAAATAGTATTAGGCAATACACTATATGCGACAACCACAGAAGATATTTCTTGGCATATTAAACAAATTTTGATATGGAATCTTAGGTCACAGAAAATCTATACATTTAATTATGATTCATATTTGTTAAACTATCAGTGTTGCTGTTTACCTACAATATTTTCGAAGTTCAAATGCCAAGTAGAACCTTAGATGATGTAAAACCTTTGGGTAAAACCATGTATCAACTAATACATTTATGCCCATGCCCATTTAGCGTTCGTTAAGTGATTGAACTAACTGTTTTACGATCGAAATTTTTTTTTTTCTCTTGTCAACAATTATTTTTACCACTGTAGTCTCGTTAGTACAAGAAAATGGGAAAATTCGTATACTACTTTATATAAATAAATTAATATTAAATTTTCTTTTCAAAAAATTATGCAATGTAACAGAAACAAAAAAAAAACATCCAACATTTTAGAAAATGAATCCCGTCATTCAACCACGAAACTTAAAAAAACTCATTAGGTATCTTTGGGACACCCGGTTGGAACGAAGTTCCTTTCATTGTATGCAATTATATTTTATGAATTGAATAATAATAATGAAATTAATTTGACGTTTGTAAGTAATTAAATAAATAATAATATGAGTAAATAAATGGAAAGAAATATTTGTAAGTTACAAAACAAACGTTTTTTCATTTATTATTGAAATTCCAAAAAAAAAAATATAAAGAAACAAAGAGATCGAGAAGTATACATTAAGCCTACATACACTATCCAGTGGTCAGCATTTTTCATTGCGGTTACCCTTTTTTTCCTGTAGCTCCCATCCGCCAAGTACCTGAGTGTAACATGCAATAAGGAACTTCGTTCCAAAATACGATCATTTTCGAAAAATCCATTAATTTAGCCTTA
This sequence comes from Eumeta japonica, assembly GCA_005406025.1. Taxonomy (NCBI): domain Eukaryota; kingdom Metazoa; phylum Arthropoda; class Insecta; order Lepidoptera; family Psychidae; genus Eumeta; species Eumeta japonica. Next base: position 632,318 of record BGZK01000036.1, on the reverse strand, counting down.
TTCTCTTAGCTTTACGCGTTACGTATTGGAAATGACTGTATAATTCAGAGTCATTAAATTATAGTAACTGTTATTTAACGACACCGAATTAATAATTGTTATGAAAAATATAGTTTAAACCAAAGAGGACTTCTTACAAAAATCGCGACCTCTAGTAATAAGTAAATATATCTCATAGTTACCATACATTTCGAAGAGATTAAGTTGTAATATATGGCATTTTTCATTTTTTTTTTTACCGTAAATTATTATTATTCATCCCATTAACTTACCGTTCTTTTTTTTTGGTTTAATCATAATTTTTTACAAAAGAAATAGAGCATAAAAAAGTGTGACCTTTAGAAAATTATTACAATAGCATAATGTCCAATTTAACTTTTATTAATATATACATACATAAATTAGAAAAATAATTGTGAACTTTTGAATTTTAAAAATTCTTTTTAATTAAGGCATAAGCTAATTTAAGACATTTTATCTATTATGAGAGCGAGCGAAGTGAGCCCTAACACTATCCCATAACTCTCATAATGTTGTGGTAAACTTTACGAAGAAACTTTCACTCCTCTAGATTTAGAATTTGGCATAATAATTTTAATTCATGTTTAAACGCGTCTTCAATCATTAATATATCATCGAAACGTACACGTACTTTTACACAACATGTAAATGTACTTTGGAAATTTTATCATTACTAAAGTTTTAAAATTACAAAAATTAAATCGCATTGTAGTAACATTGTCATCTGCAACTGTATTCTCATATGTAAAAACGCTTCCAAAATAATTCTTCGAGCGCTCTTTCACATAATTTTCTTCATTGAGTAAATAAATATCTATCATCGTCACTAATCACATGTATACATGATGTCTGGAAGTAATTCCGGGCCTTTTTCACAATATGCCATAAAAGTTTTTGGTTTGCTAGGAAATTATCCGAGAATCTCCTATCATAGCATTTTATTATTTAATTCTTTCTTCTTTTCACGCATTCTTTAGCTCTCATTTTTGCATCTTTATACGTACTTTCAGCATCAGCAGTTTATATTTTAAGATGTTCTTTCTTTGCACTCTGTGGTTGGCCTTTGAAAACAATAAATACACGCTTTCTTTTCACTGACTATTTTCCTTACTTCAAAATTCCACCATTAATTATCTTTGTCATTAACATTTGCTCTCTTATTCACTGCACATACCTTTTTTGCTTCATCTAATAATACTACAGATTTCGTCACTTTCCCAATTGTCAAGTTCTAAACATTCATACTGTTTGATTTCACCCAAACTATCTTTCAATCGCTCTACATACTTTTACATTCTGATTCTAAAGCTTACAAAGTTTTTTTTTTTGTTTCCCTCTTGCGGCGAGGAGGAGGTAAAAAATGTCTATCCTGCACACCCTCGCGCCCGTACGCGTGGGTAGTGTGGGACTGAAACCCACTAAAAAATTCCTCCTGAAAGTGAAGTAATTGGATCGGCTATGCTATTTAGTCGGTCGAGACGAGTCGGAGGACAAGTCAGACGACTTTGATAGCTTCACCGAGTGCGGCCGAACGGCACATGCGAGTACCGACGGCGCGTGACATGGCAGACGACGCCTGGAGGAGTCGTCTCAGCATGGATGTCGCAGGAAACCGTCACGGGTCGGTTCCTTCTCCTGCTCGGCCGGAGGCGGTTAGCGGCGCCAGGTGGAGTGCAGTGGGAGCTTAGGTCGATGACCTGACTAATGGATAGACCTACTCTAAGTCAGTCATGCGTGTCGTTGACGTCTGAGCCAACGCCGCTGTAAGAGCGTCAGGTGGATCGATAAGTACGTTCCGTGGCCTACGGATAGCGGTGGGATGCGGCGGTTGATACCGCGCGAAGGAGCGCATTGAGATGTGATCCCGCGATGTCGAAGAATCGCTTCGTTGCGTCCTTCATATATTTGGAATTAGTGGGGAGTTCTAAGTCCCTATGGAGAATTGAATTGAACACATTGGATGGACATTGAACATTGAACAACGGATGCACATTGAACACACCTTTGTGCATCCGTTGCGGCTCTACAGAATTTATTCTGTATTACCTGTAGTCTATGTAGTGCTTTCGGAGCGGCGAGCGAAGACGGGAGACGCGTATGTCATCACCGTCCTAATGCACATTTTGTACATGGTACATTTATTACGTTTAGATAGTTTACTTTTTCTACCGAGCATGGCCCTGAGCCTTGCTTTGTAGAAAAGTGCAGTATTTCTAACACGCTCGATATGATCTCGAAAGTGTAGATTTTTATCGAGCGTGACTCCTAAGTATTTGTAGTTCCGTTGCCACGGAATGTTCGCATCCAACATTTTAAGATTAGAGTGTTTTGTCGACAATGAGTCGACTCTAATCTTACCATACTTGAATTGTATGGCTGCTGATTTGTCGGGTTTACTATCCTCCACTTCCGGAACCATTGACCTAGTTCGTCAATGGCTTCTGGAGGGGAGGAGGGTGAATCGGTGCTCCTATTCCTACTTCCGTGAAAGAGCGCGGTATCGTCCGCGAATAACGCGAGTTGGACGCCAGACGACGACGGTCGCGGTATATCGTTTGTGTACGCGGTACAGCAGGGGAGAGGGTGGAGCCTTGAGGAACTCCTGCTCTGATAAGACGTCTTGTCGAGTGAGTACGCTCATGCCTAAATGTGAAATGTCTGTTTGCTAAATAATTTTGAATAGTGATTATGAGGCGATCTGGTACTTGGAGGAATATAACTTATAAATCAGACCTGCGTGCCATACCCTATCGAAGGCCTCTACACGTCAAAGAAGACAGCTAGCTACGTTTGGTTTCAAAGCCCTCCGAGACATATACTCTACTAAGCGGAGGACTTGCTGTGGACAAGAATGGCTGGGCGAAAGCCGAATTGTTCATCTGTGATAAGGCCTTTCCCTAAGAGGTGATCGCTAAGGCGAGTTTTGAGAATTTTCTCGAAAAGTTTGCCCAGACCGCTCAGGAGGCTGATCGGTCTGTAGCTGGCAGGGAGGTCGCGTGGTTTCCCTGGCTTGTGGATGCCTATAACCTCCGCCTCCTTCCAGGCAGGAGGAAAATAGCAATTTTTTAGGCACGCGTTAAAAATCGCGACCAGTAAGCTTAACAACGGTATAGAAAAGCATTTGATTGCTTTATTACTAATACCATCGAGGCCCGGTGCCTTTCTGGTGTTAAGTGATTTCACTAGCGTTTGGACTTCGCTGAGTGAGACGAGCCAGATCGTCTTTAGGTTCGAGGGAGGTTTTTGGAAAACCTCTTCCTCGATGCGACTGATATGAGCGATGTTGCGGAGAGGAAGCGTGAGCATTGAGTCTCTATAGAGTCTGCAAGGCACTCTGCTATCTCCGCGTCGTCTATGGCCACTGAATTATCAGATTTTGAGGGGTATAGGGTATATCTCCGGTTTTGAGCGCTTTGGTAACTGCCCAAAACGCTTTGTGGGATGGTTTAATTTCTCCATGAGGTCGCTCCAACTCTCATTTCGGAATTCCCGAACGCGAGCTTTCACTTCGCGTTGAGAGCTCGCTCTGGATCTGTACTCGGAGTGGGATATGCGCTCGCGCGGCGCAAAGCTGCGTTTTTGCTCTTATCAATTGAGAATAGGGCGGAAACTTCCGGCGATCCGGGATGCCGGAACCTCCTGCCTCCTCGACCACTGTCCTGACGTGGTTGGTAAGAGCACCTATGGTAAAATCAATCTCGTCTGTAGACGCGATGTTGGGAATGCTGTTGAGGTTTGGAGTGTCGATTTCAAGCGCGTTCGACACTCTTTCCAATTAGTAATTTTACGGATGGGAATAGGCCTCCCGCCGTCGGGAGGTCCCATTTTAATATAACCGGCCGGTTAGACGTGAGACCATGTATTGTCTCAATACTATTGAAATTAAGTGCAACCTTTAGTGAGTGCGATATCTATCGTCGAGGGTTATGTGACGACATGGGGAAAACATGTCGACGTAGAGGGCGCGATGATTCCAAGTCAGTCTGTCTCGAGTTCGTCGAGTTTAATTCCGTTATAATTGTTAGATGGGCAGCCCATCTTATGTTTTTACAATTGAAATCACCGAAGAGGATGACGGCATCCCCTAAGGCAAGAGGGCTCTTAGGTCGCACTGGAGAACGGAGTAGACCGAGACTATGACGAGTGTACTATGGCCCGTCATAGCGAGTCTACAACCCGTGGCTTCCATATTTATAAGTGGAGGAATATTAATAGGCCGCAATGTAGGGAGCGTCTGTAGTACGTACAGATACCCCTTACTACTGTATGTCCTGTCCTAGTTGGACATAGCCTGCGATGCTGCAGGCTTTAGGCCTATTCGATTTAAGATATGTTTTTGTACGAGAGCGATATCGATGCTGTTCTCCGACATACATTTTTTAACTCTAAAACGTTCCAAGTTAGACCGCAAGCGTTGAATGATAATAATCTAATATTTTTGGTTTGAGGCGCCCAACTGAGGAGGAAAGCTGCTACACCCGGTGCAGACATTTATATAGACTCTAATTTAACCATCAGGTGATGGTATCTGACGAGAACCATGAGTTTTCTTCGACGTTACTGCACCTCGGAAATCTCGGACGAATTCCGAAATCTCCGAGTTCTTAACGGCGCGAAGGGATGGACATCACCGTTTGGATGTTCGTCTCCAAACGATGAGGTACCGCGGTCGCGGAAGCGGGGGGACACGGGTGGCTCGCGGACAGCCTCCGATGGTCCCGGAGTGGCCCTCGGTGGCAACGTGGGCTTTGGTTTACCACGGGTTGAGGCGGCGGTAGCCGGGGGTTGGTTTGTTTCCGCAATATCGGGGAAGTTATTTAGATCCCAAGGAGCTACGGGCCACTTTAGCCTATTGGGATTAGGCCTATTAAGAGAAATAAATTTAGGGCTTCGGACATCCCCATAGTTGGCCGTATGCTGCTGGAGACAATTCACAGGAGGGTCTCTCCCAGCTCACAAGTACGCGGGCACCCTCTGGTCCAATGTGGGACCAAACATTTGACGCAGCGTGGGTCCGCATGACAGTTGGCGGCCGCGTGGCCGTACATCTGGCAGCGGTGACAGGCCCTCCTTTCTTTGTGTGGGGCCTCTACCGATACCCGAGAGGCCACACACCATGTTCAGATTATTGAATATATTCTTGGCTTCCTCGGTCCTGGGAAGGACGGCGAGAACTAGCCATAATGGTGAGCCGTCTCTGCGGCAAAGTCTGTGCACCGAGTGCACAGGGAAGCCCTGGCCGCAGAGGTCGGCTTGGATTTCGTCTACCGGGAAGTCGGTAGGAATGCCGCGGATAACGGCCTTTAGTTTACGCTCCTGCTCGAGGGCGTACGTGTGAAATTGGACTTTGAAGTCCACGAGATATTTGTTGAGACTGCGGAAAGTTTCAACGTCTGGGCAGTGAATTTTAATGCCTGCGTCGGCGGTGCGGACGGCTTTACTGTAGTTTGTCCGCAGACGGGTGCAGTCTGCGGATATTTGAAGGAATTTAGCGCCTTTACGCAAGAAAATGGGTGGAGGTAGTTTAGGCCTAGGAGGTGCGGTGGGCTTGGCACCCGTCCTAGGAGTGGTTTTGGCGGTCACCGCCTGCGTGGAAGCGGAGACTGGATTTCGGGTTGATTCAACCGGGGCGGTACTCGTAGTCTGAGTCTGTTGGACCGCGGCGGGGGAGGGCTTTGCATCATTTGCACGGAATGTGGGCGCTGATGATGGGTCTATGTCCATCTCCGGCTGGTCGCGAGCCACCTTCGCTTTTTTGAGCACTTTTCTTAGCGCTCGTTTATTTTTACCCTTTACCAGGGTAAATGAGGTGTTACTGTTTTCGGACTCGCTGTCCGAACCGACGACTGTGCTGTCGGAGCACGTCGTTCCTTCGTCGGACGATGAGCTCGCCTAGCGTTTATTTTATTTTATTCGTCTTCATTGGTGATGTTGCGGCTCGAGACGGGGTCACTCTCGCGATTAGTTTTTTTACTACGTCCTGAGGCGCTTCGTATCCATTTCGGAGAGCGCTTTGTTCGGACCTGTTATGAATTCTAACGTGATGGGATTTTGGGGACAGACCCTCGCCCCAGGGAGCAGGGAAATCTTGGTCCATGGTAGGCTAATCTTAAATTAAATTATTTATGTTATGTAGTATAGCGTTAATACAGGTGTATTAACGCTAACGGTATTGGTGAGTGATGCGGTTGATCGTACAGTTGCCGGCTGTCACGCAGGTGTCTAATTACCGTCTATTGTTCGTCGGCGTACAATAGACGACGGGTCATCGGCCGAATTCTCGGAGCTCGACGGGCAGGTATGCGAACACAATAAATGGATGTTCAGGTTTGCGCGGTATGTCGTCTAGTAAGTCTTTTAATAGAGGTTTTCAAATTCAGTCGAAGGGCGCGTGGGTTTGACCCTGGCGGCCAACACAGTCATCCGAGCTGGGTCTGCTATAGACCCAGCAAACGGGGTACGGAGGATGGAGTGAGGATAATGGAGGGCGGGCGACACCTGGTATCGACGAGGAGCACCCAAAGCCGGTGGTCCGAGGTCCGTTCGTTTGCCGTTCCCTGAAGGGGAAAGGCCAGCGCTCAGCTCGCTGCAAATCACCTCGTTGACACCGTTAGGTAGCCAGTGATTTGACATAAAGGGTTTTCGAAAATGTCGCTTTTATTTGTTTATTAAAAGCTTTCAAAAATTCAGCGAGTTAAAAACCTGAAATAATTAATTATTAGTTGTGGAGCATGCGTACGGCGGCGCAGGACTCTCGATCGGCAGGCCGGAGGGTCGCGGGCGGCGATCTGCACAAAAGCGAATAGCTGGCGAGCGCTGGAGCGCGCGCGGTAGCGTCCGTTCGGGGCGGGCGATCGAACTGAACTCGCTTACAAACTTTTATTCGTTCTAGCTCCATAGTAACCATTTTCGATGGTTTTGCCAACGCTGGCATAAAGTCTAAATTCGACAGACCTCTAAGAAGTGCTCTGTACCAACGCTGATGCCACGGTACACTCTCGTATCCAGAACTTTTACCGATTAACTAATTAACTTAACCTAACTTAATTAACTTAACCGATTATCCACAATTATAAAGTCTATCATGGTTTTGTCTTCTTCTCTCCGCCAAGCCTATGAGCGTATCCTTCTGTGGTCAAACATAGCATTTGTCACACACAAATTAAACTCTTGATACAGTGGGAGAAGGCAATCATCATTCTCATTCACTCTTTCATCTTCAAATTTACCTAAGACTTTCTCATATTCGTCAAGTTGTACACCCACCCAGCCATTAAAATCACCTTGTATTACTATTCTTTCGTTTCTGTTACATTTCATTAATATGTCCCTCACGTCAGCCCAAAACTTTTTCCGCTCCTCGAGCGGTTTAGACATATTTGGGGCGTAAACATCTTAAATAAAAATTCGTGTCAGTCCAATTTTAACTCGAAGCCAGAGGAACTTTGAACTTGCACATTCGTAACCGTTTTACACATTCAAATAATCTTTTTGATAGGATAAAACCAACACCACGGCATCCTCGTTGGATCTGATCAACACCAGACCAATAAGTATCAAATAATCGGCGTTTGATGGATCAACCACCTTTCCTTTTAGTCTCATTTACGCACAGAATATCCAGTCGCCTGGCTTTCATTAGTTCGCAGACATCATCGATTTTATCATCCATACCTCCACCCCTGCAGAGTACCAAAAAGGACTTATCTAGTCTTCGTTTTGCCCCTCTGGGGAACTAGGCGTGACGGTTGGCAAACGTTATCGCCGCAATCGAGCCTAGACTCCCGATTCTCCGCTCCGCCCGAGCCTAGACTCCAGATACAATAGGACTGCCTGAGACTAACCCGAGAAGGGATTCTCTGGCAATGCCAGTACCCTCCTGGGGGTAATTTGTAATCTCCGCAAACATTAAATTTTTGTGAGTTGTGGAGGAAGTAGGAAGGATGAGAAATCAAAGGGAGATTTAGGTTTTGGGGTGGGAAGAATAGGGTAGAAGGATACTGCCCTGCTTAAAAGTAGTGACTAGGACAGACAGCAGCTCGAGGACTCCGGATGCACGTGCCCGTGTTGCCCTGCTCAAAGCCGGACAGGCTTTGTTCAGGTAAACACCCTCTGGAAAATCTTATACAGACCATATAGGTGGCATATTAAAAAAGGGCCAAATTTTAAGCACCCGAAAACAACGAGTTTGCATGAAAAGATTGATGGACGTCAGTGAGGCAAGAGAGATATGCAAATATCTTACCATGTAGAAATCTATAGCCTCTGCCTATCCTTCTGGGAAATATGGGTTAATATATATTGCATATAAACACAAGTATTTGATTAAACTAGTTTTGTGTATTAAAATATTATTTTAATATCAGTATAAAAGCAAATCAACATAAAAAACTGGGAAGAGTATGTCGAACCATGCTCATTATAGGGTTCCAAAGCTATTATTAGAAAGAAATACACTACAGATGAAAAAAGTACGTTGTTACAATTTTTCCATATTTCCTGTACAGAATAGTTACATACATTTTAGTCGCCTATAATTAGAGCAAAAAGTAGATATTTCGACTATAACTATTGCTGGTGTGAACTAGTACATCAGCAAAATAGCGTATCTTTTTGTCACTTACGTTCTTTTTTGTTGAGACGCGCAGTATTTTGGCAATAACTTAAAAACAGTACAAACGACCACGTTCAAAATAATTTTCGTTGAAATTATTTATTAAGTGTTACCTTCGGTATTTTTTGGACATACGATATATAAAATAGAGGTATGGAGACACATTTCTGCAACTTTCGGAGCGATTATTTCTGAAATTATTCAAGTAATTAGAAAAACTGCTTAGAAACCTTAAAGTGTATTTAAAAGAACTGTCGAAATATGTGCCACTTGTTGATGTTTGTTTAAAAAAAAATAGTGCGTGGAGTCCCTCCGCGCGGAAGAAGTGAAACTTTGTAATGTGAAAATGAAAATAGAAGGGTAGAAATGGATTTTTAGAGAACTCATTTTATTAACATTGCTTACAATACACAATTGATCGCATCTTTTAATTACCATTTTCGAGTGGATAAATATCCAAATCTATAACGTTTACAATGGGATTATGATAACCAAAGTAAGAGACGAAATGTTTGAATTTCCACGCGCATGTGCTTGGGATCTACCGACTCACTCTCTTTTTCTCTCGTACTTTCTACCTTTGTGTATCTTTCTTTCTCTCTCCCTCTCGCGCTGGAATATTGGACGCTACTCGTTGCTAAGGCTCGCGCTGGCCTGTAACAGGTATACTATGCGCATGCGTTCGAGTGCCATGCATTCACTCTCGCTGTGTCTCTTTCTATTCCCCCTCCCCAGAAGCGTTGAACGTTTAACGCAACAGTGTTTTCATACCCCTTCCATGGTAGCGTTAAACGTTTAACGCAACTTTCTTGGAAGCCGCATTATAAGTTTTATTTCAAAAAATATTTTCAGCTTCTGTTACACTTATGGTGTGCTCCCCCTTGAAATATTTTTGTTATTTAACTACTAAACTAAACGGCTTACACAAAACACCTACACTGTAAATTTCATCAATATACGTTTTGTATTTTTTTATTAAAATTTCTGTGACATACGGTTGGACGGACGGACATGACGAAACTTTAAGAGTTCTGTTTTTGCCATTTTGACTTGAAACCGTAAAAATGAGACAAGAGCATATTTTTTCGATAAAAAAAGATATAAAGTTGATTATGTTTCGAAGAATTAAAGAGTTAAAAATGAAATTTCGCAGAGATTAAAGCATTTTCCTTTAATTTTATTAAGAACACGTACACATCTCCCGTCCAATAACCCAGTATTTTTAAAACGCACTAAAATATATCTACTACATACATTTAATGAAAATTGTTTGCGAATCACGCAAAAATTACAAAGCGTAACGGTATAAGGCTATGACCAATCGACGCAGGATCGCCATTGATCTATAAAATTAAAAAAAAGAAGATGCACAGTCCCGCGCTCTGAAACGACTTCAGTAAATAGGTGCTAAAACTGACAGTTTAGCACTTATTGCATTCGGTGTATCATAGTGTAGTTTCGTCGCACCTTCCGTTACGACGTCGAAACGTTCTTTTAAAAAATGCAAAAATAACATGTAAAACGCTAAAAAATTTTCGATAAACAAAATTTACTTTATTAATAATAAGTGTTTTGTATAATGAGTATTTTGTATTTCTTAATTTATAGTAGCATCAAAAACCAAGATATAAACCGACTTAAAAGCTATAGATCTAAGCACCACCGGTCTCGTATTTCGTGCGTTGTCACATTATTCGGTCGCTTAAATACAGACTGTTCTTATAATAATGGGAGTCGCCTTTTTTATTATTTGTTTTATATTTATACAAATCTTAAAATTGCCTCTAAAAGGAAATCATGCAATAGATTAAACCTATTTCAAAAACAATTATTTTTATTCTACTTCAATTTGTTTTTTAGCAAATTGTATAAAAGTGTTATTTTCATCAAAAATATGCTAATGTAATTAGTAATCATTTTATTATATAAATAATAAGAAAGTTGTATATGACTACAATCTATACACATTAGAAATTATCAAGTTCTTTCATGAATATTTTCGCCGATATTATAAAATTAAAAATTCATATTAATCTTAATCTTAGGTGATTACTACATTAAGCTTTATTCCAAAGAAAAATCTACTATACTTCTTTTCATACATTCAACCAAAAAACAATAATAAAAATTTAAAATAATGTTAAACCACTCTACTGATGTCTTGTTTTAGAACATCGCGTGCAAATTGTAAAAATATGACTTATTGTCTTCTAATAACAAAATGACCGTTACTTGTTCTCTTTGTATTTAAAAATGAACATTATGTTATAACACTTCGGTTGAATGTTAGATGATAAATAATGTTCCTTCCTTTCTTTTTCATTGACATTGCAAAATACTATCATAAAATGTAAGACAGACAAAACATACACTTTCAGCCTTTTTTCGCCATCCAAATAGTACGCAACTATGCATCTCCTCTTTTTTATACATCTATGAGGATCGTCTATAAATGGTTCTAGGCTATTTATAATATGAAAATGTAAAAGTACGTTGGTGTAACGTAACCTTTGTTATACGCTGACGGTTGGACAGATTGTAATTGGGGCTATGACCACTCGACACGCAATCGTTAATAAACGGTTAAAGGGCATTTATAATAAATAAAAAATGTAAAAGCATGTTTGTATGGATGATTGTCATATGCTGACGAATGGACAGAATGTAATTGAGGCTTTAACCAGTCGACCCCAAATGTAGATGGTTTTAGGCTATTTACAAATACCAGTAAAAATGGTAGGTATTTATACATTTCGTTGTTTTTTCGATGTCCGTTCCAGTATAAATGTAATTTGTTATTACTACCACTAATGCTCAAGGGAGGACAAAAATCGATATCGAGAGTGAGATGGGACTGCCGACAGTGAAATCAGAATCGTCATTGAAAATAGGACTAATCACGATTAAAATTGACAGCAAAATCGGCCGTTATAGAAGATAAAGGAATTAATTCTAATCTATGTCTACAGAAGCAAAACTGGGGCCCACATCTGAATAAAATTGATAAATCTAAATTTAAGCCCAGAGAAATAGACGGTTGAGTGCTAGTTTATATATATATGAAGAGTGTAATTTCAAAACCCGCTAAAACAGTTCATGGGCAAAAACATTGTTTTTTTAAATATGAAAGTGCTCTTTTCGTTCTACTAGAATCCATTGATAGTTCGTAACAAAAAACGCTAAAACCTGGCTAAACTAGCCAACGAAACTAGCAATTTGTGGCAAACAACGCTAAAACATGCCTAGTGCGTTTCAAAACCCGCCATAATGGCATCGGCCAATCACAGCGCGGCATTCGTGTCAAATCGTGTCACCTGATGATAAAAACAGTATGGCGGTTCTCGCAAGACACGTAAGAGACTGTTACAGTTTTTAATGTTTTAACTGTTATAAAATGGATGAATTAGCTCAATTTCCATCGAAATGTGATCCTAAACATGCACGGAAAAAACAAGTGATAAATCAACACGGAAACGTTCGACAGAAAGAAAACTGTAACGTAAAAGTTTACTTAGTATAAAAATTTAGTGAAGAAGTGGGATGAAAATTGCTTCAGATGATTAATAATTTTTTTAATGTGTGCCCAATTAAATAAATTTGATTGCTTGTAACAACTTTTATTACTTCTTATAATATGTATGAACAGTAAGTCTGGATAGAATTTACATTAATTATTTTTTGAGGCATCATGATAATACAATTTACAAAAGTAAATTTCTGTTTTCTTTACAAAAGTAAGTTTTTTTTTTTTTTTATATAAAATATAAATTATTATTTCAGGTACGAAAGCAAAGGTTTGCAACTCAATTCAAAACCACCATACCAAAGGCATTTCTGATGCGCCAAATTGACTTGCCTAAGATGTTAGAAGGTTTCATAAAAACTTTTACAAGTGTACAACTAAGATTTCACAGATAATTTCATATTGCAGTACTGCAACTGTTATTGTTATAAGACACATAATATTAAAGGAAGATTGCAACCAAATATACATCATAGGAAACCACCAAATGATCCCAGTGCCAAAAACCATTATAGTTAAAAGGATAGAGTGAAGGGATTATGAGCAGATTTTATGGAAGTGGAGGAAATCATCATCCACAGGGAACGTAGAGAGGAACAGTCAGAATATTGCTAAGAGATTATCCGCGGTTCATTAAAAATTTAAGTGTCAGGAGAGTCATTATTGCCGCTCAAAAACGCAAAGATTATATCTTCCAGCAGAGCTCAATATTAAGAAAATGTGGCGAATGTATAACACTGAACGAAAATGATCTGAAAGTCAAGCGGTTCTGCACATACCTTAGGTCGGTTCTCCAAGAACCGGTCGCCTCCACATGCATTAGTCTCCAAGAACGAATAAAAGCTGAAACAGATCCACAAAAATCTGCTCATGGCAGAAAAAGAACACAGACTAAAATATAAAGCTTTTACCAGATAAATAAGATGAACCCTAAACAGACAACAATGGGCTGTCAAACAATCAACAATAACAATACCGACCTCCGACCACCACCATACTCTCGACAATTTAATTTTATCAATTTTAATGAAGGGGAATTCAGGCTCAATTAAAGAGAATGTATATTCTTACTACTGGACAGAAATAAACCAGAAAAGGAGGAAATGAAATAATAAGGACTTACAACAGACAATATTCCAAGAGCAAATCAAAAATGGTCTGATGGATGTTCTGAAGAACACCGGAATGAAATGGAAGCTGTGGTGAAGCACCAAGACATATAGAGATAATATATCGAAGTTTGGTCATTCATTTATCCAGACCGAGTGTTTTGCGAAAATCAGAAAACCATCAGGAAAAGAGAGTTGTACTTCTCCCCTGTATCTAGCGAAGAAAATGCAACTGTCACAGATCTTTCTAAAATTGCTTTGTAAAGATTGGAAGAAACGATAATGAAAACATCATCAAACCCACTACTTCTTGGAACTTTCCTTTCATGAAGACCAAACGTTTTTTAACGAAGAACCAAAGAAATATTCTTGGAGAGATATACACAAAAGAAATAAATACTAAGGGTCTCATCACCAAGAACAAAAAATAGGCATGCCAAATTCAGAGGTGATTCCAGCCGAACAATATTTTGCCAAACAAAGAAAAGTGAAAGATGTGACCAAACTGCTTGAAAAACACTATGAGTTGAGTGAGAATTTAAATTTTGGACTATTACCGTGACATTGAAAACAGACCTACAAGCTTAGGATTCATAGAAGATTACAGATGATGACGTCAATTGCTGGTTTTGAGGAGAATAACTCCCATAACACAACAGTGTTTACTTAAAATTTAACTTCAAATAAAATTATGAAATTTGTAAATTTTTTATTTTCATGCTCCTTAATTAAAAAAATATTATTAAATACAATTATACCTATTAGTTTAATATTGTGCTGTAGTACCACGAATTTGTACATTTTAAACATTATTTTCACGATACTACTATTTTTGTCTCAGGATGGATTAAAACCATCCTATATAAAATCATTGTTTAACCAAAACCCACCAAACAAAACGGTTGTATCAATCCGCCAAAACCCACCAAATAAGATGCAAATCGCGCTTATCAAAGTTCATATCAAAACCCACTAACAAAAAAATATTTTGGTTATTTTCATAGATAGTGCTGTTTTTTCAAATAAAAGCCAGTTTTCAAATGTTGCTATAGTCAATAAAAGATTATTTTTCTATTTTTATTTAGCTATGGTCTATTGTTTTGTTTTCAGCGGTTTTTTCAAATTGTCGGTTGTTTTGAGAATATCGTTTTAGCGGGTTTTGAAACTACACTCCTCATATATATATATATAAAGATGTTTGTATATATGTAATCGATAAACTCAAAAACTATTGGACTGGTCATTATGAGTATTTGTATGTACATGTATATATATATATATATATATATATATATATATAATATATAGATTTCGATGATGAAGGAATTCATTATACGTCCGTGCTGGCGCAGCTACGGGCATTAGTTATATAGGCTAGAACAAACAAAAAAGGGCAGAACAATGTCTGCTGGGCTAGCTAGTACTATATAAAATTAACATTCTTTTTTTTCTTTAGTCTTTTAAATCAAAGCAAACCACTTTTTAATATTTTACAAAAGTAAATATTAAAAAGACAATGGATAAATTAAAGGTTAACAAGATAATAAGAGAGCAATAGATTACTGTGAAAATTTTATTTGTGTTTTATAATATCTTAAAATAAAAACTCTACTCTTAATATATGGAGGACTCGCCAACCATAAGTTGTTGAAGTGACCATTATATCAACACTGTGCCATCTACGTGGAAGAAATTAAGACTTTTTACACAAAATAAAATACGCATTTTGTGAATACATGATTAATAATTTTCTTGCCTGAGTTCAGAAAACTATCCCTTTACTTAAATAACAAAATAATTTGGACGGAAAAATATTCTTTACTGATTTAACAAGAGAGTTCAGTATAGTTATAAAAAAAAAATTAAATCTACATAAAACCATGTGAAGAGAGATTCGAAAGTTACTTAATATCTATTAATACATAAATTAAGTCCATATAAAGTCAAAACTTATATAAGGCTTATGCTCATATTTGAGACATGAATGTATGAAAACATACTTGTCAATCATTACAAACACAGTTATGTTTAATTTATTCACGGTTTTATAATAAGAGTACTGTTATCTGTGATTTATATAATTAACAATTTTAAAAAAGTTTTCCTTAATCATTTATTATTGAGGAAAATATTAATATGAAATGTATAAAATGGAAAATTATACTTCCCCATGGCACACGCGGGAGAGATAAATAGAATTAAACATTATTAAGTTAGGAACTGCATCCTGTTTAAATAGTGTATTTCATATTTTAAAATGGATTTTAATTGTTTTGTAGTTGAACATTTGCAATATCCTGAAAAGACGAAGACTATAATTATAACTTTTAGAAATTAAAAACATTCATAATGCCTAAACGTAAATTACAAAAAATTAGAATTTAAATACAAAACAAAATTAAACTTTTGAAAAGGTAAAAATTATGGTTTTAGAATTGTACCAAACTACAATAATATGGCTACAAATTCTATTATGTGACTTTGTGGTTTCAATTTTTATCAAATTAATCACAAATATTACAGTGTAATACTTCACTATAAAAATGGCATGTTTGAATGTATGATTTTAAACAATTCTGTGCATGACTCTCATTTTTATAGAAGCAAAAGGTGGGAGAGGAAGGGGTCATTGAAATACAGTATACGGTATTTCAGATAGCCCATAGGGACTGTCTATATAAAAAATTCCCGACGCTTGGTGACACGTGGGCCGGTAGCGGCTGCCAGTGCGGCCGTGTCAGGGTCGGGTGCGCCATCCGCGCCGCGTTCCTCCTGTGTCAGATATTCGCCTTTGTGGCGCGACAGCGCGCGCACCACCACCATTGCCACCACCACCAGCACGATAAAGATGATCACCAGCATTGCTATGGCAATACACAGACAATATTATTGAAATGGCAATAAAGCTTAGTAGTGTAACCATTTATATTTCTTTTATCAAAGTAGTAAAATTAAATACAAGACTGATTAATATATTAAAATTAATGGAGTATTTGCACATTTTTTTAGCTATCATAAGCATTAAAGAAGTAAAATTTATATAAACATATTGAAAACAAAGAAAAAATAGAATTTATTAAATAATTTATTTAATGTAAATAAAAAGGAGATTTCAAAATTTAAACAAAAATGTCAATTATAACTCAATAAAAATAAAATATATTATTTATTTTGTAAAATCGATTTGCTCGAGTAGCATTAAGAGAACTTTTGAAGTAACGAAAAATAAAATAGAAATTCCCATTTCTATGCCCTTTTTGTATTTACATAACTAAATTAAAATATAAAGAAAAGGCTAAGTGAGAATCGGTCTCGCACACAAAGAATTCCATACCATCGTACAATACTGAACACAAAAATTTCAAGTGTCTCCCTATTACGGTTCAAAAGATACAGCCCTATGACAGATAGACGGATGGACAGTAATAGGTTTCCGTAAGCACCCCTTGAGTATGGAGGCCTAAAAAGAAAATAATAAAGCATTAAATAAGTGCGTTCTGTCTATTACATAAGAACTATGTGGGTCAAATTAGTTTTGGCATAATTATAATGGTAGGGGAGCCCAAGAGAGGATTTCGGGATTTATTCAAGCGCGGCAGATTAACATAAGGGGGCATCTTTATACCCTGTTGAGTACCTCCAGCAAATATGAGCACCATATATATCACCGCCCGTCAAGGATAAGGAATCAGATTAGTAAAAAAAATTGTACATTTGAAATTCTCGAGCGCGTCAAATTCAAGGTAGGCGAGTTAATTACATGCTAAACAGTGTATATTCCACTATTCTGACAATTTGCGAGTTACAGCAATAAACTTGTAAAAAAACGTCATCTCGATATTCTCGAGCGTAGCTAATTTTTTATTTTGTAAATAATTCGATGACAAAATACATATAATCTGACGATTTCACAAGCCGAAGTAACAAAAATTCATCGATAGCAATATGTGCAGCTATTACATGATGCTCCTCTGGCGCCTTTATTTCCCTCTAAGGATGAAATCAAGCCAGAGGAGGAAGATGATTCTACGGATGAAGATGATAATAAAAAAAAATATGCAAAAAAAACATTTTTTATAATTATTTTCTTATAAATAAATGTATTCTACTTAAAAAAAACATACACTTTTTTTATTTGCATGGTATTTCTAGAGCTTTTCAATTAATTAAGTTCAATGATTTAAAAAAATAAATTCATTTTTTTTAATTATCAAATTAGGCAAATCCCTCCAGATAATCGTCAGATTATCAAACAGCACGTCTGAGGCATAAAGATGAACCATATATATCTTAATCTGACGCGCTTAAGTATTTCAAAATAGCGAATTTTGTGCACATTCTAATAATGGCCGCGAGTTTGCGTCACATCCAAATCGTCAGATTAATATATAAGTTTTTTTTTAGATTCACTTAACATCCCTTTAGAAAATCTGACGCGCTCGATTATATTTTTTTTTCATTTTCAACCCTTATGTATGACCACCCCCGCCATGGAAACAGTCAGATTAATATACTTACATTTTTATAAATACGTAGGACATGGATGCTATCAATATCTGACGCGCTCGAATATGTCCATGCAACAGCTTTTTTTTTTACATTTTTGAAAATCTATGGCTGCTTCCCCCACCGATGAAAAGGTATATAACTATTACATGACATTTTTTTCTTTTTATCATCTAAGCTTTGCAACCCAATAGGTCTCTATGGTCTCTAGGTTTTTAGCTTTTTTTTTAAAACGGTAATTTGGGCATCTTTAAATGGACACGTTAGTTAAAGACAAATATTTTAACAATACATAAGTATTGATTTTCTCAGTCTATCCTCAAACACCCTCAAACCAAAGAATAAACGCTATTCATTGTCAAAACAATTCCGAATTGTTTCTATTGGATGTGAAACTGATAGTAAAATAATTTATAAGATGGCAGTGGCTTTTGTTGGACAATTTTAGGACTCTAAAAAATAAAACAATAATTGCTATTTTGCTGTCATCGTATTTAAATTATATAACCAAGTGAGAGTATTAATAGCAAGTAATAAATAATTGAAAAAAAGAAACATGAAGAAAAATTAACAAAAATAATTATTGCAGAATTCGAACCAGGTACTCATGTGATTTCCCAACTAAGCTATTAAAACATCATAAAGCGTGACGAAATTAGCGCTCTATTCTAAAATATTGAATAGAATTTTTTATGCAAAAATACAAAAAAAGAAGGTTTATAAAAAATCAAACCTAGCTAGATGCATTTATCGTCCTCGAAACTCCCTACACAATAAACGTCATCAAAATCGTTAGAGCCATTTCTGAGATTTTAATTATATATATACAGGAATTGCTTATTTAAAGGTATTAGATCTACTTATCACAGAAGCAAAATCTTTTTAGTTTTACATAATAACACTTTTATGATGGCAAATTGTTTTTAATCATACTTCAATAGTCTACTTTCGAAAAAATCATTCTATCTCATGTCATATTTCATCTCATTCTCTCGCAGGCATTCTATTTCATCTCACATTTTATCTCATTTACTCATAGGCTAAATCCTATACATGTATATGTTTGTCTCTCTTTACTGTTGCTTTTTCATTTATTGAGTTTCAAATCATAACTGTGCAAAATAAGTTTGCATTTCAAAAATACTAACTGCCAAGTATAGCTTCATCGGTGCGGTGAAGGTTTTCGCCTGTGACCAGGTCGACGGGCGGTGCGGGTCGCGCTTCCACTGGTTCGGGGGGATGCGTCACCGGTTCAACGCCACAGAAATCTTCATACACTATGTCTATAAATGTTTATTCTGTTTATTATACTTTCTCATAATAGATCTTTTTAAAAGTAATAGCAACACAACTACATTTAACACACATTAATTGAATTGTAAATGATCAACACATGTAATAAAACAGACCTGTCACCAAAGAATTTTATTTTTCACTACGTTGAGTTTCCTCGAGCTCTATGTTCCTACTATACAACCACATATCTGTGAATTTTTAATAAATGCCACTTTTAAACAGTTTTATGATGTTTTTTTGATATTGTGATAAACGTAGAAACTTTAAAAACAATTATATATTAAATAATTCTACACGACATAAAAATAATGTATTAATAATTCAAAGTCCAAAAAAATTTCAGATATCTGAATGATCAGTTCTTCAAAAAATTACTAAGATCTAGTTGGATGAATTAGAAGAACAATGAGGCCAACCAGAAGACTAACTTCACCACTGTTCACTGGTGAAATTAGAAGTAGTGAGACAGCATGTCCTAAGACTAAATATAAAATATCGTAAGGGTCATACACATTTAGCTTATTAAATTTGTTTGATGTAACATCAAATAAAAACCAATTTGTGAATCATAATCACCATAATAAATGAATTATCATCAAAATCGAAATAAAAAACAAAGGATATTTTGCATTGCAACTTTTTGACCATTAGGTACTTACCAGTACAAAACATATTTCGAATGAACAATCATACTTTTGTTCACTTTTAACTAAAAAATGACCATTCTCATGCATTATTCTGACACAAGTGTTTTCTTTTAATTATTAAAATATTTTGAATCAACAAACTAATACCATGCACCTTCTTAAATAGATGAAGGAATAAAGAAGTGCCAAATGTGTAAATACATGAGTGAATGGTTGTTGACCATCGGTCTCGATCGATGCATGCAAATTATTTAATACGTCCAATTTTAAAAACAAGTAGATGGCTCTGTAATTAAAGAGATGTAATGTCGGATAAAATTTATATCAATCAACTTTCATGGATCGCGCTCTCTGAAATATGTATAAGCTTTTTCATCTATAATGGAATCATCACCTCCAATACTGCGAACATTGGAAGGTCCATCTTGCTGAAACAGCAACTTGAGAGGGTAGATATCGTCGAATTCGACGCGACTGACGCAGCCGACGAATCCTTCTTTCATGGACTCATTGCGGCCGATGTACATGTACTGGATGTTATTAAACTGCGCATCTGCTGACTCCTTGATGTTGAAGTGGTATTCTTTAATCTCCTGGTTGTCTACCTACATGCGAGGAGCAGAGAAAGTACTGTATATTTAAATACTATTTATTTATTTACCTATATGAAAATCCTGTTAAAAAACTGGATGAATGCAAGTTTTACTCTTTCACCGAGGATTCTGGACATCCATATAATAGAATTATATTTTTTATATTTACTATAAAAAAAAATCGAAATTTTTGGGTTGGTTAGGATAGTGCGAACCCGACTGACACTTAGTTGGTTTTTATTATTCGTTGTTTTACTTTGGAGTTTGCACAATAAACATGCTAAGTTTGGCACTTTTATGTATTACCATTTTTACGATTAGGCAAATACAAAAAACATTATAAAAACTAGTTTTTTGTATGGAGACTCCCTTTAAATTTTTACCATTTGGGATTCCTCTTAATTTTTCACCATTTGTGCGTGCGTGTGTGCATAAACCATGTGTAAACCTCTCATAACTTTAGAATTTAGGAAAAGAATAGATAATCCAATAAAAAATCGCGATTAGCGACATTTGAAAGTGGTTCACTCAACTTAGATTTCCTCAAACACTAAATTAATTCTGTCTGGTAGATTTGGATGAATCTCAAAAATAAAGTATTCAAAAAAAATAAAATTTGAAATAACTTTTAAGATTACCGATATATACCAAAATTTAATTAGCTTTTTTACTCAAAAAGTTGCATTGAATGCAATAAGCTGCACAAAAATCGGTTGATTTGTTAAGAGTATCATTGAAAAAAATATTCAAAAAATTTTTTTGCAATATTTTGTATACTGCTCTATCAATAAATTCCAAAATCTATCCAGTTGTTCTCCTTAAAAAAACAATGTTGATCGTTGGTAAATGCATCAAAATCGGTTATTTGTTTTAGAGATATTTTTGAAGAAAAATTTTTCAAAACACATTTTTTTATAGAATATATTTGTACTACTCCACTGATAAATTTCAAAATTTAAGCAAAAATATTTTTTCTAAATAAGTAGGTTCTTGTTGGATTAATGTATGGTATCGGTCATCTTTCTTTGCTTAAAAAACTGTATTGAATGTCACAAAGCAGATCAAAATAGAACGAGTTTGATAAAATTCTTAGTAAAAAATAGCTTTTTTTTAAATAAATCCAGATGTTTGAACTTGATAAGCTAAAAACGTGTTAACATTTTTGAGATCAAAGGGTTTGAAAATAATATACCTAACTCAATAATATATCTCTAGGTATGTTTTAAAGACTTTGAGCTTCAATTTAGCAAAAAGTTTCAGGAATGGCCTGTAGTCAGCCGGTTTTCAAGTTTTTGAACTCAAAAGCTTAATAATATGTCTTTGAGCTTTAGAGATTTATATTTTGAACTGAAAGAGCTCAAAAACACATTGATAAATATCATAGTGGGAAGTTTTAGGGATGGCCTATACGGTCAACTAATTTTCAGATTTTTTATGTATGTTAAGGATATTCAATATAAGATATTCTGCCAATTGAAATTTTTTTGTTGTCATTTTTTGGATTTTTCCGAATTCAATTATGTTTTGATGGTATTAATTATCCTATAATTATATTACATCCATCCATTCAATAAAATGGCGATAAAAGATAAACAAAGAAATCTTGTCAATATATATTAATTTTGAAATAACATCTTTTCAATAAATGAACTAATTGGACATAGTTAAGTAATAAGGATCCAAATCACAAAAAATCACTTTTGAGATATTGATGTTTAAAATTTGAGCGGTTTTTCTTCACGCATGCGCTGTTTGAAATTTCTAATAGATTTATACAAATTACATATAAAAATAATAATTACTGATTGCTGTATTTATGGTTATGTGTAGTTATATATTTCTCAAACGATTACAAAGGATTAAAAAATAATATGTGGATTGGTATCTTATATTCCTATTACGTCGTTCTTTAGGTTTTTTCGTTTGGATCGTTTTACTGATATAAAATGTCGACCTTCAGGGTCATTATGGTATATCTAACTTATATTTGACAATGTTTTGGATTGAATCCTTATTGTTTAATTACGTCCAATTTTTATATTATATATGCATATATATATATTAAAATTAGTTATGATAAAGAAGGGAAAATTTAATTACCCAAAACTGCAAGATTGTACCATGTGGAAAATAGCTCTGAGTTTTGTATCAATAATCACTACCAAACTCTGAAGCTGATTAGATTTTGGAATCAATCAGGCATATAATTTTTAAAATATTTGAAAAAAACTTTATGCACTGTTCCATTTGCAACGGCATTTTTGGAACTAAATGATCCATTAAGATACTACTGTACATTCGACGCAGCTAGTATCCAAACTCTAAAGCAGAGTATATTGTGAAATCGATTCATCAACTGGTTTTGAATGTAAAAGTAAACATAGGATGATTATATTTTATTATGATAATAATCTTAGTATTTTTTAGATATACAGCCTCATGAATTCAGAATTTGCACCACCTTGTTAAATCATGTTAATAATTTTTATGATAGCTTAATAGATCAACTAATAATAATGTACAAATAAGTAAATATAAGTATATATTAATGAAAGGTTTAATACTTTACAATAATTCCTTAGAAAAAAATAAAAATATTTTTTCTAAGGATTTGTTTTGCTATATGTGTTTTTAGACAAATAAAAATATAATTTACAACGAGTGAAAAAGAAACATCACTGTCTATGGGAAAAAACAGGATCTGGTCAATGCAATATTATAACAATACTAATATTGTGGTTGAAAAATGGTACTGCATTATTACATGTACCACTTTCAAATGGGTAAAAAAACTACTACTACCTTTTTCTTGATATTATGAACAGGTTCTGTAATTTGTTTCCAAACCGCAATTGTATGTAAATATAATGACTAATTAGATACAAAGCCTATATACCTGCAAAACCATAGTAGCACCACTATCTTTCCTAGAGAGTCGCAGATCGTGATACTGGCCTAAGCCAAAATGTTTTCCTGGGAAGATTATTTCTTGACGTTCAAATCCGAAATCGAACACAACACGTAAGTGACCTGTTGCCAATAAATAGAAAATATCTTTATTTAATATCTAAATACTGGTTTATGATAAAGTAAGTGTACAATAATTTCAAAAAAAAAAAAAATATTTAGCAAATTATTATCCTTCAAACTTACCAGAGTTGGAAACCATGATGGTGAGATATTCTCCAGATATTTGTGATGAAAAACCAAGAAGGAATCCCTGAGGATTAATTGTTGTAAAGCCAACTCTAATTTTCTCAGCGATTGTGGAGCGCCACGAACCTTGGAAATCATACTTGATCGACGAATTGGGGCGGAGGTTTACACCGATCTCTGTCCACAACAATAAATTTGTTGTAAAAAAAATTAAATACAAGGTCCAAGAAGTGTAGAAATGTTTAGTAATAAAAGCAAAATAAACCTATAAATATAAGCAATTTTTTGAAATGATTATATTCATTCTTTAACTCAGTTGTAACAATTAACCTTTCTATGACTATATAAATTTTAAAATTAAATATGAAAAATATATTATGGCATAACAGTACCGTCAGCACATATCGGCCCTTTGAACGAGGTCCAGCGGCAATCACACGTGTAACTGTCATAGCCCTCGAGACAAGTTCCATTATTCAGGCATGGGTTTGATGAGCATTTTCCATGGCATCCCTCAGATATACCATACAGACCTAATAAATAATATAAATAAATAAATAATCCTTAAAATTAAAAAATGTTTCAAATGAATATGCAATGTAATCCATCTGTGTAAATATATGATTAATGAAATCAAGCTGAGATTTTCAGAAATACAGGTATCATTCATTAACATACTAAATGCATTTTTTTGAAAAGCATCAAATGTCTGTAAAATAGCAGCAAAATGATAAAGAATTCTGAACTTCATTAGCTAAACCAGAAATATTTTAAAAGTGATGGACTAACCCAAGATTTAACTTTTGTTACAGTTTTCATAATACGAGAATCACCTTAAAAATATACCTTATGAAATCAATTATGCATCAATCTCATTCACAACTCTTTTGAGAAATATTTTCATATACAATTTGCCAATGACACTGAGGAGGCTTATAGGACGGTAATTAATGCAAACCTGCAGTGATTCTTTTCCTTTAAGAAGGGCACAATTATGGCTTTACACAAATCATTAGGTACTCTATAGCTTGTCCAGCATTTATTGAAGAGCTGGTACAAGAGGCTTGCCACTATTCCAACCGGCCTTTAGCATCTCTGATGAAACCCTATTATATTTGGTATGTTTTTCAACTTTTATACATTTCATTATCATTTTTATTATCAATCATATATTCAGTTGCAGTCATTTTATCACCTGAAACTGTATCCTCACATGCAAAAACACTTTCGAAATCATTCTTCCAGCACTCTTTCACATGATTTTCCTCATTTAGTAAACATTCATTATTGCTTCTAATCACATTCATACACAATGTCTCGGAATCATTCAGGGCTTTTTTCACCATATTCCAGGAAAAGTTTTGTTTGCCTAGAAATCGTCCGAAAATCTCCTATTATACCGTTCCTTTATTTAATTTTTTTTTTCTTTTCACATATTGTTCAGCTCTCATTTTAGCATCTCTATATCTACTTACAGCTTTTAGCTTATCTTTCAAACTGTCCCTTTTGGCACTCCTAACAATTATGCTCATTACTGAGAAATTCCACCATTCATAATCTTTCTTATTAGCATTTGTTCTCTCATTCACTCCATATACCTTTTCTTCTTTGTTCACTAAATCAAATTTAATTACCTTCCACAATTTGTGAAGTTCTAGACATTCACACTGTTTGATTTCACACCAACTATATTTCGATTGCTCTATATACTCATCTTTTACATTCTGATCCTAAAGATTAACATCACTTTACAAAAAGCAACATAATTCCTATTTTGCATCAATACATAAAAATTCGTCATTATTTAGATATGAAACATCTTACAAAAATATTCTGTGATGTAACAGTAGAGTGACAATTTTTCAAGATATTTTATAACAGAAATACTCAAATGTACAAATCAATCAATGTCAATAAAAAGTTATTATTGCTATTTAACAATTTATGAATAAAAATAACAAAGATGATCCATTTTTCTTTGCTCAGCACACATACCTCGTCTTGCATAGGCTCTTAGATCGATTGGTCTACCATTGAGTAACAAGGCGCGCATACACCCCAAAAAGCCATCTGACGTAGATTGTTCTTTATCCAAAATTGCTGCTCCTAATATCAAATCTGAATTGATCTGCAATGCACGTATTGGATCCTTGGATGTTCTGATTTCATTTTTGAGTGCGCCATCAACAACAAGCCTTGCTTCTTTTCTGTAGAGCATAAACCTTTTATTAGAACTGAGAATATTGCTTAAAATATACTGCGAGTGAAATACTATTTTGAATTATCTGTCCATTACATATTTAAGTAATAACGTTTATGTATGACTAGCTTTCTGTCTGATTTCTACTTCAGTCCCATTCTGAATCGTGATTCTATTTTCGACTCTCGATTTTACTCCCTGTTCGACTTTTAATTTGGAATCTGCTACTGATTATGGTTCCAATTTTGACAAAGCTGGAAAAAGGCTAGAATAAAAATAAAATATATGCTATATAGCGTAGATTTCTGTGAATAAAAGAATTCTTAAAATCTGCTCAGTAATTGAGTTCAACAGTAATATTAAGTGTTGGACAAAGTTGAGAACAATTGTAAGTTTTTTTTAGTGACCTTACTACCTGCAGGTAAAAACTATCGCAAAAATTTGATAGAAATAAGATGAATTATATGATTGGTTTTAGACCAAATCGCTCCACTGCTGACCAAATCTATTTCAAGAGAAAGATGCTAGAGAAAGCCAACGAATATAGTATTAATTTACACCATTTTTTCGTTAACTACAAATAGGATTTTGACAGCATCAACCGCATACTCTGTTGATACTGGGGGTGCTGATGAAGATTGTATGCCTTGTGAATGCGACAATGCGAGATTTTAAATCCAACCTCACTGTATAGATTGAACAGTCTTGAGTGATTCCCGATAGGCTCAGGTGTCAGGCAGAAAGATGCCCTATCAACAGTCATCTTCAACCTAGCATTAGAAGCCATCATATCTAAACTCGATCTTAAGCGACACACAGACAATACTTCTCAGCTGACCGCATATGGAGATGATATTGTAATAGTTAGTCAATCCAAACAAAATATAATTAACAATGGAGCTAATCTGGATGTCTGGATGTTTCCAAAACAAAATACCTTGCTACAACTCGTGTTCCTGTGCTAGCTCAGGATGTCATTCTAGGAAGAAATAGGATTGGGAGTGTGAAGAAATTCAAATACTTAAACTCAAATCTTAACTCCCAGAGTGTGATAGAGGAGGAGATAAAGGTTTGTATCACTGTTGGAAACAAATGTTTTCATGCATGCAGGACTCAACATCAAGTTTGTAATGACCAAGTCTAAACTCACGATATAAAAAACTATCACTGACGCAAAAAGACGAACTTAAACTGACGTTGTTTGAAAGGAAAAAGTCCTAAAAAAATTTTAGGCGAGAAGACGACTGCAAATATCGCGTAAGGATAAATCATGAACTGGAGGCACTGATACATAAAGTAATAATAGACAAGTTTTTGAAATCATAAAGGCTCAGAAAGTTAGGCCACTTGGAAAAAAATGGATGATAGCAGAGCTGTCAAAATCATCTCCAACTGGACCCTGCAACAGAAGAGACCCAGAGAAAGACCCAGAAAGTAGCAGAACGACTGAAGACCTGAAAAACATTGGCAGGAAAACCTTGGAAAAAGGATATTAAGGACAGAGTGAAAAGGAAGAAAATCTTTGAGGAGGCCAAGACATACAAGGATTGTAGCGCTATGGGAAGAAGAATCATAAACTTGCTATACTCATATAACTTTTTCTATTGTCAGCATGTTTTCTTTCACTGAGCAAATAAATTTTAAATGTAAATGTATCCAAGTAAATCACTTTGAACAAAAAAAATATATACATACATATAGCTGAATATTATACATAATTATATTGTAACTTGTAAATAATGATGAAAGTGAAGATATAAATTAATATAATAGTTACATAATAAATGCATTATTATTAATTATAATAATTAGCAAAAATGTTTCATTTTTCCATGAGTTTATGCAGGTGAGTTCTTATCTTTCACTTTGGGTATCTTTGTATTTTTGGAAAAAAAAATATGCATTTTTTTACTACATGTCGCCATAAATACGAGAGCAGAAGGAACACATTCCAAAAATTATTAACCTATATGAAAAGACAATTGTATGATAGAACAAACAACCATCCACCTATCTGTTCTCTGATATTTCTCCCCATTTAAAATATTACATTAGTTATATTAAAAAATATTTCTTTTTAATGTGACTGCTGATATACTTAAAAATATATTTTAAAAAAACATATTTTTATAATATAACACCTATTTGCTGATTTTGCCCCTGTGGAATGACTCTTTTTTGAGAGATGATACTGAAACCCCATTAAAGGAAAATGAGGAATCAAATATTTGAATTGGTATTAGTTAAAATCATATAAAATGTAGTGTCTTATTGATTATAGACTAACATGTTCAAAAATGAAAATATGTTACATCAAAAAAAATCATTTTATTTTTAATATGTATTTTGGAAATACTATTTTATGTATTGTATTTCAATCATCATTCCTAAAGCTATTTTTATCTTAAATAGCTACTTAAAATTATCTTGTAATTTAGATATTACTTTGATGTATCTTGTACATCATACAACTTTAGGTCCTACATAATACAACTTAAGTAATTTTTGAGATTTCATGATGAATCAGTGAGTCAAATTTTCCTTTCATATGTATGTATATGTGTATATTGACTTACAAAATTTACAATGTTATTAGTTCTTTCCAAACAGAACTAAAACAAACATTAGTTATTCAATAGAAAACATATTACCTATTTCTTTCAATAGATACAGAATGCCATTTATTATCAGCAAGCCGACCACTGGTTTCTACAGAAACACCAAGGGGAGTATCTCCCACCTGGAACTGGAACTGTAGCTGGTCACCTCCAATGATGGACAATTTGATGAAGTCCTGAATACCCTGTACATACATTACACATAATTAGCTTTAAAACAAGTAATAAGTTAATATTATACTATTATGTATGATGACACTATAATTATGTGATATAGTAATTGATACAATAACACCATATTGAATACTTACTTATATACTTTGATATTATGATTTTACAACATTTAACTACTTCATAGTAAAAATAAGGTCAGCTGCTGAAAAATATTAATGTAAAGAGTCCAAATGAACCTTAAAAGGAACCATGTCATTCAGGTGAACTACTAAACTAAATTAACCAATGGTTTGGTTTACCATAAACTTTTATGTATTGAATTTCCAAGTAAGCGATCCAGGATATCAAATTCGAAGGTTTATGATATCAAAATTAATTGCATGCAATTTGTTCTTGGTCGCAAAGTACAAAAAAATAATTTTAAATTTCTGGGTTATACTAAGATTTTTATACCAATATCAAAAATATCTACCTATTTCGTCACTTATGTTAGAAAATTTGCAATTTTTAAACTTGGGTAATCGATCAGTTCTTGTCGCCATGATGTCATTATTGTTCATAATTTTTCAAAAAGGAATCGCGAGTGTAATGTTTTGTTCTATATATTCTTGATATACTCAATTTCTCATACTTTTATAATGTTTTTTTATATGAAAAACATGTCTAAAGTTTCCTTTGTCGGTTTTGATATATAAAATGGTAGTCACTATTTTATTTTACGTGTTGATTTCATATATTATATACTTTATTTATTAAATTTTAATAATTTGTAATGATAAATTGCGATAATATTTTTATCTCAATTTAATTTTATCTTGAAATCATTACATATTTATAAAAATAGGGCATCGAATGTGTCCAAGGGCAAATCTTTGAAAGGGCGTTCATTACTGTTTGCATTGTTAGCTGGAAAGTATTTTTCTGTGAGTATTTCTTGATAAAATCACACATACAAAAAATATGTAATAGCTTTTTATAAAGTTTTTCCTTTTTGCAACTTGTGTCAGCTGGGATACACCTATAATCACGACAGGTTTATACCGGTCGCCAAGTATAATGTATGCGCGCCATTAGCGATTTTCGTGGTCATATTTTGTTAATTTTTTGCTAATAGTATGTAGTTCTACTATTGTAGATGTAAATTAATCAAACCTTATTTAACAAACAAGCATTATGACAGAGTTATCTAGGTTTTGTGAAGAAATAGTGTTTTCTAGCGAATTAACATGTAAGAAATTTAACCTATATGATTGTAATTGGATTACGCAACATTTTTGCTACATTCCTACTAGAATATAAAATCTGTAACAATGTGAGTATATAATGTGTATTAATAATCTAACTGTAAGTCGAAAAAAAATACAGTATCATGATAAATATCAGCATTTCAGTTGATTTTATTACATTTGCAGTTAGGTTGCGCGTTTTAGATGATCTTTTGTAATGGCGCGGTCAAAGAGTAACTAAATCACTGAACAATTTGAAAATTATAGAAGTTCGTATTTGACATCAAGTAAAAAAATCTATGCTTGTGAATGACTAGGCGGTAAACAATTGACTTTCATTCATCATCCTTACTGTATTGAATCATGGTTTATTTCAAAGATTATGAATTAAATTTGAAGCATCGGAAAACTTTTTAACATAATATATTGTGCATAATTTTTTATATTACATTTATTTTGCATGTTAGTATAAAATTAAGAAGAATATTATCAATTTAATCTCATATTAAAATATGTATTGTGAGGCATTTAAGAAAATTTTCAATGCACTACTTTTAAATTCCTATCCAATAATAACTCAAATGATGTTCTTTCTTTTCCTATGGAAAGTTGTTCTATAAATATTTTTCCTAAATTTATTGTAGAATGGTGAGCCAATACAAGTGTTAAATTTAAGACTTGCTTAGATATTTATCTGTCAATCCCTTCAAATACATTGAATAAGGTTTTATAGTGGAAAAGCAGATTAGAGGGTCAATGGTGAGTTGCGTGCTGCATGTTATCGAATGTTGCAAGTAAGTGCCTATTTATGAATTTACGCGAAGTAAAACGTTACACAGAAGAATATTTAATGTAGGACTTCATGCTGGTTCATATTAGATACCCGTCTGAGAAATTTCATCTATGGTGATGTACGCAGATAGATGGATATGGCATAAATATATGATATCAATTTTTGTGTTATTAGCTAGGTAATAATAAAAGCACTATTTAATTAAATTTCTTGGAAAAATCTTTGATAATTTATGTCTATAAAAATAAGATGAATAATTAAACATTTTATCTTAGTACATATTACACTAAAAGTATATGATCATAGTCATTAT
Organism: Eumeta japonica; assembly: GCA_005406025.1. NCBI lineage: Eukaryota > Metazoa > Arthropoda > Insecta > Lepidoptera > Psychidae > Eumeta > Eumeta japonica. Next base: position 601,529 of record BGZK01000036.1, on the reverse strand, counting down.
TATTTTACCTTAATTTTATATATTAAAAAAATGTATTACCTCTGCATGAAACAGTACAGCATTCTCCTTGGTTGTTTTAAATTCGAAGTAGATGTCACCACTGTGGCCAAAGTCGAAAGGCGGCAGGCGGATAACGGCGCCCGATATGCGAAACGTTACAACGCTACTGAACAAATCTAAAAAAAATTCGTCATATTATTTACCTTAAACTCTTGCCTATATATAGTACTAGCTTTTGCCCATGACACTGCCCACACAGATATAAAATGATGAGGAACTTTTTCATTGATAGGATTTGCGTACAATTCGTTCTTAGCGGAGCGTCTATGACCCAAAAAGCGTAACTGTGCGAAATTTCAAGTCGATTGGACCTATAGTTTCGGAGATCTGATGATGAGTCAGTCAATGGTATTTCACTTATATATGTATAAGATAGATTTAAGGTGTATAAAATAAAAGAAATTCTATATTCCTTATAATGAGAATCAATACCTCAAAAGCAATTCTGAACCCCCATCAGTGTTTCTCAAAATTTAAGACTATTAGTTTAAGACCAATATATATTGCAATATCCATAAAAAAATATTTTTAATGACTCTACAGCATCTACAATAAAATATTTAACGTCTATAGAATAAAGGATACATAAATAATTATTTTGCATATAAAAATGAGCATTTAGAATAGACATAGCTACTCATAATATGCACACATATAACAAACTTTATTTGGAAAACATAAGAGTAAAAATATCCAAAAGCCTCCAACACAGTGATGTAACCGATTTCTCTAAGACATGTCTTTAGACAAACTTAAAATATGCATTTTAAGCTTCATATTAAGCACATTTATAGTCACATTGATGTAGAAACCATATTTTATACCATAACGCATCATAAGTATATAAATTCAATGTAAATGAGTACCATCTCCCTCGCAGAGCAGAGGTCCCAGAGTGTATCGTCCTTCCTTTTCGTCGAGGTGACTGCCCGTGTCACCAAAGCGGACCTGTTTTACAGGTAAAAATTCTTTCTCCATAATTTCACCGCCATCACTTTGGTACTCTAGAATGACATTCAATAATTCTGTGAATTTATTTTTGTTCATAGTAAAGAATGCGCTCTTATAGTATGTTACACTAAATATTATTCAACACTAACATTTGAAAACTATAACTTAATTTGAAACAATAAAAGATAAGAAATTGCACACTATTAACCTAGAACAGAATGATTAACTCTATACATGAACGTTCCTTAAATGTTACTTTTTTTGAAAATATTTTATTCTTTGTTCTAATATTACTAGCATTAAGTTGGTTCATTAATTTATGGAAAAAACAGTTTGTGTTAATGAATTTTCAAATAACTTAATTTAGTAAAGTTTAGGTTTCAGTAACAAAATTAGGCCTGAAGGAATGAGTTTCTTGCCAGTTCTTCTTTCTCATGTATTCAAATCAGTGGCAAATTAATTTCAACTTTTAATAAGTCTAATAACCAATATAAAATCTTATATCTTTTGTTTTTCAA